>ML664187.1:2806229-2986094 GCA_007570785.1 Antilocapra americana | reverse complement strand
TCTACCATCCATCCATCCACCGTCCATTACCCATCACCACCCACCCACGATCTACCATCCATCCATCCACCGTCCATTATCCATCCATCACCACTCAGCAAACCACTCACCCTTTCATCCTACCGCCCACCTATCCATGCATCACTCCGGCACCTGCCCTTCGACCCACCTGCCTGTCCTTCCTTCCTTCCACCGACCGGCCACCATACATCGACTAGCATCTGTTCTACACCAAGTTCTGGGCTGGGCAGGCACTGAGAATCCAGAGAGGGTATCAGAATCCTCATCCTACTAGATTCTCAGGCCCTGGGAGGAAGACCCTTACAGATAAGAAGACAAGCCTGTGAGCAAGGCCCTGAGGGCATGAGCCTAGGATGGCTCTGTTTTTCCTGAGGGGAGAAGAGTCAGGGCAGGAGCCACAGGGTATAGGAGGAGGGCTGGAAGGGAAGGATGTGCTCAGCCCACCAGTGTCCTTTTCTGTTTCTGGGGAAACACACTTGGCTCAAGTTTAGTGTGTGTGCCATGCCCAGTTCCCCCCAAGGATGGGCATAGGATCTGGTCAAGTCAGTGGGTCCAGCATACCCCCTTGGTCACATGATTTAAATCAGCTCATCGAGACTCAATCCTGAACCTTCTCTTATAATGACTGGGAAAGAGGCACTCTTCTTCGATGGCTGCTAAAGTAGTTGAACCTTAACCTGGCGCTGCTGGTGGCCACTTCCCCAATTTATGTGGAGAGGCTGCCAAAAAGCAGAATTCGTATACAGGAAACCAGAGAAAAGAGGTGGAAAGAGAGCTGCCCATGCTCTCTAAGCATCTGGATCCAGCCATGCCTGAAGCCCTTATTCCTGACCTTTCAAGTTATTCTGTTCCTTTTTGGACCCCAGCCAGGTTGAGCTTGATTTTTATCACTTGTAACCAAGAGGCTTGACAGATACGAGGGGTAATATTCCTTGCTTTGGGACACAGGTTCTGACCTGGTAAGAGGTCCAGGATCTCAGAAGGTGAGATATCTGATGGCACTCTGAACTCTGAGTCAGGGCCCCGGGGTGACTAAAGTGTGTGGGCACTCACACTTGGGCAGGTCCCTTGCACTCTATAAGCTTCGGTTTCCCTGTGTGTGAAATAAAGTTTTTTCTTATTTACAGCATCCCAAACCTTTACCTGAATGGTATCTTATGCCTTGTGCCCTGAGCTGCTCTGGCTGAGCTGGAAGTGGCCGTGGGGGAGGTCGTCAGATGTGGTGTGCGCTATGGAAGCAGAAGGCTGTACCTTAGGACGTATGACGGCAACGTGGCCACCTACCTGCCCCAACTCTGTTTTCCACTTTTTCCTCAGGCTGTCTGGAATAAGGGCTACAACCTTCCTTGAGATTACGCTGTGGCCAATAGTTGCAAGAGTAGGGGACACTTTCCATAAAATGAGGGACCATAGTTCGTTTTTCTCCTTTCTTCTGCTGGAATGTGGATGCAATGGATGGAATCCAAGCAGCTGCTTTGAATCATGAGGCAGCCTGTTAAGGATGTATTAGTTGCTCAGTCGTGTCTGACTCTTTGTGACCCAGTGGACTGGGGCTCTCAGTCCCATGCTCTCTGTCTGAGGAATTCTCCAGGCAAGAGCACTGAAAGTGGGTAGCCATTCCCTTCTCCAGGGGATCTTCTCAGCTCAGGGATCGAACCCGGGTCTCCTGAATTGCAGGCAGGTTATTGCCTGAACCATCAGGGAAGCCCTGTTAAGGATGATGGAGCAGCAAAAAAATGAAAAGCCTAGATCCCTGTAAGCCTGGAGTGGCAGAGATGGAGGAGGAGGCTGTCCAGATGTGACGTGCACTATGATGGGCTGGAGCCCCCACCCAGCACTGGACCACCTTCCTCTGTCTCCTCTAACACAGCAGAGAAACAAACCTCTGCCTCACTGCAGCCGCGGTGCTTATGTGTTCTCCTGTCATGTGGGGCAGCGCGTGGTGATGCTCCAGTGGAGGGGGAGGGAGACAGTAGGGGGGAGGAGGGTCTCTTCTTTCAAGATAGGAATGTTTGGATTTTGATGCTAATTTGAAAAGTCTCCTGTTTATTAAGAGTTTTCCAGCCAGGCTTCCCTGACTCATCTCTAGGCCCTGGTTTAACTCACTAAAAGTTTCCTCTCCTAAGCAACCACCCTCTCTCGGATGGGTTCTTGTAGAGGGCTTAGTCAAACCTAAAAGCCCGCACATGGAAATGAAGGCTCCTGGGAGCATACGGGGCAGCCAAGCCCGTGGTGCTTCCACAGGTGTGGGGGGTGTTCCTCACTTGTTAAAATGTACCTGCCGATTTCCTTTTTTGTTTCATAACAACTCCATTTTGTCACTCTAATTTTAGTGGCAATGTTTTTGTTCCAATCAGCGATCATTTTGGAAAAGTAGGCTGCTAGAAGAGTTCTTGGCATACAAAATGACAAGCAATTTTTAAACGGCATAAGACTGATGATTTTTAACCACACTGAATTCTAAATCTGTTTCAGGCTGGTTAACACTCGTTAGCAAATAACAAACTCTTTCCGATGGTTGTCCGTGTGTCCAGCTCCAACGTGGCGGGCGGTGTGGGGTGCCTCCTGGGCACCCACCTGGTCACTAGGAGGCGGCAGGCAGGGTCCCGGCCCTGGGGAGGGGTGCACAGTCGGGAGACGGGGACACGGACTCAGGGAAGTGTCACTGCAGACGTCCACCTGGGGGCTGGGCTCCGTGCCCCACAGGCTGGTGCCAGGCCGGGCGGGGGTAGGGGGCGCGTCTCCACAGCCACCCAGCCCACACTCCTGCCCCAGCTCTGGGAAGCACCCGCCACCTGATCTTTCTCTGCAGGATCAAGATTTCAGAGCGTGGAGAGGCCTGGCAGGTCCTCAAAAAATGAAATGTAGAGTGATCGTCGACGTGTCAGTCGCTCAGTCACGTCCGACTCTGCAGCCCCTCAGACTGAAGCCCACCAGGCTCCTCGGTCGGTGGGATTCTTCAGGCAAGAATACTGGAGTGGGTTGCCATGTCCTTCTCCAGCGGACCTTCCTGGATCTTCCAGACCCAGGGACGGAACCCAGGTCTCCTGTATTGCAGGCAGATTTTTTATCATCTGAGGCACTGCTCGTAAGAGTGACTGTATGACCCAGCAATTCCTCTCCCAGGTATGACCCCAAAGAGCTGAGAACAGGACCCAACCGGGCACTCAGGCACATTCACACTAGCTGAAGGAGTGGAGACAAACCAAGCTTCCACTGATGGATGAGCGCATGGATAAATGAAGTGTGGCGTGCGCGCGTGCACACAAACACACACACACACACACACACACACACACACGGGCTATTAAAGTACTTCCTCCTAAAAAGGAACAATCCAACGGTCTCTGCTACAAAACAGATGAGCTAAGTGACAGAAGTCAGACTCGAAGGCCCACACGTTATGTGATCCCTTTTATGTGAAATGTAGAGAAAAGGGAAATCTATAGAGACAGAAAGTAGATGAGCAGGTGATGAAAATGTTCTAAAATGATGATGATTATTTTTGGCCTGGTGGTATATGGCATGCGGGACCTCGGTTCCCTGACGACCAGGGATCGAACCCACGCCCTCTGCAGCGGAGGCACGGAGTCTTAACTGCCGAAGGGCCAGGGAAGTCCCGAAAATGTTCTAAAATTAGGTGGCGGTGACGGCTGCACAAGTAGGTGGGTATTTTAAACGCCACTGAACTGTTCAGTTTAAATTGGTTCATTTCGCATTGTATGAATTCCACTTCAATTTAAACACATCTAAAAAAAAAGAAAGATTCCAGAACATTCTGCCTGGGGCTCTGCTCGGCCACCACCACCTGCCCTCTGAGCGCCCACTCCTCGGGTCACTGCCTCGGGTCATCTGGGTCTCTCCTGATGGATGCTCAGCTCCCTGGGCCAGTGGTGGGGGGCTGGGGGTGGAGACACAATGCCCAGGCCTGTTTAGACCCAGGGGCGGCCACTTGCTAGCTGGGGGTCCTTCCAAAAGCTGCAGAATGTTCCTTCCTTGTCAAGTGGAGAGACCCACATCCCAGGCCCCTCTGGAAGGCGAGCTTCCTGCCTACCTGTCCCCAAGGGCAGGGTCACATCTGCTGGTGGGTCCATTCACGGAGCTGGTGGTGACCCAGCGCGGGATCTGCCCAAGACCCGGGATTTGGGAACAAAGCGGCGAGTGAGGTGGCGAGGTCTCTGCTGTCACTTGGGGGGAAGAGGATGAACAGACAGACCCCAACAAGTCAAGGAGTTTTATCCTTCCAAGAGCAGGGCAGGTGGGCCCTTGATGCAGGGTCTGAGCTGAGATCAGAGACTGGGAAGGAGCAAGGCTGGGGGAAGGGCCCTGGAGCTGGCACAGCACATGCGGGGCATGGCAGGGGTGTGGGCACAAGGGAGACTGCCCTTGGGGGCTCAGAGCAGACCTTGTTCCAGCGGTCTCTGCAAGAGAGAGGCCCCCGGGTCCTGCGGAGCCAGCGGACACCACACCGCTCTTCTGATGGGTCAGTAAGCAAAGGAAGGGGGCAGGGTGAGTGGGGCAGCATCCTGGGATGGGGAGGGGGGCTGCAGGGGCGGCGTGTGCTCCTCTGGGGGGCCTTCCCTCCATCCCCTGGCCCCCTCTGACTCCCCACCCTGGATTCACTGAGCCTGTGACCGGCCCTGCACACAGAGCTCACAGACCGCAAACAGCAGACTGTCAAACGCACTGCGCTTGTTGCCACTATGGGGCGAGGCCGGAGAGCTTCCAGGGGTGGCGGCCCCCAGGCCAGCATCGGTGGGCGACGTGGAGACTGCCCGGAGGAAGGGCATGCATGGAGCAGAGCCTGGCAGAGGCCCCAGGCTGGCTGTGAGGGTCTCGGGGAGGAAGCTCCAGGGTCCTTCCTGCCTGTGGTGCAAATGCGACCTGGGGGTCCGGAAGGTTCCCAGCTGGCCGGCCCTGGCGTGCACAGTATGAGGCCTGGCCACGCTGCACAGCGGGTCACCCCGGACCCGGGCGGCCACTTGGGGCTTGGACCCTGACGGTCGGGCAGCAGTGGACCGGGGCCCCTGAGCTGTGAGTAGACGCCAGGTACCTTTATGGGCATCATCTGAGTTCTCTGCAGGGCCAGGGTGGGTGGACACAGGACCGTCTGCAGGCGAAGGGACTGAGCACAGAGAGAAGGCAGGGGACGTCCCCAGGTCCTTGGGCCAAGCCAGGGCCTCCAGTGTAGAGACACAGACACCCAAGCCGCTGTGCCCGTCGGGTGCCCCTCCAGATGGACCCTGGGGGTAGGGGGTCATCAGTGTCACCCTCAGGCACAAAGGGTCATCGGACACAAATCCAGAGGTGACACACCGGGCCCCACTCCCCCGAGTGATGCCCCAGGACCCAGACCTGCCCCACTGGTTCAAGTCCCCACCAGCGTCTGCAGGCGGGTCGCCAGTGTCAGAGTAGGGGGCGTCACGCTGAGCCCCTGCAGTGCTGGGTGTCACGCTGTTAGCCTCTGGGGCTCCCCATGGGGTTTGTTCACCCTGATAAATGTCTCTCCTTCTCCTGGAATTCAGGGGGACTCTCCTCCATGGGACCCAGGTGTTGGCCAGTGTGAGGGTGGAGGGGTGAATGGATGAATGACTGCAGGAGCGGGTGTGTGAGCAGCCCAGCCACTCTGGCTCCAGCTTCCTCCTACCCGGATCCGCCACGCCTCTGCTCCTGCAGTAAGTAGGGCAGCCCCAGGCACCTGGCAGCTGGCGAGTGGTGCCAGCTGCCCTGCTTTACTCCCAGAAGTGTCCCCGTTTGGATGATAAATGATACGGTCACCCTGGCAGTGAGACTCCTTCTAGGAGCGTCCACGAGCAAAGCCAAGCGCTTCAGGAATAGGAACTAGGTCAGATCGTCGCTAGGGTTCCGTCCCTGGGCCCGGGCTCAAGGACAGCCCGGCCCCGAAGCCAGGCGGGAGCTGCGCGCTTACCTGGGCAGGTGTTCAAGGGGCACACGGCGCAGTTGGGGCCCAGGCGGGGAGGGGCTCCTTGAGCCTCTGGAAGAGCCCACAGACCGCGTGTGCACACACATGGAGGCGCGTGCCCGCGTGTGCCGCACTGCTCAGGTCCGTGTGTGCACACGTGCGCAGGCAGCATCAGACCCTCAGTGAGGCCCATGACCCCTCCACCCCAAGGCTCTGAGGTGTGCCCGTGGAGAGGCCCCAACACCCACGGGTTCCTATAGACCCAGGAGGCTGGAGACACGAGGCTGCCTCCAGCTCCCACCCCGACGGGGGCCTCGGAAGGGACCGCGGTGAGGGTGGGACCTCTGGGGGGCAAGTCATAGCAGCAGGGTGGCATGGCCTGGGCCCCCATCTCTGCTGGACAGAGGGCCGGGGGAGATCGGGTCAGATAAAGCTCTGGTCTATGGGGAGAGAAAGTTCTAGCCCAGTACCCGGTGTGTGGGATCGGAGCCTGGCTGTCTCTCCTGCTCTTTCCCTGGATGTCCTTCCAGGAAATGGAGCTGGCAGCCCAATCCTGCTCCAATAACACAGCCTCAGAAGACGAACCAGGCTGGGGAAGTACCAGCTAAGGCTGTGACAGCCTCGCTCTCCTTCCGATCTGCTGATCTGCTCGGGAGGGGACTTTCAGAGCCCATCAAGGTCACAGTCCCGCGAAACGATCTGACAGCTCCCCTCACCCCCGCTGGCCCTGAGAGACCCATCTCGACTGACGTCACTGTGTGTGAGAAGGCCAGAGAGCCCGGGTCCTGGCGTGACCGCCAGAAAGTGACTTAGCTGCTAGGGTCCTTCTTTGTCAAACAGCCCCTCAGGTGGGCTGCCAGCCCCTTGCATCCCTAGGAAGAGACTGGGAAAGTGAAGCGGCGCTTTGAGGGGCTGTAACCAAGTGCAAGCCAGGCCCCGCCACCCCCATTCCCCGTCTCCTTCCTGCTCTGAGCTCAGTCCCTCCTCCCCACACACCGCTCCTGAAGCTAACAGGCTCAGGGACCCTCGGCTGGTCCTGAAAGGCAGGCAGGGAGGGATGCAGGTGGGCGTCAGAGACGTGGAGGCTGGGATGCTCTGGGGTCACACTCCCCGCTGGCCATGCTGAAGATGCAGCTGGCTCCCTGGGCACCCGCCGGAGGAAGGTGTTCAGCGTGGGGAGTGGGGCTCCATGGAGAAGCCCAGGGGAGCCCCCTCTGCACACCTAGAGAGAGCACACGGGGAGCCTCCGGGATTCGGGCAAAGGGCGCATTTGCATCTCGGCTAAACAAGCAGAGGCTGCCGGGGCGCATTCGCCGCGGTTAACAGCTGTGCCGGCTCAGACCACGCTCCTGGGGGATCTTGGCAGTGACTTCACAGCACGAATCTCTAATCGAAGCAACCTAGAGGCAGGGGCTCCAGCCGCAGGGGGCACCGGAGCCTGGGCGGGAGAGGATACCAGCCGGTGCCCATCCTAGCAACTGGGGAGCCTGGCCCGGTGTGGTCAGCTCAGCCAATGCCAGAGTTTAGGGCCCCATCCTTGGGTTTTGGCAGTTGGGTAAATAATGCCAAATCCCAAATCAAAGCTTCAGCTGAGCCACAGGAAAAACTCCCAAGCCACCCAGCCTGTGCCATCAGGAATTAGGAAACCTGGTGAGTTTTCAAAACAAAGTGTGCTTGTTTAAGGCTGGCAACGCTCTGCAGGGTGAAGATCTCCGAATGGGAGCACGAGACACGTGTCCTCAGGCATAACATGGAGGCGGGGGTGGCGCCTCTGGGTCAGCAGAGCCGCTATGAATGTTTCGGGACCCAGTGCAGAACGAAAACAGAGGTGGAACAAAAGTGACCAAGAATTCCAGGACGGAATTGATTCGAAAGCATAAGAGAAGCACATTGCCTGTGCACCAGTGGGTGTGGCCTGCCCACGAAGACCGTCCCTGCTGCTCTGAGGAAAGGTGTGTGCTGTATGTTCCCAAGTCCCCTGCCTCGAGGACTGTGGGCAGCTCCTATCTCTAGGGAGCCACTGAGAGCTGCACCCAGAGAGGAAATTCGGGGACTCCCTGGAAGAGACAGATGGGAGGCAGCCAGACATCAGCGCCATTCTAGGGCTGAAGATGGAAAAGAGGTGGCCTCGAGCTGTGGGGAGTGCCTGGGCGAGCCCATTCAAGCAGACGCAGACTGAGGAGATGGACCCGGACGCTCTAACTTGAGAGGCTGCTTACGGAAGTGCTACCTGCGGCAGCAAAGCGGGCAGCTGGGTGGCCAATATCACGTCAGTGTCACATCAGTGACATCAGTGATGCAATCTGTGTGTCAGTGGTTCCTCCAGGACAGCATGGACAGCCTTTGGAAACAGTGCTTCTGAAGACAGCTTTCAGTCCATGACACCACGTCCTCTGTCACTCGGGAAAGAGCAAAAGTAAGATCCATAATTTTAAAGGATGCATCCAACTTTGTTTACTAGGCGTTATACTCAAAGAAGGACTGACTGGTGATTATCAGCATGGGGGTAGGATTACGAGTGAGTAATTTTCTTTTTTATACCTCTCTGTGTTTCCCAAATTCACTGCAGGACCAAACATGATGTGTATCAAGTGAAGTGAAGTGAAAGTCGCTCAGTCACGTCGGACTCTTTGTGACCCCGTCCATGGAATTCTCCAGGCCAGAATACTGGAGTGGGTAGCCGTTCCCTTCTCCAGGGGAATCTTCCCAATGCAGAGATTGAACCGGGGTCTCCTGCATTGCAGACGGATTCTTTACCAACCGAGCTATCAGGAAAAACGACGAGCATGATAAACACGTTAATTTAAAGAGTGAATACCTCTCCAATGATTCTATGCAAATAGCCAGTAAGCACGAAAAAAGACGCTCAGCATCACTGGTCATCAGAGAAACGCCAAGTGGAAACCACAACGAGATCCTGCCTCACACCCACTGGGATGGCGATTATCAAAAGAACAGAAAATAGGTGTTGGCAAGGACGTGGAGAAATCAGAACTCTCATACCCAACTTGAGGGAATGGAAAATGGAAGACAGCCTGGCGGCCCCTCAAAAGGTAAAACAGAGCTCATGTGACCCAGCAGCCTCACTGCTAAGCGTGCCCAGAAGGACGGAAAACAAGCATTCCAGCGAAAACCCGTACGTGCGCATTCCCAGCAGGGACCCCATGGACTGTGGCCCGCCAGGCTCCTCCGTCTGTGCGATTTTCCAGGCAGGAATACTGGAGTGGGTTGCTGTGCCCTCCTCCATGTGATCTTCCTGAACCAGCATCTCTCACGAATCTCCTGCATTGGCAGGCGGGCGCTTCACCACTGAACCACCCGGGAAGCCCATTCACAGCGATACTCGTCGCTGAAGCCAAGAAATAGAAACCCGAATGTCCATCAACTGATGACTGGATCAACAAGACGATGTCTATATTCACAAGGAATATTACTCAGCCTGAACAAGACATGAAATCGTGACGCAGGCCACAATACGGATGAACCCTGGTGACACTGTGCGAAAGCAAGCCGGTCACCAAGGACCACACGCAGGAGTCTTTCACTTGTAGGAAATGCCCAGGATGGGCAAATCCAGAGACAGAAAGGAAACAAATGGTCCCTGGGGGCCGAGGGAAGCAGGGGATGGGGCAGGCTTGTTAATGGAACAAGCTTCTTCTTGTGGTGACCAAACGTTCTGGAATCAGTGGTGAAGTCTGCACACCCCTGTGAATAGACTCAAACCACTGAATTCTATGCTTGAAGAGTGTAAATCTTACGGTTTGAGAAGTTCACCTCAATTTAAAGAAACAGAAAGCAAGGTGTTACGTCTGAAGCCCTCTCTCTCGTAGAGGGAAGTAAACTGAGATAGGAAAGAGTTGACCATCCAGCACGAATCTTACAACTGATGTGATTAATCACTTTTTTTTTTTGCTGTACCATATGGGATCCTAGTTCCTTGACCAGGAATCGAATCTGCATCCACTGAAGTAAAAGCACAGGTTCTAATCGCTGGACCCATCAGGGAAGCTCCTTGATCAACCACTTGGAAGCTTCTGGAAGCTGTGTTTGCTGACGATGAGGGTTGACTGTTGGTTTACATCTGCGAGTGGTGCCCAAGCAGCCACTTCCTGCTCTGTCTCCTTGGCTGCCCGGGCCAGGTCCCCTGGGAACCCGGCTCCTCCTCCTTCTCCTCCTCCTCCTCCTCCTGGCTCCCCCACACCCCAGAGCCCCCCTGGCTGGGCACAGGGGACTCGCAGAGCGTCCTCCCAGATGCTTTCCTTGGCGCCTCGACTAGCAGGAGCAGGAGCTGGCCCTTACGTGTCTCCTTACATATGCATGTCTTCCATTTAATCTGCCAATGTGAGATTTCATCTTTCCCAGCATGCAGCCCCCATAAGCCAATGTTTATTCATTATCCCCAGATCTGTTTCCTATCGTCTATTTCAGAGGAGCCAAAAACAACATCTTAACTCAATAACAGAGCACCATCTGATGGCTTTCGTTCTTCAAAACGAGCCATGGCTCACTCGGTGGGGTGGCCCTTGGCTCCTGTCTGTGCCCCAGCTAGAGGGGGGCTCCCGACCAGGCTAACCACTGCTAGACTGGGTACCGAGGGAGAAACTGTGGGTCTGTCCTCTCTAGAATGACGGTTGGTGGGTCAGGGTCCACTTGCACGTCCTGGAGCATCCCACCTCTTGCAGGGCATGACAACACCATCTCCTGGGGCACTTAAGAGGCCATCACTCATGGATGATGAGGACGGGACAGCCAGTTACCTAAACAGGGTGCCCAGGCCCAAGCACCATTCTCGGCCAGCTCTGCAGGGGGAGAGGGGAGGTCCAGCTCCCTGTATTTGGGGTGAGGCAGGGCAGGCAGAGACAGAGAGCACTGACTTTAGGTCAGTTGAAGGGACCGCTCCCTGAACAATCTCCGAGAATCAGACTCGAAGACACTGTGGCCTGGAGTGATGGTACTTCCTTAGGTCACAAAGTAGCCCACCACCTTCCCTCCAGTCCACAAACTTAAAGAGACCTCATCCAGTAGAGATGGAGAGGTTTAAAGAGAGAGAAGCTCCATCACTGGAACTGAGATGAGCTGTGTATGAGAGGGAGAGTGGATATCGATACCATCCACACATCCACACATCCCTCCATCTCTCCATCCATCCACACATCCATCAGTCCATCTGTACATCCACCCACCCACCCATCCATTCACCCATCCACCCACCCACCCAAACCTTCACCCTCCTGTCCATTTACTGCCCCTCCCTCATCCATTCACCCATCCCAGAAGCACCTTCTCAGCCTTGGTCCACTTCAGACCCCACATCCTGTATGGGGAATGCCAACAGGGACCAGCTGTGTCCTCCTGGTTCTTTGCCCTCATGGACAGGTAATACACCTCGGCAACTCTCCGTGCAAATCGTATCTACAAACTAACTCATAGGCCCACTCCTTCCATCCCCTTGGCGGGCACCAAGTACACAGACTATATCTGCCCCAGAGCAGAGGACGGCCCTGGGCCTGGCCCTGAGAGATTTCCAAATGCCGGTGGGTCAGCTTGCAACCTGGGCAGGTAACAGTCTCGAGACAAGACAGTAGAGTTGCTGTCCTTGAAACTCAGAAAATGGGACGGCCCCACAGGACGGGTTTGCACAGTGAGAAGGGGCGCGGGGAAGGCATCTGTAGAGAGCCCCACGTGGAGCAGAGCGCGGCTCATGAGTACCAGTCTCCACCACCGTCGCAGACTGAACAGTGTCCCCAGACTCACAGGTCGAAGCCCTAATCCCCAGTGCGACTGCATTTGGAAACAGGGTCTTTAAGGAGATAATTACAGTTAAATGAGGTCGAAACTGTGGACCCTCAGCCAATAGAATCGGTGTGCTTACAAGAAGAGGGGAGACACCAGGGATGCGCTGGCGTAACGGCCACACATGGCCACATAAAGCCCATGAGGACATGGGGAGAATCTGGCCGCTGGCTCACCGAGGAGAGGCGCCCCAGGAGGAACCCGCCCTGCCCGCAGCTGGCCCTCGGGTTCCCGCCTCCAGAACTCAGGAAGATAAACAGCTGCTGTTTAAGCCCCCCTGGTCTGTGGCATTTTGTCACAGCAGGCCCTTCTCTGCCCACTGCCATCCACACAGGAGGCCCAGGGTGGGAACCAGAGTTGTCGCCCACCCCAGGTGAGACCCCGGCCCCCCGACCCCCGAAGCCTGGCCAGTAGGGACCACCACCGTGCAAGGAGGACAAGGGGCCCGCAGTCGGAGCTGGAGACACCACATCCTGCGGCGCCAGGAGGGGCCGTGGATAAGGAGGGCAGGGCTGGTACCCGGTCAGCTGGTTGCCACGGTAACCAAGGGCTGGCCACCACCGCTGCAGGGAGGGGAGAGGGCCTGGGTCCCAGGGTGACACCAAGGATTGGGTCCTCCCGATACAAGCAAACAGGCCTGGCAGAGCTCTATTTTGGGGGCGAGCCCAAGCATGGAAGCCGGTATTTAAAACAGAGAGCAGCTGCCTGGAGTCAAGGCACACACATCAAGGCGGCGGGGCTCCAAGTGTATTTTAATAAAATGGCGCAAAAGAAAGAGGGTGGTGGGGGGGAGGCTGTGTGCTTCTGCCATGGTTGTTTAACAAAAACACAATCATTAGCAGCCAGGACAATGAGTCCCCGTATTTGTTTTATACTCCGTTAGGGAACAGCTAGCAACTGGGAGCCGGCTCTCTCGTCGCTTATTAATATTTTGGATTACAGTTGTGCTAATAGAGTCGTTTGCCTGTATTTTTAAATGTTCTAACGATAACAAAAACATCCTATTTTGGAGCCGACCATGCCCACTGTGGTGTGTCACAGACGGTTCGAAAGCCCCGTGACTAATGGGACGTCTGTTCAAGCAGGACTGCGCTGGGCCCTGCCCCTGTGGCCCCACCCAGAGCTGCTGGGAGATGTGGTGACAGCTCCCTCCTTGTCTCCCAGGGGGAAGGTGGGTCACGGCATGGCCTCCTCTCCCGGTCAGAGAGCCCAGATGCTCTGGGCCCCTCAGCTGAGCCCGCGGAGCCCCTCAGCTGGTGGGGCACATGGCTGGCCCGGGCACGCCCGCATCCCTCAGCCCTGCCCAGGTCCTCACATGAGCACACCCACCTCCGGCCGCAGCGTCTGTTTCCGGGGTGGGGGACGACATATGACACGAGTCAGCCTAACCAGGGCCAGGCCTGGGATGTTTGCCGAGGAGGCAGGAAGACTCGATCTCCTATCAAAACCTCTGCTGGACGTGGATCTAGGAGGACAAGGCCAGGGCAGCCAAGGACCAGGCTAGGAGGTGAGCTGCCTAGAGAATAAAGCCACCAGGCATGCAGAAGGTTTCTGCCCGGCTCAGCCCAGATCCGGATGGGGTGGCAGGGAGGACCTCAGGGCACGCTGCTGCAGGAAGGGGCTTCTGTGCCAGGACAGACTCCGGGGGAACCTGGGCTGGGCGTGCTGAGCCCAATGTCCACTAACCGTCCCACCCTCAAACTTGAGGAGACTAGGAGATGGCAACTGAAAGTTTGGGGTGAGCCTGGGGCCTGTGGTGGGGTACAGGAAGGTCTCTGGAGGGTACTGGGGGTCCAGAGCAGCCCCAGGGGTTCAGAGGCTCCAGGAGCTCCATCTCACACCTTCTGCAGGCAGGATCACGTGGGTCTGTGGCACACAGGGCAACTGTGCTGACAGTGACTTACTGTGGCCTTGGGACTGTTTCCAGCAGGTCACGGCAGCTGAAACCAGAGATGAGCTGGGCTTCCATTTACTGGGAGCAAGGAAACAAGCACTCAAATGCCCTGTCTGCCTCAGGAATTGTCCGGCTTCCGGGGGGTAGTCAAAGAGCAGGGGTCTCGCTATCAGCAGAGGAGCCCCCGACAGGCTGGGCCTCCCGCCACCCTGGAGAAGAGCCCGGGGCACGGGTCTGCACCACGGCCCAAGTGACCCCCTAATGGTTAGGGGGACTCTGTAGGCATCTGCAGCAGTGGGGCAGGGCCGTGGGACCAGGGTAACTTCCAAGTAGAAACAGAGCTGGGATGAAGCCCCTCAAAGCCAAGGAAGGCTAACAACACAGAATCGATTCTTTCCTATCGGCTTTTTGTGCCTCCTCACAGCTGTGGTCGAGGGGATGGCCTCACAGAACCCAGAGCCAGCCAGTGCGCCTGTGGTGACCGTGGCCGCCTCTGGGATGCAGGGGGGAGGGGCCATCAGACCAAGACCCACAGGGGCTGGGAGGAGCCAGCACAATACGGATCCTCTCCGGCCGTCCAGAGTACCATATGCCCTCCGAGCAGCAAAAGAGCTGGCACTCCATCCCAGCTACTGGGGCACTGACTCTGCAGACTGATGATAAATGAGTGATGGGTGTGGGGAGGGGCACAGACCTAATTAACTGTCCATGTCCTCCAAACCGCCACCCTCACACACGCTACACAGTAGCATCGTTACCCACGGCACCTTGCTGTCAACTCCCTGGGCTGATGCATGCAGACAGGTGCATCTGTGTAAATCGGGACACACGTCCGTCTCTCCTGCATCAAAACAAGACCTCCTACAACCCTGCTCCCCCTCCAATGGAGCACACGCATCACCTGGAGCCTTCATGTCCTTCCCCAGTGAAGAAACCCATGCAGAACCACCGCGCTCCCCTGCGGGAGGAGCCAGACGGGAGCCAGGGCCCACCCCGAGTCCCCATCACTCCAGGAGGACGCACAAGGGGATTAATCAGGATCCTGCACTGGGCACCCCATGAGGGGCTGCCCGAAAGCAGGGCTATGCCAAAGCACAAACCGTTACAAGTCTGAAAGGATCAGCCCCCACCCAGCCTGGTGCTGAGACACGGGCACTCAGGTAGGGGGTTTAGCTCGTGCCCTGCTTACTCCACAGCCCAGACGAGATGCCACGGAGAAAAGCCTGCTGGAAACACACACGGTCCTAAGAAATCAGAACCAAGGTCAAGATGAGCAAGCGCGTCACTTGTTAGAGAAATAAACCACCAAACTCTTCATGGAACCAAGGGAGCTTATATTAAATATCAACAAACCACCCAATGACCCAAGGCCACCGTTCCAGTCTGCCTTTGGCTACTCCTGGCTTCTGCTCTTTGTCATTAGGCGACAAGAATGTCAGCTGGCCCTGCTCACCGGCAAAAAGTGCCTTGAGTAGGGTTCTCCACCGCGCTGTTCCTTCCCTGAAACATTCATCTGCTGTTTAGTGCATGTGGGTGACATTTGTAGCAACAGGTTAGCTTTACAATATACGAAAGTGTTGTTATTTAGTTGCTCAGTTGTGTCTGACTCTTTGTGACCCCATGGACCGTAGCCGGCCAGGCTCCTCTGTCCATGGGATTTCCCAGGCAAGAATACCGCAGCAGTTTGCCATTTCCTCCTCCAGGGGATCTTCCCAACCCAATGCATCTCCTGCATTGGCAGGCGGATTCTTTACCACTGAGCCACCAGCGAAGACAGATGTGAAAGTGGTCCTCTACCAAAGAGGAAGCTTCTCAGGGCTCAAGCCCGCCAACTCTGTGCAGAAGGAGCTTGCTGCATGGAAACATTTAAAAACATATCTTCTCCCGTCTTCTGGATTCTATGTATACTCAACATAATTTTCAACATTAAAAAAAACAGGCGCTATAGAAAGTGCTAATTGTGAAAGCAAAGAATGGAGAAATTGGACTTCATTTAAAATTTTAAAGAACTTTCCACTTGTTAAGGGACGCAGAAAATAAAAAGGCTAAGTCACAGCCTGGGAAAAGTCTTTGCAACAGATACCTGATCGAGGACTGAGACATGGAATTGGTAGAAGACTCCTCTAAGCTGGTGATGGCAAGATAGAGTGCCTGGTTAAAAAGGGACAGAACACTTGAGCGTACACTTTGCAGGAGAAGCTACAAGTAAGGCAAGAAGCACACGATGCTCAGTTACTAAGTCGTGTCCGACTCTGCGGCCCCGTGGACCGCAGCACTCCAGCCTCTCCGTCCTCCACTATCCCAAACTCATGTCCATCGATGCGGTGACGCTATCTGACCATCTCATCCTCTGCCGCCCCCTTCTCCATTTTGCCTTCAGTTTTTCCCAGCATCAGGGTCTTTTTCAAGTCAGCTCTTTTCAACAGATGACCAAAGTATTGGAGCTTCAGCATCGGTCCTTCCAATGAATATTCAGGGTGGATTTCCTTTAGGATTGAATGGTTTGCTTTCCTTGCAGTCCAAGGGACTCTCAAGAGTCTTCTCTAGCACCACAATTTGAAAGCATCAATTTTTCGTTGCTCAGCCTTCTTTATGGTCCAACTCTGACATCCATACATAACTAGTGGAAAAATCATAGCTTTGACTGTATGGACCTTTGTGGTGTTTAATAACATTAGTTATCAGAACAATGCAACTTATACCTACAGTAAGATATTCTCCACACCCATCTGAATGGCTGAAATTAGACTGACGTTACCAAATGTTGCTGAGAAGTGGAGCCACGGGAACACTCACACATGGCTGGTTGGAGTACGAGACGGCACAGTAAGTTTGGACAATTGTTTGCCAGTTTCTTATAAAATTAAACACACTCCTATCTTGTAACCCCAGGTGCTTCCCCAAGAGAAAGGAAAAGACATCTGGGGAAAGACTTGTACAAAAAGGTGCGTAGCATCTTCAGTCATGAGCCCAGATTGAGAAGCAACCCAAACGTCCACTACCAGGAACATGCATAACCATCCTGGAGCATGAATATACAACAGAACACTCACTGACAACAAAATTTACGGAGCCCTGACTTAAGCCCCTGCAATGGCATTCAGCAGTGTGAAACACGCCGGGCTCTGGAGGGCGTGCTCTGAGTTCCAGCTGTGAAACAGCCGCAGGCTTCACTGATCTCTGCTGGCAAACTGAGACTGAGCAGACCCCTGTGGGGACTTCCTGGAGGCAGACGCCCCCACCCCTTGGGTACCCTGCCTCTTGTTTGTAGAAAAGTTTTAACCTCCCAGGCCTTCCCCAAGTTCCAAAGCACAAATTTAATCAGATAAATACAAAACCAGAGGGAAACAGTCAAGCCAGACAAAATAATCATAGTTTTGCGGTAAAACAAAGTCAAGGACCTTCAGTTCCTCCTCAAAGGCTATCGATGATATTCTGAGCCACGTTCTTGAGCTGTTTTGCAGATACTAAAACCCCCACCAGGCGGAAGAAGTTAACTGCATGCTGCCTATAGCCACATAGACCCTGGAGTGAACAGGCCAATAAAGTTGACGGTTGAGATTCCAGAGGCATCACACTGGTACCTCACCACCAACCAATCAGAGAACTGCGCATGAGCTGACCACACTCCCCCACGACCCTCTCCCTCACATGTGGGGCTCTTGAACGTGAGCTGCCCGTTCTCCTTGCTTTGTGACGCCTTGCAATAAATGCTGCACTTCCCCTCGCCACAACCTGGTGTCGGTAGGTTGACTGTACTGCATGTTGGGTGAGTGGACCCAAGTTTGGCTTGCTAAAGGAGTCAGAACCAGAGCTACCTCTGGTTGGGAGGTAGGTGCCTGGAAAGCAGTGGGAGAGACCTTTCTGGGGAGATGGACATGTTTTCTTACTTGCAGTTGGAGACTCGGGTGTACATGTTTGTCCAAACGCACTGAACGTTTCTACTACTTGTGCATTTTTGAAAGTGAAAGTTGCTCAGCCGTGTCTGACTGTACAGTCCATGGGATTCTCCAGGCCAGAATACTGGAGTGGGTAGTCTTTTCTTTCTCCAGGGGATCTTCCCAACCCAGGGATCCAACCCAGGTCTCCTGCATTGCAGGCAGATTCTTTATCAGCTGAGCCACAAGAGAAGTGGCATGTAAATCATACTTTATAAAAGATGGTGCTAAGTCTTAATGTCAGACAGTCTAACGCAAAGAGGACCCAATAGGAGCCACTCTGGACTCCCCCACCCTAAGTGAAGTGAAAAGTGAAAGACACTCAGTCATGTCTGACTCTTTGCGACCCTGTGGATGGTAGCCCACCAGGCTCTTCTGTCCACAGGATGCTCCTGGCAAGAATACTGGAGTGGGTTGCCATGCCCTTATCCAGGGGATCTCTCCAACCCAGGGACTGAACCTGGGTCTCCTGCATTGTAGGTTTACCTTCTGAGCCACTAGGGAAGCCCCAAAAGTCCAGCTCAAACCCCACCTTCTTTGCAACGTTTTCTCCTATCGCTCCAGTCCATCCCAGGTCACAGGGGTGACCCCTCCTCTGATCCACAGCCCATATCATCAGTAGATTTATTAGTCCACATTCACCATCCTTAGTGAACAGAGGATGGTCCCCCAAAGATGCCCATGTTCGAATCCCTAGAACCTGTGAGTACACGACCGTACATGGTAAAAAGGAATTAAGCTTCCTGTTCAGTTTAGCCTGGCCTGGTTTAGGCAGGTGGGGCCGATCCAATCACACGAGTCCTGAAAAGTGGAGGAGAGGAGGAAAAGCGAGGGTCAGAGACAAACCGCCTGTGACCTGGCCCATAATGCGGGGGTCTGAGGACGGAGGAGGGACCACCAGTCGAGGGAGGAGGGACCACCAGTCGAGGGAGGCGGTGGCCTCCAGAACCTGGAAAAGGCAAATAAATGGACCATCCCCTAGAGGTCTCACAAAGCAACACAGCCCAGCTGACACCACCATGAGACCACCCTCTCCTCCACCGTACTCCTGACCTCTAGAACCACACATGTGAGTTTGAAGCCACCACGTTTGTGGGAAAAGTTTCCAGCTCCTAAGACCCTTAAGCATAGTGCGGATCATACACTATCGGGGTTCTGCACACACAGCATGGACTGGAAGGACTGACGCTGAAGCTGAAGCTCCAGTACTTTGGCTACCAGATCCGAAGGGTGGACTCACTGGAGAAAACCTTGATGCTGGGACAGACTGAGGGCAGGAGGAGAAGGGGGTGACAGAGGATGAGACGGTTGGATGGCATCACCGACTCTACGAATGTGAATTTGAGCAATGTCCAGGAGACAGTGAAGGACAGGGGACCCTGGCGTGCCGCTGTCCATGGGGTTGCAAAGAGCTGGACACTACTGAGTGTCTGAACAACAACAACCCTCCCTCCAGGAAGCTGGCATTTTCTGGAGGACGCAGGGAGCAGGAAGGCCCAAGTGACCCTCACACGTGGACGCTCTGGGCTCTTCCGTCCAGGTGTGAAATTGCCAGCAATGCCAGGCACCAACAAGCATGAGTCTTCCAGTGGAAGCTTGGGGGCAGGAAACCAGTTAACTGGGAGAAGGAGGGAGGGCTGGATTTCCTCCAGGTCAGGAGGGGAGGGGCGAGGTGTCCAGCAACCTGGAAAGGTGAGTCAAGCTCATGGGCCACGGCCTTGCCCTTCCCAGACCAGAGAGGCCGGGCAGCTGCTCACAGAAGGGCACAGGTATGGGCTAGCCGGTGCCGGGCACTGGAAGGGCCAGGAAGTCCAGCCTGTACCAGGGGCTCAGAATACCATTGCCAAACCCAAGGAAACACGCTCCCGTCTGCCCGCTGACCACTGGTCCACCTGCCCAGTACAACCAGTCTTCCCTTTCAGGGTCGAGGGGGTGACATCTCTTACCTCGACACCCCCACAAGACGGCAAAGGTGACCACCCCCGTCTGGGTTTAACCTGAGCAGGACTGCGGAAAGCTTAGCACAGACCCACATGCTCATGGAATCACACTCTCAGAAAGGGAGCCAGCTTGATGCCCTCAAAGTCAGCAGACAGGAGACACATCCCGCTTTTCCGGGCTTATCTGTTCAGGACAGCTAATTTCCCGGTGAGGCTGGCCCAGCTAGACCTGGACTGGGGACCGCGAATGGGTCAGGGCCACCAGACTGCCTAAGGACGCAGTGAAGCTACTGGCTGCAAAGCAAACGTGGCCACTCCTGCCATGTGCGTCACAAGACTGAGATTCTACCAGAAGTGGGCAGGGCACGCGTTGACCAGGCTCTTACAAGAAACCAGCGCTCCGCCTGGCTCCAGCTCAACTATTTTTTCTCAGCACCCTTTTATATAAGTGGAGTCCTCTTAACATTTTAATCCGCTCATTCTTTTGGAAACCACATTCAGGGCGGGTGTCAGAGCTGTACCTGGGAGTCTGGGGAGGGGCTGGAATGACCTGCTTCAGTGAGCACCGACCTCTTTCTAGCAGTTTTCATTGAGACATCAAACCTCGAGTCCTCAGGGAGGGCCGGGCAGAAGTCGGTGGGAAACGCAAAGCTGCCTGCTACGGAAGCTGGCATGGGAGATCGATAGAGGAGTATCAAGCATTTAATCAACCCCCGAAGCCTTTTTCCAATGGCCCGAACGCACGGTCCAAGCTTCCTGGCAAGTGCACCGAGCAGCGTTTTAACTACACGTTTCCAGGCTGTTCCTCCCTCGCGCACCGGTTTCTGGTTCGAACAAAGGCCGGCGGGTCGGCGTCCACCGCTCGGAGGATCAGAGATGCCCTCACCTGGAGCACCTGCGTACCTGCCGCGCACTGGACATCGCCAACGACGCCGACCCCAGGCCGGGGAGAGGTGGGCCACGAGGGCGGGCTCCGCTTACCTGCCTGGCTGTCCCTGGGCTTGCAGTGGACCTCCTCCACACACTCAGCGGGGAACCATCCGATGTGCCCGCGGGCGCTGCCTTCCCAGAAGCCACCTTCGCCGATGCTCAGCACTGCACGCGGAAAGGGGCGGGGTTAGTGGGCGGGGCCTGGGGGGACTGCCGAGAAGAGAAGGGAAGTTTGCCGGCTGACCACGCCCCCTTCAGCGGGGGACCAGGGGCCTGGCAAAGCGTCCCTCGGACGGGGCAGGGCGGAGCCTCTGAGCCCCCTCTGCCTGTTAGGCCTGGCTGTGAGGAGCAAGTCCGGGGCATCCCGGCGTCCTTGTATCTTGCAGCACGTGGCACGTGGCCACTGTCCTGTCCCTTGGGTCCCAGTTGAGAAGGGAGGTTAGGAGCCTCCAAGTCCTCATCATTAGTTATGTCAAGTGTCAGAGTCGGGACACAGGCGACCCCGATGAAGGGAAGGAACCATGAGGTCCCGAGCTGGGGGCGGGGGAGCAAGAGTCCAGGCTCACAGGATGTCCTAAGTTAGTCTGATGAAAGAATTCACAGCGGGAGATGGAGAAGCAGCCTGCCTGGCGGCTACAAGACACCACCTGGATCTGAAGCTGGCTGGCCGATGCCCTACACGGGCAGTCCCGGGCCTCCAGCTGGCTTATTGATGAAGAACCTATGGCTCTATGGATTACGTTGGTGCTACAAGCAGCAGGGGACAATATACAAGTCCTGAATATCCAATGGAAGGACTGAGGCTGAAGCTGAAGCTCCAACACTCTGACCACCTGATGGGAAGAACTGACTCACTGGAAAACACCCTGATGCTGGGAGAGATTGAGGGCAGGAGAAGGGGATGACAGAGGAGGAGATGGTTGGATGGCATCACCGACTCGATGGACATGAGTTTGCGCAAGCTCCGGGAGCTGGTGATGGACAGGGAGGCCTGGCGTGCTGCAGTCCCTGGGGTCGTAAAGAGTCAGACAGGACTGAGAGACCGAACTGCCTGACAAGCAGCAGGGAGCCCCTGTGCACACTGGAAGCAGAGGACAAGGGCAGCGGGACACACACAGCTGCTCTGCCTGCAGGGCTGAGCGCGCTGGGCTCCCCCTCCCTGGGCTCAGCGCTGGGTGTGCAAGGGCCTCAGACGAGGAGGAGGCGTATTTGCTTTTAAACTTGACCAATGCCGAGCATCGGCGAGCAACGCAAGCCCAAAGACAAGAGGACCCAAGTGCCGGCAGGCACCGCCCAGACAGATATTTGGGTTGTCAGGGATAAGAGCTCGGTGGTGAGGGTGGGGAGGGTCTTTGTCTCTTAGGCCTGTGATGCTGGGCTGGGGTGCTCCCCGCCCCCCCACAACGCCCCGGCTCCTTCAGAGCACGGCTGTGCCGCAGGAGGTCAATACAATCTCCTCACGTCTGACGCTTCTGTAAATTACTCAGGAGCCCAGGCACCAAGGCTGCGGAGGGGGGACCATGGCCACAGGCCTCATCTTAATCTCCGAGACCAGATGAGGGACGCCTGGACCCGTGAGTTCTGAAGGTCAGCAGTACAGAGAACAGCAGCCTTGGGAGTCCTTGTCTGATAACTTGAAGAAATGGCCTGAACGCATCAGACGGGCAAGCTCCCCGCTGACCAGGGTGACTGTAATCCCTCGGACCACTTTCTCCGAAAATCGGTGCTGGTCTCACACTGTGCAGCTCAGCTGACATACACCGTGGGGGCCCAGCTCGGGCGTGAGAGGGTCATCTCGGTGCGCGGCCCTGGATGGCTAGCAGGGCGCAGGGACCTGTCAGGGCGCCGTCCGGCCAGTGCCCACCCGCCTTCCTTCTTGGTAGTTGTGAGCAGGCCACTGTGCTGTCTTAGAGGGTCTGGGGAGGAGGTACCATCCAGGGAGACACCTGGGCAGCTCCCGGAACTCCTGCCTCGCTTTCTCCACTTGTCAGAGCAGGAAAACGCTCCTCAGCTCAGAGCAGCCCCACGTGTGAAAAGGGCGCGTTAACCTCACAGCAGGGACCTCCGGCCATCACCACCTCTCCGCCTGCCTCCCACACCACCCCCCAGGGACGACACACCCAGATCCACCTAGAATCTGTATCGAGAACACGCTTCTGGGCATGACTGTTGGCACGAGATCGAGGAGAGAGTGACCGGCCGTGGACAGCTGACTCGAGAGCGGGGAGATGTGTAGGAGGACGCAGTCGGCTCGGGGACCCTTCCCAGTGACCTTGGGGGACAGAGGAGCCACAGTCTGTGGGCAAGGCAGGGAGAAATGGCCCAGGTTGGTCCTGGGTCTCTGGTTCAGCAATGGTAGCTGGGGTCCTCTTTCCTGGGGCAGGAGGCAGGGAGGGGATGTGTGCGGGGTCCTGTCTGGACCAGGCTGTGTGTTAAGTGAGGGACTCACTTCTGTCCTTCAGTGAGTCCAGCAGCTGGGTCTGCTGGCTCATCCGGGCTCACCCGTGGGCCTGCACTTGGGGTGTCTGCCCACCCCCATCCCTGGGGAGGGGCTCAATGGCTCTCCAGGCCAGGTGGCCCTGGTACAGTGAAGCGGGACCTGGGCTGGGCTCACTCGTGAATTCTCGTTTTAAGCCACTGAGAAGTCAACACATCACACCTCACTGTCCTTCACTGGTCGGCCAGCTCCCAGAGACTGGAACGAACTAGCTGGAGAAGGTGCCAGGGGAGCCTCCTAGCCTGAGCCCCAGGCCTGCCCGTCTCCTGCACCCAGTCCCGGATAGGCATGGACATCTACACCACCCAGGACTTCAAGCCATCATCACCAGGAGGAGCAGGACAGTGGCCTGTGCCCAGGCACCCCTCAGTTCAGAGAGATGTTGGGGTGTACTTTCCCAGGGGCATGGGCTCAGTGTCCACTGGGAACAGTAAGATCCGCGTCATAGGGCTGAGCAGAAAAGATGTGAATGAGAGCTGTGGGTGGTCAACAGGACCCCAGGGCCCACCCACCTGCCACCCAGACCCCAGGACTCGAGATGGCGAATTCCGAGGTTTAGTCCGCCCTGTCTGGGGCCTTGTTACAGCGGCCTGGGCTGCTCACACGATGGGACCCAATGCCTGCGGCCTGCAGCTGCTGGGAGGTTTACATGGAAAACGTGAGCTGTCCCCAGCGGTGTGCCTGATGAATGACTGGCACTGACAAATATCCAACTGCATCTCCTCCTCTGTTATCACCTCCAACACGGGGACAAGGACACGCAGCCCCCAGACATCAAGTGAGCAGCCCCTGGGTCACTGGGAAGGCTCCCCAGGCCCTTCCCAGGCCAGCCTGCTGCATGCAGGTCCCCCCCTGGGCCTGAGGGGACAGTGAGGTAGACAGATGGACCCATGGGGGGCAAAAGCCCAGAACTGCGGGCTAGCTGGTTTCAGAGCTGGGTGGGGCAAGGAGACCCAGTGCTCTGTCTCTAGGGGCCCCGGCTGAGGGGGTGCATGCAGACAGGGCAGCCCATTCAGGCCCATTTCACCTTCACACGAGCCACCAGACCCCCGCCTCCCGGGCAGCCGACTCTGCAGATTCAGGGGTCACCCCTCCAGGAAGAGATGCAGTTACTTTTAGCAGCGCCACCCCCCAAGGGTCAGCAGGCAACAGCTGCTCAGTGCAGTGAGCCCCGGGGCCTGCCCTTCCCGGCTTTCTCGGAACGGTGGCTGCCCCTAGAGGCGGCTCTCCTGGCCTGGGAACGCTGCCTGCCTTCTGCCTGGGAGGAGGGCGGGGGTCACGGCTGCAGCAGATGGGCCCCCTGTGAGAGCCGCAGGAGCGCCCACGGGACCCGGGCCTCCCCGGCTCTCGGCACCCCATGGCCCGCCAGCTCTCCAGGGAAGGGAGCTCCCCTGGCACTCTCGCCGCCCTCGCCTCCCTCGGCCTGCAAGTTGGGAGCAGTGAGAGAGACGCCCCCCACCACTTCCCCGGGCAGCAGCAGCTTTCTTAGCTAATGCCACTGTCAGGAGGCTCTTGTCCAGGGATGGCCATGTACTCAGCGAGGGCCTTGAGCCACCGTCAGTCTGCGCTCGGCACGGAGCTGCAGGCAACCAGTCAGCAAAGGCTGTGCCCTGTGGGCGAGGGGTGAGCTAGCCAGACGGGGCTGTTGCGGGGGCCAACTGAAAATTACTCCACATGCAGGGAAAAAAAAGGCTACCCCACGATGGGCTCTGGTATTAAAATTCCGAATTGCAGGTCATGTAATTTAAGTGCTTATACTTTAAAAGTTAGCAAAAGTATTGTGTTAAACTATGTAGAGACAATCCGGGACTTCCAATGCTCAAAGACCCCCCTGGATCCCACTCTTGGGGGCAGCCAGTGGTGTGCGGCTCTTTGCACTCCCACGGACTGTAGCCCACCAGGCTCCTCTGTGCAGGAGATTTTCCAGGCAAGAATGCTGGAGTGGGTTGCCATTTCCTCCCCAGGGGATCTTCCCAATCCAAGGACCGAATCCCGGTCTCTTACATCTCCTGCACTGGCAGGCGGGTTCTTTCCCACAGAACGTGGATAGAAGCAGGCTGGCCTGGTGGGCAGCATGCTGGCTGGGGAGAAAGGGGAGGGGAGATGGACAAAGAAGCCCCTTCTGCATGGCCTGTAGGCTGGATGCAGGGTGGTCCCCAGGGCAGGGCTGTCAGGGGGCCCATGAAGAGAAACCTGTGTTCTGAGTCGGCCGCTGAACCAGAGAGAGGGAGCCAGGAAAGCAGCCAGCTGGAAGCGAGTGGGGGTGTCCCCACAAGGGAAAGCGCCAGCGAGGGGCTGGCAAACTCAGCACCCTCACATCTCTGAATAGATGCAGAGCAGCTCAGCTCAAGTTGGGGACCTGAGCTGTCACCCAGGCAACCCTCCAAAACGAAAGAAAGAGAAGGAACTGAAGCCACCGTCGCCACAACTCAACAGCCTGATGTCCAGAATGCAACAGGAGATTACGGGACACAAAGACTCTAGAGGATGGGGTCCATGCTCCAGAGAGCAGAACACCCGGCGAGCCGGACCTGACCTCGTGGAGAGCCGACAGGTGGGGATTTCAGAAGGATGAGGCCACCTGCCCACGATGGGTGGGTCAAACACCACGCACTTCCTTCCCATGGAGTGGAAATCTCAACAGAACAACAGGAAGGCTAGGCAAGTAGAGACTATAGAAAACATGCATGCAGAAACCCGAGAGTTTAAACATGTTATTTCTGAAATTAAAAAATTCAGAAGATGGACTTAACAGAGAAGAGAACGCTTCAAAGGAAAGAGCAAGTGAACTTGAAAACAGACCAACAGGAATGACCTGAGGTTAAAAAAAAAACGAAGGGAACGAAATGAACAGGGCTCCGGGGACTTGTTGATGCCACCAGATGGTCAAGTCTGCATGCATCTGGACCAGCAGACGGAGCTGAGAGGGAGAATGGGGCTCCAGCTGTCCTTGGAAACTTATAGATCCAGGTTATGCTGCCCAGATTACTGCACGTGAGGAGGAGGAAGAGGTCACTGCCTGGTCAAGGCCAGATGGGTTGAACGTGACCAACTGAGCCGGCAATGGGCACACTCTGCCACACGTCTTCTGGAAGCCTGGCTCCCCAGTACCCTGGGAACGGAGTCTAACCTCGCACACAGGAGGCTCTTCACCTCCATTTCCCAAGATTCTGCTTTGGGCATCCTTACGTCTCACTCGGTGGACCTCCTGTCTCGGAATTGTCACAGGCCCCCAGGCTGAACCAGTCTCCTGACGCCCCTCCTGGAGCCCCAAGACATGTCTGAACCGGTCCTGTGCTTGGCTCCATCCCTGCACCACTCACTCCTGAGGTTCTGGGAGTGGAAAGGAGCTGCCTGTCCACGCCTCGCCTTCCCCTCCCCTGCCGTCTCTGCAGTGGACTCCCACACCAGATGGGCCCATGCCGACCCTCTCGATGGACATCAGGGTCGCTGAGGCTGCACCGAAAGGACCACTCGAATCCCCGTTCCACTCTCCCAGGGCTCTGTGTCTCCACAGGGGGCCCCGCAGAAATCAATGCCCTTGGGGTCAGCTGAGGTCAAGGTGCTCTGACCTGACCCCGCCCCGCAAGCAGAGTGGACACTGACCTTTGACCCTGTCGCCACGGTGCAGGGGGATCTCGCCATCGACCTGGGGTTGGTATGGCTTGACGACGACGAAGAGCCTCCCGGGCACCGCGCTGTATAGCTTCCGTCTGGGCCCTGGGTACTCGAAGGCGGAGAGCGCATCCTTGTTGGCTCCTGGTGGGAAAGCTGGGCTGCGGCAGGGAGAGGGGGACAGAGAGAGGGGGGGTCACGGCCTGAGACGCGGCAGGGACGCTGCAGACCCGTGGCCCGTCCGTTCAGGACAAGCGTCCAGCCCCGAGCGGTCACAGCAGAGCTCCCGGTTCTAGATGGGGCTGGAGATGTGAAGATGCATTTGTGGTTGAGGACGCAGGAGTCCCAGCAATGCCACCTCTGGGAAGGCACGCAAGGAGTGAAAGCAGGGTCTCAAGCAGGTACTTGCACAGCAGCATGATTCTCCAAAGGTGACCCAAGTGTCCACTGATGGAATGAGCCGATGCCCAAAATGTGGTCCATCCATGCGGCGGGATGTTGTTCAGACTTAAAAAAGGGAGCTTCTGTCACAGGCGACAACATGAATGGAACCTGAGCACATTACGCTACTTAAGGGAAGCCAGTCCCAGGACAGATAACACGTGATTCCACCATGACCCCGCCCCGTGCAGTCAGCTCCATAAACAGGGTGGGGCGGGGGAGGCGCTGGGACGTGAGCCTTTAATGGGGACGGGGTTTCGGTTTAGGAAGAAGTTGACACCACTGAACTGCACACGTGAAAATGCTTCCGGTGGTAAACTTTACGTGCATTTTTCAATACAGAGACTCCAGTGGAGCGGCAACTGAGGCAGACCCTGGGTGTCTGTGGTCTGACCCATCTCACTGTAAGTGCCAGCCACGCTGGGTGAGGAATCACCCAGAACCTACTGGCACAAGGTTTCACCATCGCGGAGCAGGCGGCCCAGCCCGGCTGCCCCGGGGACATTTCACAAGTGGGACTTGAATGCATTACTGTTTTATGTGAGTATTTCGCAGAGTGTGTGTTTCCAGAGTAACTTCCGGGCCTGACACTGAGAGTGGATGCCTAACCTAACGGCACAGTGGTGGAACGAGAGAGAGAGAGAGAGAGAGAGAGAGAGAGAGAGAGAGAGAGAGAGAAGCACAAGCTCCCAGAGAGACGTGGAAAGTGGTTTCCGTAAGGACGTCCTTGTCTCTGTGACAGGTGACCAGGGCTGACTCCTGGGAGGGGGGAGAGCACCCGCTCATCAGGGGTGACCTTGAGGAGTCACTCTGAGCTCTCCTCTGGAGGGAGGGCGGTCTTTAGAAAAGCCACACGCGTGTGGATGAATCTGGGCAGGGATTTACGGAGGGTGCTCCAAAGCTTCCTGGAAAAGCGTTCACGTCCGGCTGGCGTCCTCCCAAGAGGGCACCCTGCCCGCAATGGGGAGGAGGAGGATTAATCACCCCGAGGGCAGAATCCCACTTTGGGGAGCCACATCTGAGTCTCGGGAGGGGCCCACCCATGTCACAAATTCATCACCACAAAGGTTGGGGTCCCCAACTGCGGTCTTCCCTTCAGATGACACACGCCGTGGCCTGGGAGCCCCCAGATGGAACCTTGAGCTTTCTGCAAGGTGTGAAATAGGCTTGCAGGGAAGCTTCTAGAACATGACATGACCACTCACTCTGGGGATCTCATGTGAACCCCTTGATTCCTTTTGGCTTTGCTTTACCCACATCGGCATTCCTGGTAAATGCCATATGTTGCTTTTCGCTTGCAGGAATCACGGAAGCGTGACGGGGCTCTATTTTGTTCTGCTTCTTATGTTTTTGCTCAAGGTCATGACTGTGAAAGCTAGGCACGGGAGCCCGTGTCTACACACGTGACGTGCTCACTTGACACCACAATTTATGCTCGTCAGGGGAGGAGGACTGACCTCCAGCTCTGCCAGCCTGACCCCAAAGCCCAGAGCTCTCCCTAAACCCCAGGAGCAGAGGGCAGGTGCGTGACCTTTCCCAGGTGCTCACCTGGGCTCAGGACATGGAGGGGTGACAAGCTGCAGCCCCATGTCCGCATGCCCTCTGTCCCCTGGGATGCCCCCTCCTCTGCCTGTCCCCCACTCCAGGCTTCTCTGACTAAGACGGAGGTCACAGCATCCTGGAAAGAGACGCCCGTGAACTTGGCACCAGGCAGCACCAGGTGGCTGCCCTGCATTTCCTCCTCTCCTCCTGCCCCTCTGCCAGGTACCGAGCAACACACAGATGGGAAGATCCATCCTGAGGGTCGGAAGTTCCCTCCTCACAGATGTCACTGACCCCAAACACCCGGAGCCCAGAGCAGCGATGCCTGCAAGGGTCAGGTTGTGTGACTGCCTCTGGTCCAGAGGTGACAGCTGGCAGGATGGCTGACTCTCTGAGAGAAAAGACAAGCTAGGCCCCCGGCCTGCGGTGGGAAAGAATTCGGGAAAAGCCAGAACTCTCAGGGTTCCTTCCAGAGAGGACAGCCTGCCTGCCTGCCCATTAGGATGCGGATCCGTCCATCCCACCTGCTCCAGCTCAGCCTGACTTGGGGCTGGGGCGGGGGGCAGGGGACAGCACCTTCACTATGAGGGCCCGAGCAGCGTCACCAGGCGCTCCTCTCCAGCTCCCAGCTACACCTAGATCCAAGGGTTTGGAAGAGGCCTGGGGTCAGCGGGGGGGGGGGGGGGCGCTAGGAGGACACCCCACAACAGGCCCAGAAGCCCTCCTCACCCCAGCCTCCAAAAGTTGTGCTCGGATCTCCCCTGAGTACCTGCCATGGGCACTGAGCAATGGCCAAGTGGAGTCTGCTGCGTGGGGCTCCTGGAGGATCAGTGAAGGAACACAGATGGAACCCGCCTCCCCAGCCCCCAGCAGCTGTCGTTGCAGCTTCGAGAGCAGTTATCACCTTTGCATCTGACCATCCATCCATCCATCCACCCATCCATCCATCATCCATCAATTCACCCATCCATCCATCCACTCACCCATCCATCAGGCATCCAACCATCCATCCATCCATCCACCCACCCCATCCATCATGCATCCAACTATCCAGCCATCCACCCATCCACCCTCCCCATCCATCAGGCATCCAACCACCCATCCACCATCCATCCATCCATCCATCCACCCAACTATCCACGCATGAATCCACCCATCCATCCATCATCCATCAATTCACCCATCCATCCATCCACTCACCCATCCATCATGCATCCAACCACCCATCCATCCATCCACCCACCCCATCCATCATGCATCCAACTATCCATCCATCCACCCATCCACCCACTCCATCCATCATGCATCCATCCATCCATCCACCCATCCACCCACCCTATCCATCAGGCATCCATCCATCCATCCACCCATCCACCCACCCCATCCATCAGGCATCCATCCATCCATCCACCCACCCACCCACCCCATCCATCAGGCATCCATCCATCCATCCACCCAACTATCCACGCATCCATCCATCCAACCACCCATCCACCCACTCCATCCACCCAACTATCCACGCACGCATCCAGCTATCCATCTCATCATCCATCACTCACCTATCCACCCATCCACCAACCGTGAATCCAATCATCCATCCATCCACTCACTCACCATCCTCTATCCTTCTTACCACTTATACAAACACCAGCTATCCCCTCTTCCATCCAAATTCCTAAAGAGCCCCGCCAGAGCCCAGCGGATCACTTACTATCAGATGCTGAACAAGTCAGTTAACCTCTGGAAGTCTCGGTTTCCCCATCCGATAAGACAGGATGATCTGGGGGGACCCGAGAGTGAGTCGGCAGGACCCGCTCTGCACAGGTGTCGTATCAACACCCGTGCCATCATCACTCTGCTTCGGCTGAAAAGTGGCTGACAAGATGCATGTGTCAGCCAGCCGGTTTCAGCCAGCTCCAGAGTATGTGTCACTGGGTAGAGAAGTCCAAGCAAACATAGCTCTAGCCTGGGAGCATCAGTCCAAGCCCAGGAAACCTTTCAGAACAGGAAGAAATTGGTCCTTGAAGATCAGCACGCGTCCATGGTTCTAGGTAGCAGCAGTGATGTGTGATCCCACACAGATGCTGAAGCATCTTCCCACGCCAGGTTAATCTGAGCCTTGCAAAGCCCCATTTCACAGGTGAAAAAACAGAGGCTCCATAAGTAATGGCTTAGGCACAGAGATACAGACCTGACCTCACATCCAGGCTCCCTGATCGCAGCCCAGGACTGCCGGCAGGCTCCCCACTCTGTGCAGGGATCTACTAGAAATCGGGGTGTGTCCCAGGCTCCAGGCTCACACTGGATGGATGGACAAGAGGGTGCTGGAGGTTACCTGCAGGAGGCTCCGCAGAGGGTGGCTTCCAGCAAAGCCCTGCCCCCGCTGACAGTGTGTCTGAAGCATAAAAGCTCAGACCCCACTGCGTCCCTGGTACCATTGGCATCATCTCCCTCTCTGCCTTCAGGCTGGGAAGAAGTGCTGCAGCCCTCGGCCCACTCATGGCCCTGGGCACCGTGGCCCCTCCTGGGCTTCTGGGTCAGCCCCGGGGCCTGGACTCCATGCTCCACGGCCTCCCCACGTGGTCCCAAGGAGTGCAGCGGGGATGGACGACAACTGGACGCCCCATCCTGCTGGCCGGGGTACCGTGAACTGGGGCATGTGTGCACATTGGGGGCTTTCAGGGACTCCACAGAAGTGGGAGCCACTGTGACCTCAGGGGCGTGCCCGCCTCGGGGTGCTCTGCCCAACACCCCCAGGGGCCCCCCAGCCACCCGCAGTGGGGTGCTGCCTGTTTGCACCCCCAAGGCAGGGGGTGGGCGACTAGAGCCCCCGTGGGAAGAGGAATAGTCTGGAAGGTGCCTCTTCCCTTAAAGCTCCCCCCAGCCTGCTCCGGTCACCTGGGACACCCTGCCTCTCCCCGACGCCTGGCTGGCCCCTCGCTCCACCCTGGGGGGCGGGCCCCTCACCCCAAGAGGGGTGACCTGCATGAGCTCTGACTCCTGCGGACTCTGTTAGGGGCTCCCTGTCCTCGACGACAGCAGCCCTGGGCCTGGCTTGTCTCTGGGGCACCCACCGCCGCACCGGAGGGCAGCCTTCCGAGTGCACTCATGCCCCCAGCTGGGAGCACATGCCGAGCGTCAGCCGCGCAGGGGAGCCCAAGTGACAGGTGAGGGCAGCCATGTGGCATCCAGACCCGATTCCCTGGCAGGAGGGAGGCACCCGCTCCCCCGGGGCGACCCTCCCCTGGCCCCGCCTCCACGCCAGGGAGCCAGCGCCTCATGGACCCCCTGCTCCTGATGTGCAGGTGACACGCCCCTAGCAGCCTGGGTCAGGGGGCACAGAGGGGGGCAGAGGACAGCCCGCCCACCCCCGCCTGGCCTGCTACCACCCCCTTTCTGGGTCCGTGTGGCCGAGAGAAGGGGCAGTCCCATGGTTCTCAGGGTGCACAGTTCTCACCTCCAGTCCCCGTGTCCCCATGAGGCAGGTGAGGGCACCTGGGGGTGAACAGAGATGCGATCCAGAAGGACCCCAGGGCGCCCTTCACCCCTCAACCTGCCCAGCAGAGGAACAGCCCCTGGAAGGGGTGTGCAAGGCGGGGCAGAGTCCTGCCATCCCAAAACCTCTGGGAACCCCTGATCCGCCTGCACAGCCCGGTTTAGGGAAGGAAACAGAGCGAGGTGAAAGGCGGACTTGGCCAAGCCCCTGCCGGGGTCTGCTTGGCGGCGGGAGCCTTGCCCGCTCTGCCCACCTGTGTGGCTGATGGGTGCCACTGTCTCCCGGTGGGCAGGAGACGCGGCCGGTGAGCCTCCCCGCCTGCACACAGCGGGCTTCCTCTCTGCTGAGCCAAACCCACCAGGGAAGGGCTCCTGTGACGGGAGGGGGCCCGCATGCTCCCCAGGGCCAGTGAGGCCAGGGCTTTGCAAAAATGCATCAAGAGCTGCTCTGAGCAGCTGGAGGGGTCCTACTCCTCCCCACGCTCAGCGGGTGGGCGGTGACGAAGCCTCCTGGCAAAGCCCCTTCTCAGGTTGGTTCTCAGGGACGTGGACCGGCCATGCCAGTGGGGGCCGCTAGAGGGCGTCTCGGGCAGGTGCGTGCAGAGCCTCCAGGTGAGGCAGGAAGCCTCCAGGGCAGTGGGTACACGGGCTCTGGACAGCTCCTCCCTCTTCTGCTTGGCACTAGGATCTGCTGGCTCTCGAGGGCGGTTCCCGGGGGAGGCCGACCCAGCCCGGGAGGCTCGGTCAGAGCTGCAGGGGCCCAGGGATGGGTGAGGGGGGCTGGGACAGCGGGGAGGCCATTTGCACCTGAGGTTGGGCCGAAGCTGGTTCTGGCCACACAGAGATCCCTGTCACACGCCTGGCTGAGGCTTCCGGGGCCCCAAGTGGGCACCCAGGGCTGTGCCTACGGGGGATGCTGAGTGGCCAGCCTTCCCGTGGGCAGTGAGAGAGCAAGGAGAGGGCGTGGTGGGGGTCAGCCAGAGGGGGCCCCAGGCGCTCGGGACCCGACTGAGCTGCCGTGCCCCGCTTCCTCTTAGCCCAAGCCGCGGCGGTCACCAGGACGACCTTCGTGCGCCTGCCCCGCGGCGGCTGAGGGTCTTTCGAGACGTCCTTGGCGATGACAGCGCCAAGGTGGCCAGCACTCCTGGGTGGCCTACTGAGCCACGTCCCGGTATGGGGCAGCTGCGACACTCAGCTTGGTTCTCGTCACAAACCCTTTGGACACACGAGCAGACGGGGGCACAGGACGGCCAGGCGACTGGCAGGGGGAGCCAGAGCTGGACACGACCAGCGGTTTGGTGGCTACCCACTGTGACAGGACCTTGGAACAGGGGGTCCGTGCGGGCCCGGGCTCTCCCCACCATGTTTGGAAGTGACCCCAACCCACCTCCAGGTTCTGAGACAGCCAGAAAGCGCCCTGGGGGTGCCTGGACCACCCCGAGGCTGGGAGCCGTGTCCTCTCTCCAGAGGCCCTGTCTGTCCCAGGAAAGTGTTGGGCTCTGAGCTGCCCCCTTGTCGAGCCCCCAGGGGCTGCGCCGCAGTGAGCAGAGCACAGGCTCTCCATCACTGGGGCTGCACAGATGGCCACGTTCACATCTGAGCACGGATGTGAAAGCAGACAGCTTGCACGTGGCTCAAATGCCACCATCGTCCTGGCGGCCCCAGGAGCGAGGGCGCCTGGCAGGTTCCCACTAGCACAAGGGGTCTTGGGGGTAGGACCCCCACAGGCTCAGGACGCAGCTGCTGTCGCGGATGAGTGAATGGCCCTGAGCAGATGGACAGGGGCCAGGCAGGCGCTGACGAGGTGGGGAGGGCAGGAACGGGCAGCGGCGGGGAGGGCGGGGCCGAGAGCACAGCCCCCAGACAGGGATGGGCAGCCAGCCGGCGTCAGTGCTGAGAGCCCACGTCCTGGCACCTCTCTCTCCTGGGGCAACAGGAACAGCCTGGCCAGGCGCCCCGCCCCCAGGTGGACATAGAGCTGAGCTGCGTCTCCAGGCCACTGTGGACCGCGGGCCTGTTACCCGCGAGGATGGCCATGCAGTCACGTGCTGGGTCTTGGGAGCAGCCAGGGGCTGCTGCTCTATGGTCCGCATTTCACAGTTGCCAGAGATGAGGCGCCAGGTGCAAGGGAATGGCCCAGGAGGAGTCCAGGGCGCGTGCTCAGGAAGCCCCGCAGCGGGCACGCAGGACACACTGGGGCTGTGACCGTCACACACCCACACACAGACACGCATGCACACCCAGACACAAGCGTACATACGGACACACAAGTCCACACATACATGTGCACCATCACACCCAACACACACAGGCATGCACAAGGCACACCCAGAGACATAGGTGAATGCATACACGCACACCATCACACACATGCACACGCTTGGGCATAAAAAGTACAGGAAACTGCACACACGGAAATACACGCATCTAAACACAGACACACACATGCATGCACACAGGCACCCAAACACGCACACACGCAGTGACACACACACACAGACACACACACTGACACACACGGGCACAAATGCACAGACACACGCACACACACCCCCACAGGGACGTCAGGGACAACCAGATGGGGCACTGCTGCTCGCGGGGCCGGCCTCTCTCCACAGCAGTGTTTTCTTAGCAGCTTTTGCAAGTCTCCGGCCACCCTGCCTTCAGGATCTTATTAGATTTCATCCTGGAGGAAGGGGACTCACTCTCTTTAAAATTACAGCCATAATTCCAGCGAACCGTGTGAAGTGGAATTTGAGGCCTCAGGGGAACCCTTTAATTCAGCTTTAAGCGGCTCCCAGCACCTGGCACTTCTCCCTGGGGTGACTCAGAACGAGGATCTAGACCAGAGCCTGGAGGGCTCCCTGGTCTAAGACTGAGACAGCGAGGGGACGCGTGGACGGTCCCTGCGCCAAGGTGTGCCTGGTGGGGGGCGGCGCTGGCACAGAGGGGGCAGGCTGTGACCCCGCTGAGGGGCTGGGAAACTGGGGTCCCCACAGGCGGGCCTCCCACGCCCTCATAGCTGCAGCCTGGACACCTGGCCTGCTGCTCCTGGTCACAGCAATCGGCCGCCCCCAGGACCACCTGGAACACTGACCCCTCCACACAGACTCCTGGTCCCCCTCCCCAGCATCCCTGATCGGAGCTGGGGGTGTAGCATCAGGAAGGACCCCGGCTGCCTAGAGGCACCGCACAGGCTAGGCAAGCCCAACTCAATGGCATGCAGCGAGACGGGGAACCGGGTCACCGGGCAGACGGCTGGACCAAAGGGGCACTCACCCCTCGCCAGGCAAAACACACAGGGTGCCTGCTCTCCTGGGACCACCAAGGGTGAGGGCAGAGCTCAAGAAGGACAAATTCTCACGACCTGCGCCAGCTCTAGGACCCGGCCTCAGTGCTCTCATCTGTGAAATGGGGACGCAGGGTCTTCCATGGAGAATGAGCAGGGTGAGCTGAGGCGTGTGGAGCAGTGTGTGGGTCCCCGTGACAATGATACATTCAGTTCAGTTCAGTTCAGTTCAGTTCAGTTGCTCAGTCGTGTCCGACTTTTTCTGACCCCATGAACGGCAGCACGCCAGGCCTCCCTGTCCATCACCAACTCCTGGAGTCCACCCAAACTCATGGCCATCAAGTCGGTGATGCCATCCAACCATCCCATCCTCTGTCGTCCCCTTCTCCTCCTGCCCCCAATCCTTCCCAGCATCAGGGTCTTTTCCAATGAGTCAGCTCTTCGCATGATACATTACTCGGTCATAAAAAAGAACACAATAACGCCATCTGCAGCAACTTTTTTTTTCTTTTTTAAGTTGCTCAGTCATGTCCAACTCTTGGCAACCCCATGGACTGTACAGTCCATGGAATTCTCCAGGCCAGAACACTGGAGTGGGTAGCCTTTCCCTTCTCCAGGGATTGAACCCAGGTCTCTGGCATGGCAGGGAGATTCTTTACCAGCTGAGCCACAAAGGGGAGCCCCAGAATACTGCAGTGGGTAGCCCATCCCTTCTCTAGCAGATCTTCCCGACCCAGGAATCGAACTGGGGTCTCCTTCACTGCAGGCAGATTCTGTATTGCAGCAACATAGAGGGAACGCAAGATGATCATAGTAAGTGGAGTCAGTCAGAGACAAATGTCATATGGTGTCACCTACATGTGCAACCTAAAATATGGGCCTACCTAAGGAACAGAAACAGAGAATGGACCTGTGGTTGCCGAGGGGCAGGGGAGCGAGGGAGGGGGAACCTGGGGCTAAGCAGAGCAAACCGCTGCATACAGAACGGTGCCCTCAGTGCAGAGACCTACACCCAATCTCCTGGGATAGACGTTAGTGGAAAAGAACATACAGAAACAACGTGTATAACGGAGTCACCCTGTGGTATGGCAGAAGTTACACAACGCTGTAAACCCACTCTGATTCAAACAAAGCCCCCACATTGCCCCTGGAGGAGCTCTTAGCCCAGAGCGGGCTGGTGCCCTCAGCCCCTTCTCCATCCACACTTCACTCTTAAGGCCCCAAAGCCAACGCACAAGGAAAGGAAACAGCCCTGGGCACCGGCTGCAGCCCTAGCCGCCCCAGGAGCCCAGTGGGGCGCCCACCCTGCCCTGCGCAGTTGCTGCTCTCAGGAGACAGTCTGAGACGGGGCGCTGGCTTTCAAGCGTTCTCAGTGTCTGGGTTGGAGTTCAGCAGGCGTCCTGCTCAACCTCTGGTGGCGCTTGGAGGCCCAGAATCCAGGGCCCCGTGCACAGAGGTGTCCCCCTCCCCAGTCCCCCTGGACCCCACACCCTGCGCCCTCCATGGCCCCGGTCACTCCTTACCTGACGTGCCAGGGCTGCCGGGGCCTCTTGGCATCCTCGCCGGCTCCGCCCAGCCTGTTGAGAGAGGGGGACCGGCTGCGGGGCCCGGGGGTGTAGCTCCCGAGGGTCTTCGCGGCCCCATCGGCTTTGCCCGGCGTCTGCTGCAGCAGCTGGGGTGAGAGGCTGAGGTGGGAGGCGGCTGCGCAGACGGCCCAGTCGGGCACCCCGGCGTTGAGGTTGTTGTCGCTGTTGGAGCGCAGCAGGAGCCGCGGGGCGGCCAGCGTGCTGGGGGGCCGCCGCCTGCGGTTGGAGTACGCCGGGGCCTCTCGGAAGGGCACTGGGTCAGAGAGAGCGGGAGACGCGGGTGAGCACGCGTGGCACCGTCATCAAGGAGGGGTGCCCACCCCCTCCCCGCCCAGCTGCCCAGGACACGGATGCTATGAGCTCAGTGCTGGCCCCCGAGGGCCCCCGCGTGTGCAGAGCTCGCCCCGACACAGAAGCAGACACGGGTGGAGGCTGGGAGCACCGCCCTTGCCCAGAGGCTCAAGCCAACGCTTGAGATGGAAGGGGCTCAGGTCCCACTTCCATCCATGGTGTCCACACCTCCAGCGGCCCAGAGACCGTGGACAGACTGGCTGCCCCAGCTCACAGCAAGGACGGGCGGACACGAGGCAGCCGTGGAGTTCCTCCTCCTCGCCGCAACCTGCACTGGGAGTTGGATCATGTTCCCCCAGGCCTCTGTGTCGGAGGCCTGACCCCAAGCACCTCAGAATGTGGCTGTCTTTGGAGAGGGGGTCTTTTAAGAGGTGATAAAGGTAAAATGGGGTCACTGGGGGCTCCCTAATCTCACAGGACTGGGGTCCTTATAAGAAGGGGAGGTCAGGGCTCAGAAACATACAGAGGGACGACGCTGTGAGGACATGGGGAGGAGACGGCCGTCTGCATGCCCAGGAGGGGGACCCCAGGAGGACCAGCCCAACCCACACCTGGGTCTGGGAGTCCAGCCTCCAGGCCCGGAGACAGTGACTGTTTGAGCTGCCCCGTCTGTGGGGCTGTTATAGCAGGCAGAGCAAATGCACGCAGCTCCCTGGCTCTACTGGTGGGAATCCATCTGCCTGAACCCCAATTGTTCCTTTCTCCACCCATCAGACCAGGACCTGGCAGCAAGCACCAAACAGGAGGCGGTGGACTCAACTCACCACGCTCCTCATGAAGTCCTAGACTGGAGGCAAGCCCCTCGCTCTGTGATATCAGCCCAGCCAGGGGCTCAGAACGAGGACATTGTCCTCGGGGACCGCGAGGGCTGGAACCCACGTGGGTGTCACCCCGGGTTTCTCCTTTCCAAGTGTGGGTGTGCTCAGGTGCGCCCAACTCTTTGTGACCCTCTGGACAGTAGCCCACAAGGCTCCTCTGTCCATGGGATTCTCCAGGCAAGAATACTGGAGTGGGTTGCCCTGCCCTCCTCCAGGGGATCTTCCCAACCCAGGGATGGAACGCGTGTCTCCTACATCTCCTGCACTGCAGGCAGACTCTTTACCCACCAAGCCACCAGGGAAACCCATCCTTTGCAAGAAGAGGCATCTAAGGAAATGCAAGCTTCCGGGCGGCAACAACCACGACAGGCAGCAAAGAAAACGAGCCTCCTTGAGCTGGCCCTCCATAAACTGGACTGCAGAACGACAGGAAAACACACGCCCTCCTGGAGGGCTGACTGGGACGTGGGAAGACCAGCGTCTCAGGAGAGAGGCGAGTTCAGGACAGAGTCCCGCACGGTCCACCGCCCCGGCTGCCCGAGGTCAGAGGTGGTGACGTTCGTCATGGAAGCCAAGGACAGCTGCACCCCACCCAGACCCTGGGCAACCCCCTGCTGCTGGCCACGCTGGAGGGCTGGGCTTACAGGGACAGAGGTGGTGCTGGCAGAGCTCTACCGAGACAGCTGCAACCCAGCGCACCCTTCGCCGCCTCCCTGGGAGGCAGGGCAGCCCTGGGAAAGCAGACACGCAGCCAGCCTGGGGAAGCCGCGTGGAAATGGCACGAGGCTTCCTAAGGACGCACGCTCGGAATTCACATCTTAGCTCGGACTGTCATGAAAACTTGGAAGTGACCCACAGGGGAGGTCACGCTCTTTCCAGCAGTGACACCAACCTGCTTCCTCTGAAGCCCGTCTGTTGGGCGAGGCGCACTATCACCCGCATCTACTCCAGAGCGCCAGCCGGCCGGGAGGGAGACAGGGAGCAGCAAAGGCATGCTCCATGGACCCCACCTCCGGGGCCCGAGAGGCCGCCCTCTCCACGGCTCGGCCCCTGGGGAATCAGTCCAGGTGTTTTGGCAGGGGAAGTCTATTTTGGGGAAAAGTCCCGAGTTTGTCTTTGCCGGTCACCGTGGAAACTACCCCGTGTCCCTCCTGCTGTGAGCATCAGAAGCCGGAAGACGTTTGGAAGGACAGAGGGCGACCTGAGCCTCGCCCGGCAGAGGGGTGGGGGGGACAGGAGACCTCACGGGGACGGTAGATCCAGGATCTTGGAGAGAGACGCTCTTCCTGCCGAGATCATCAGCTGCAGGACCACAGCACCGAGGGGAAGCCAGCCTCTTGAGCAGATGCTCGCAACAGAGCCCCCTGGACTTCCTGGCTCATCCTTCCGGCGCCCACCCGAGGACAAGCCAGAGCTCACGGGGATGGAGGGGAGGGGTCACCCCAGCTGGGAGGGTGACCAGACTTTCACTCCATGATGCGAACTCATGCTGAGGCTCCCAGCCTCCCTGACCTTAGAGTCAATTCTATTTTTCTGACGGATATAAGCAGGTACAAACGCCCTTGATGGAAAGTGATGGAATTTGGGGGGAGCCCTGCCAAGAGCTAAGACAGACCCCTAAGGGAAGAAGAGTCTAGGGGCGAGGGAACAGAGTGATCAGAACACCATACCCCCGAGTGAAACACCCATGCTGAGCACATATTACCAAGATCAAAGTCCCAGAAGGTGAATCTGGGCTCATCGTGTAAGCAAATGTGCTCAGACAAAGGCTGTCTTTTCTGTATGTTCCTGAGAACCAGGCGGAAGAGGTCTTTCAGAGAGTGGTAGCAATTCACGGTGGAGATGGGGTGGGGGGCTGCCCTCGGGAGATTAAGGGATAAAAGAGCTGAGACTTCTGCCCCAAGAAGCCTGTGAGCTACTCAGCTGGACTCTCAAAGGTGACGTTTCGGTGAACATTCTAATGAACGTTATCTCACTGAATTACCAAGATTCACATTAAGTTCATTTCCTATGTGGTGTAATTGGAAATTTCTTCCATGTTTATTTTTTGGCTTGGGCTGGGAAGTATCTCCTTAATTCCTCTAACCTCACATTTTCATAAACCTCCCAGTTTCATAAAATAAGAGCTCCCTGTCTAACCAACTAACCGGAATCCACCGTGGAAATGTTGTTGCTGTTTTAATTTTTTTTTTTAATGTGCAAAGGATTAGAAATAACTCTTTTCCTGTCTGAAAATGATTAATATTCCACCCAACTGTTTCCTTCTTTCAGGCAATCTGCAAACTCCAAGTGGGTGGATATTTTCTTAGCTTGGCCTTCCATGCATGTATTTATACGTTTCTTTCCCACAATACAAATTACACAAGGTATGCAGAAAAGCAGATGCACTTTCAAAGTCTGCCAGAGTGCATTTTCCACCCACTCCCCAAAACCGCAACCTGGGGTCGGCCAAGGGATGCGAGCGGTGGTTTTGAAAGCGTCCAACCTGGCCAGGGCAGCCAGCGGCGTCCCGGGGTTCCTTACTACTGCCTGAGTGCTCAGCATCCTCCAGGCAGCGGACAGATGAGAGCCAAACTTCCTATTTTCTACAGGACCTAGTTCCTCAACAGTTAGGGTCTGGATGCAGTAACCATGCACAAGCTACATTTCTGCAAGGGGCTGGAGACCTGGGCGGGGAAAAATGAAACCAGCACCTTCAAGGGGGTTAACAGTCCAGACCAACTACAACAAAGCCCGATCGCCCACCAGAAGTAATTACTCCCTTAACACGGCAGGAATGAATGAACCGGCAATTTTAGGAAGACCCGGAGTCCCTGGCTCCCCACCCCCACCCCCTGGCCCGGATCAGAAGCCGCTTGTTCCCATGCACTCCGCGCCCTACGGCTGGCTCTCTGCTTACCTTCCTTCTTGGTGAAGGCATTTAACAAAGACTTCATTTTCCCTCCGACTTTGGCAGCGGTCCGCTCATTATATAACCTTCTCGACTAGGAGGAAGGGGACGGCGGCCCGGCCCCTGGGCGCCGAAGCAGTTTGGACCCGGGGAGCGGCGGGCGTCTGGCCGCTGCCTGCCTCCGAGCATAGCTGGGCAGGCCAGACCCAGCGCGCTGGCGATGGAGCCCACCCCATACTCTGTCTGTCAGCTGGGAACCAAGCGTGCGTAGACTGAGGCTGCTCTCAGAGCCCACTGCCGCTCCCCGCGCCCGTCATGTGAGCCGCGCTCCCCTGCTTTTGTGATCAGTACATCGGGGAGGAGGCTCGCAGGAGGGGAGGCGTCGGTGAGCCCCAAGCCGGGGCCATCCAAGGGTGGGAGCTGGGGCTGGGGCTCCGGTCCCGCCAGCTCAGATGCGCCTGGGGCAACAGAGCACAGCACCTGAGCTTTGCTGATTTTCATTCGAAAGAAAAAGCCAAGTTTTTCCTCGCTCTCTGCCGCCGCCACCGTTTGTCCACCAGCAGACGTGGGGAGTCGGTCCCGGAGATAAAACGTCCCGGTTCCAGATAAGCCACGAGCCAGACCCGTGTTAACTGGGCGGCCAGTGCCAGCCTCCTGGAATCTCTGAACGTGACCCAGATTTCCGTTGGCGAGAATCAGACACAAGGACCCATTACTTCTCTGGCTCCCCCCCATGGAGGTAATGACCCTGGAGAAAACAGGGTTTCCATCCCCCTTCCTAATTTTTTTTTTTTTGGAAACAAAAGGGAGATGAAACAATTAAAATTGCAGCCCAGCCAAAGCTCGCCCTAATTCCAGGCAGCTGATAAAAAGCCCATTCGGAGCAAGGCTGCATGTTCCTTACAGGAGTCCGGGAGACACACGGAGAGGTGGCAGGGAGAAAGTTCTGCCCGGGCGGTAAACACAGAGGGAGGGGCTGTGGCGGGGAGCCCCACGGCAGGTGGCACACGGTTATCGCTACATGCTACACGAGGAGGAAGGTCTTTCCGAAAGCTTAACAGAGCATCCCAGGGAGCAGGCTCTGCCGCCTTTGCTGCTGGGGCTGTAATTAAGTGTGCATTTTTTCGGTTGCTAAGAGAGCTGCTTCTGAAATTTGAAGGGGGAAAAAAAAGAGAGAGAGAAAGAGGAAGATGGGATGAGACGAGGCAAAGCACCAGGAGCCTGTAAGCTGAATTCCATATGGTCGGCTCACTTTGTGTCAACAAAAACGGCAGCGGCAGAAGTCTTGGGAGCCTTTCTCCACGGGACAACTGGGGCTGGCGGGACGTCTGTCCAGGGTGGCAGAGCGCGAACCGGGTGCCTGTTACCAGCCAAGCACTTGAGCGTCGTTTCACTCCCACGATGCCCCATAGCAGGGCTTAAGAGCTGCCTTCAAAGTCTGCCTGGGTGACCCTCGCCGGGCCACGTCTGAGACTTGCCCTAGGGGACACTCAGCCGCTGCTGTCTTTCACCCACAAAGACCTCACGACCTGCCCCGCACAGCTCGTGTCCCTGGGGGACAGAGGAGGTGACGGTGGGGCGAGGGGCAGGCTGTCCTTGGATGTGGTGCCAGGCTGGAAAGCTTCCAGAAGCATCTCTCTCAGATGCAGAAACCAACAAGGGTACAACCACTCCTGCTTGGGGAGCCTGCCACTGGGCCCCCCGGTGTAGGAACCGCCAGGGATCTTCAAGGTGGGGGTGTCCACTCTATCAGGGGTGTGCTGGCTGTCTGTCTGGCTGGGACAGCATGCCCCGGTGACAGTGACTTGGGGGAGACTCCCCTCTCAGAGGGGGGGGCCCTGCCTCGTGGGCCCAGGAAACCCTCCGGGGAGCAGGCGGGAGGCTCTGCGACGCTCAGCGGGCCTCCTCCCGAGCCAAGTCCCCTCGACACTCTTGACCCGGGCGCCGTGGCCTCTGCTGTCAGCAGGGAGCGCGTGTGGTCCAGGGCCAGCAGGCAGTGACCGAGCCCAAGGCCAGAAGTGCCCCTGCCATGGCAGGCTCCCTGTGTGGACCCGGGGAGGAGCGGGAGGGGAGGAGGGGGCTCCAACGGCACCCCGCAAACATCCCGCGTCTTTTCCAAGGGAGAGGAGCCCCCACTCCCACGCTGAGAGCAGAGCCTGAGATGCCCAAAGAGCATCCACCCCGCGGCCAGGGGACAGCTCCCAGCCCGCCTCCCAGCCCTGTGTACAGAGTGTCGGCTCCCCACAGTAGGAGCAGAGTCTGGAGATGACGAGCCCCCGGCTGCCTGGCCCAAGGGTGGGCCTTTCTGAGACAAATCCTGGCTCCCCCGGTGGCTCACTGGAACAGAAGCTGCCAGCCAAGTGGAGCCAAGGGTCCAATCCCTGGGTCAGAAAGATCCCCTGGAGGAGGGCATGGCTACCCACTCTAGTATTCCTGTCTGGAGAATCCCATGGACAGAGGAGCCTGGTGGACGACAGTCCACAGGGTTGCCAAGAGCCGGACACGACTGAGCGGCTGAAATGACAGGAGCCGTCTGGAAACGACAGGCCCCACTGCCCGGCCCAGAGGCGAGGCGAGTCTGAGGTAAATCCCAGAACCAGGCAAGGCCCGGCAGGCCTGGGGCAGAGGGGGGCCCTGGCTCCCGATCGCCCCACCTCCAGGTTCCATGTCCCAGAGCACACAAGGCCCCGGGCTGTGCAGGCCCAGGGGACGAGGCCATGAGTCGGAGACCCTGGCTCCCTCCCAGGCTGCACGAGGGGCAGGGTGGGCACGTAAGAGCAGCTTTTGGACATAACAGGATGTGAGGGGCCCCGGGAAGCACTCCTCAGCCCAAAGATTCCCATTCCCATTTCTCTAACAAGCAGACAGCATTTCCAAATCACCACTTCCAGGAATCCGAGCAAACGATTCACTGAGATTAGCAACAAGAGCTTAGGTTCACGTGTGGACCTACTGTGTGCCTGGCCCTGGACCAGAAATCCTGCTGGGAGGGAGGTGGTCCATTCCTGACTCCACCCACCTTGTCCACATAAAGCCTCCTCCTCACTGGCAGGCACGCTCTCCTTGAATACTTCCAGCAATGGGGAGCTCACTACCTGTATGCTGGCTCTGCTTCACACACACCAGTCTCCTTTCCTGTCACACAGACACCATTTCCACACCCACCACACACTGATTGGACAGGGAGGCTGAGGCGTTCAGAGCACAGACTTCATCCCAAGAAATAGAGTAGGTTTGGGGGTATCAGAGCTCGGACGCACAGAGATGGCTGAGCTTTCCTCCCATCAACTCCTAGACCCTTTGTTCTGTTGCTGGGTCCTTCATGGAGCAACCACAGTAACCACTAGATGCTGGCCACATCGCTGAGGTTTGGCTTCAACTGGACTTCATTCCAAATGAGGGGGAGAAGGGAGAGCAAAGATTCTGGTTCTGAGCTGGGCTGGGGTAAGGTGGGTGGCCAGTGGCAGTGGGTGGCGACAGGGATGGCATGGGGTGACACTGTCCACCTGCTTACCTGCCCACCCAACCCAAAGGATGACTGAACATCTTTTGAGTTGGGGGCTGTTTGAAGGACAAAAAGCAGGAGGAAGGATTAGATGGAGCCTCCCCAAAGCAGACAGCTTCCAGGAGGGAAGAAGTTCACCCCAGAATGAACCCCAAACCATCAGCCACCTGGCCTGGCCTGTCAGCCATCAGCTCGGCCCCAGTCAGCCCAAGTCTGGTGCCAAGACCTCAGTAAGAGGTAATAAACGAACAACCAACTCTGCATGAGCGCCTCCATCTACTCCCGCTCCCCCAAAGGACCTGCACGGTTTCGGCCTCTGCACCCCCCCCCCCGCCCCGCTCAGACCCGCCTCCCAAACCCTCACTGTCTGAACCCTTCATTTGACACGTCTTTTGACAACTGCCTGACAACAGGCTGAAAATAATTTCACCTCTCGTATAAAAAAGGCTCTTCGCACATCAGAACACTTCAAGACGCTATGAAGTCCTGGCAGGGAAGACGCGCCAGGTGTTATAAACACGCCTGGTACAAGTCTGCAGGGCCGCTCTGCGTGGACGGTCAGCCCACCTCCTTCCCCGGGCTGGCCAGCAGGCAAGCGCCAGACGTGGGGCCACGGCCAGCATCTGACAGGGGCCGGCTCTGTGTCTTACTGCTCGGTGGCCATGGGCTGGCCAGACACCCCAGCCCAGCGCATTCCCAGTGCTGGCTGTGGGATCACATGAGTCGTGTCTGGAGCACAGAGCAGGGCGGTCAGCCTTCTGGGGCTGAGTGCCAGCGCCTCCACCTCCCAGCTCTGCGATCCTGGAAAAGGCACCATGTCCCTCTCTGCCTCTGTTTCCTCCTCCATTGATGGGGATGTGCATGGTGCTGCCACACAGGAGGTGAGAAGCAAAGCAGTAAGAGTAATATTTGTAAGGGCCTGGGTTTGAAGGTTGCCATCAATGGCTAAAAAAACACATCAAATTAAAAAAAAAAAAATCTATGAGTGAATAGGAAGTCAGTCTCCCTGGGCCCCACCCAGGCTTCGTGTCTGTGATAAGCCCTTGAAGGTCCCTTAGAATGCATTTACACGGTCCCTTTGGATGCCGCTTCCTCCAGGAAGTCTCCCTGAAGGATCCAGTCCCTGGAGAGACTGCCCCCACACACTGAGGGTCAGCATGCCAGCAGTCCTCCCTGGGGGCATTTCTTGGTTCCATGGGACACCAAGCAGGTCCAGTGTCCAGCTCCCCATCACTCTGCAAATGAGGGGGTGTTGGTGCTCCCACAGCTCTGGACGTGAGTGAAGGAGCCAGAGCAGAGGGAGGCAGCCCGTCCGGTGTCCACCTGGTTTGGAGTGTTCCGAGGCCCTCTGCCAGGCCCCCCCAGGTGGTCTCTGTGGCTGTGGTCTCCTTCCTTCTGTTTCCCATCCTGCCTCCGGGTCCTCAGCATCCCTGCCGTGTCCTGCCCGCCTTGGGGTGGGGGCAGCTGGGGTCATCCTGGGGCTTCGAGGGCTGCCAGGGCTCCAGGTGAACAGACGCCCGGCCAGGGCTCTGACCCAGTGAACGCACAGGACAGGCCGGAGGACACGGACCCAGCTCAGGGCAGCACCGGCTCTGCAGAGCTGCCGCATGTGGTTGGCCGGTCACCAGGCTGGCCACGGAGTTCCCAGCCCTGGCCCCCTCGGGAGCCACAGAAGTCCTTCAGGACCATCCCTCCCACATCCACAGCCAGAGCGATGTTTTCAATGAGACCCTGGCGGACAAGCCAGTGGGGCTGGGGCGTGAATGTCGCCAAGGATCCTAAAGTCCCCAATATGGGGGCCGTTCCCCTTCTCTTTCCGAGTGGTCTAGGGACTCACTCAGGGCCCACCTCCTCTTCCTGGTAGCGGGGTGCAGAAGGGAGAGCGGCTGGGGTGGAGACGGGCTGGGTAAGCAGGAGAGGCCCTGAGACTATTTCTGCCTCAACGCAAACTCGCGGAGGCGGCTGTAGCCTCTTGTCAGACAGGAGGCCCGTGGGGAACTGAAAAGAGGAGAAGAAACTCCAGAGGGTCTCAGTGGCCCAGCAGCCCCACCCTCCTCCTTGTCTACCAGAAGTGACAGCCAACTGCTGGCAGGAGACCGCAGACGTGTGCAAGCTCCTCGGCCGTCTCGGGGAGCAGGGAGGCAGCGGGTCCCTGGGGGTCTGTGGGCCAGACCTGGATGCTTCCTGCCCACTCCCCACCTGAGCCAAAACAGCAGGCCTCACTTCCTTCCCGCGTCGCTTTAGATAACTGCGATTTAAATATTAGTAGGCAACATTTCTCCATCTCACAATCACTGTTCAATGAATCATACTTTTATAAATAACAGGAGATATAAAAAGGCGTCTCGGCAATAGTGCGGGGGTTATCTCTGAGCCAGCATGGAGGTGTCTGCGAGAGGTGGAACGTTCCAGCAGCTGGGACCGCAGAGGGAGGGAGGCACTGCTCCTGAAGGATCCGCCGAGGCCCCAGGGTGGGGGGAAGGGGCACCCATGATGGAGCTGCAGAACTGCCCCCCCAGGATGGGGGTCTCCCTCCAGAGCCGCCAGGCTTGGGCCAGTGGTGGCGGGGTTCGTGGACTCCAGCAGGGGCTATGCAGCAGGCCTGAGACAGGGCTCTAGGGCCAAGACCAAGGTCAGAGCGGGGACAGGGAGAGGGGCTTTGGAGGTTGAACTGGGGCTGACCACAAGGAGGATGAGGGTTCCCCAAGAGCATTCTGGAAGGACCCCAGACTCCAAACCCCGCCTCCTGTCTCCTCCGTCTGTGCAGCTTCAAGTCCTGGAGAGATACTGCGCACTGGGCCAATGCTCTTACCGGGCTGTATGGGGCAGCAGGCAGGGCAGCAGGCAGGGCAGCGGCTTCATGCAGAAAGCCAGGGCGACCTTGGGCGGCCCCTCTGGGAGCCCAGTGACTAAGGACGCCTAGACTTCCCACAGGGAGCCCTGGGCTCCGGACGCAGAGACAAGTCAGCAGTGCCCAGCCCACCCCGCTGCTCCGCGGAACCATCCGAAGCCCCGAAGGCCAGGCACGGACACCTCTTCCGAAAGTCTTCCGGGAGCCTGGACAGTCGGGACTGGACTGCAGGTGCCAGGACTACAAAGAGAGAACCCCCGAGGCCACAGGGCGCCCAGGTCTCCGGACGTGCTGGAGAGCCAAAAGGCCCACAGAGGGATTCGCTGAAAGGCAGCCCCGGAGCTGGCTGGTGGCTGACCAGGGTGACCATGCGCTAGAGGCAGCCTGCTGAGTTCCGCGAGGTCACGTGCTGAAGCCCGGTCCCCAGGGGGTCAGCGCTGGGAGGTGACGTGATGAGGTCACAAGGGTGCGGCCCCGTGATGGGATTGTGCTGGGTCTGTTAGTCGCTCAGTCGTGTCCGACTCTTTGCGACACGTGGACGGCAGCTCTCCAGGTTCCTTGCCCAGGGAATCCTCCGGGCAAGAATACTGGAGTGGGTTGCCATTTCCTTCTCCAGGGGATCTTCCCGACCCAGGGATGGAACCCGTGGCTCCTGCGTTGCAGGCGGATTCTGTACCATCTGAGCCTCACTGGTGATGGTACAGTTAGGTCCGTGCCCTCTAACAAGAGGCGTGGGAGCCAACTCTCTCTCGGCCATGTGAGTACCTGGCGAGAGGGCACCATTCACAAGCTAGGAAGAGGTCCCTCACCAGGAACTGAACTGGCAGCGCCTAGGTCTTGGACATCCAGCCTCCAGGACTTCAGTGAGGGACAGACGGATTTGGTTCGAGGCACCGTCTGCGGTGGTTTGTGAGAGCCACCTGAACTTCAAAGCCACCACATGTGGCCGGCTGTGTCCCTCTCCCCTGCAGACCCCCAGGGGTCCCCATGCTGTCATGACCACTGTCCCAGCTCCCCCATGGGGTGCTCCCAGCCCTGCTGGCACCCTGAACACAGTTCTGGGCATCGCCTCTGCTGTGGCCTCTAGCTGGACTCCTTCACCCTCCCCTCCTGCCCTGGTTCTTCTAACTCCAGCTCTTCAGCTTCACTCTCCAGGTTGTCTCAGCACAGAAGTGTTTCCTGACTGTCCTTTCTAAAAGGACAACCCTCTTCATCTCTCTCTTAGCCCCTCGTTATGACTCCTCCACTGTATTTATCAAAGTCTGATACTGCACCACTTGTGAGTTTGCTTATATTGGTGTATTTTATCCACAGGGACTGAGTCTGTCTTTTTTTTAAAAAAATAATCTTTCTTTTAGCTTTTATTTTTATTTCTGGCGGCAGTAGGTCTTCACCTGGCACGCACACTTTCTCTACTTGCAGCATATGTGTGGGCTTAGTTGCCTCGCGGCATGTGGGATCTTAGTTCCCTGATCGGGGACCAAACCAGGAACCCCGCCTTGGAAGCTGGACCACCAAGGAAGTGCCCTGAATCTGTCCGATTCGCTAACCATCACCAGAACACAGCTCAGCCTCTCACAAGACATCTGTGCTTCATACCTGCATTCTGTAAATGAATGAACAAAAGGATGCACTTTCCTCCCTCACTTCCTGGACTTCATCTGTTTCTAGAACTCCTCCCACCACGAACACTTCCTCCCCACAGCTGGAACCTTCTGGAAGGCAAGGGGCAGGGCAGAGGCTTTACACAAAACACAAGACCTGGCACAAAGTGGGAGCTTAGAAACACATGTTCCAGTAATGAATATTTCAGGTCCTTGCCTGTCCACTCATATCTGGGTTGTCTGTTAACTGTGGTTTCCTTTGGTTACACGTCTTGTTTTTCTTGCTTCTTTGCTTGTCTAGTTCTTTTTGATTCTGTATCAGCCACTGTGTTTGATATGTTGTAGGGACTCTGGATTGTGTTATCTTCCTCTGAAGAGGGTGGAGTCTCTCTAGCAGGGAGTAAGATGATCAGAACACTCTGCTCTGTGAAGGCATGGCTTTTATGCTTTTGTAGGGAATCTCTGTTGGCTCGGTCCTTGTGGGAGGTCCTGACTTCTGGGGCCCTTCTGGGGTTCTGGCAGGAAACTGCAAGTGTTTGCCAAACTCCTCTAATAAGGCAGAGCTCAGTTTCCTGTTGTCTCTCCTTGGCTCTTCCTGTTTTAAGCTACTGTGTCCACTGGGATCCCTGGACCCTCATTTTGGACAAACAGTTCAGAAGTCAGTCAAGGATTCAGGGGGATATACGTGCAGATCTGGGGACCCTCTCCTCTACTTCCAGCTACTCATGCAGCCCTGATCCCGACCTCCAACTGCTGCATCTTCAACCCAGAAGAGCTCACTTCTGTCAGGGGAGCCCCTCTTTCACGTGGGCTCCCCCCACCACACACCTGCGTGCACACACAGCGTGTAGCACCGAGTCCCTGATCTCCATGTCCAGAGGCAGCAGGAGGGGAGAGGAGACTCTGCTGAGCTGGTCAGTGGGCAGTGGCTTCGGAAAGTAAGGTGACGAGTGGGGACGGCAGCTGCCTCCTGTGAGCCACCAGGGAGGAGCAGGGTGAGGGCTCTGAGGGCCAAAGCAGTGGTCGGTTCTTTAACACCAACCCCAGTGTCATCACCGTAGCCCACCACTCTGATGCCCACACAATGCAACCCAGGGCTGGACCTGCTACCCGTTCTGTTCTCTCTGCAGCCCAGTGAGGTGGGTCCTCTCACACCCACTTCACAGATGTGAAGACTGAGGCTCAGGAAGTGCCAGAAGTCATCCAACCCCTTGCCCATCACTCCAGGGCAGCACTGACCTCACTTTCACCTCCACCTCAACATCAGAGCTGGACGGTGGGCTTCCCTGGTGGCACTGTGGTAAAGAATCCACACAGGCTTGATCCCTGGTCTGGGAAGATCCCCCGTGCGGCAGAGCGACTAAGCCCGTTCGCCACAACTTCTGAGCCTGTGCTCTAGAGCCCGGGAGCCATGACTCCTGAGCCCATGAGCTGCAACAACTGAAGGCCACAAGCCCCAGAGCCCATGCTCCAAAACGAGATGCCCCCGCCCCCCAGCTAGAGAGCGGCCCCCACTCGCCAGGACCAGAGAAAAGCCTGGGCCAACATCAGGCAATGGCGTCCTGACCACCCGACGGATGAGAGCTGGGTGGGACCCTATGTGGGGAGGGCAGGGGGCTCACCTAGGAGGTGGGTGATGAAGGAGGAAGCCAGCTGAGTCATCTGTGTGTATCCTGACTCCACCCCTGCTTGGCTGTGGGTCCTGCCTTAGCTGGGCCTCAGTTTCCCCCTATATCCATAAGGGGCCAAGTAGAATGTCCTCTGAAAGTCTTGACTGGAAAATCCGAGGGCCCTGTGCAGTATCCTTGTCTGAGAGGTGCAGAAGGTTCTTGGGGCTGAGCAGCAGGATTTCAGGGGTGCAGCCTGGGTCAGCTCCCAAGACTCTAAGAGACACCTTGGGCCATCCCGAGATGGTCAAGCTGTGAGCCATGAAGGCCCAAGGCCACAGCAGGTCCTGGAAGGGGCCTGCCATCCGCCAAGTCCCAGTTTCACCTGTGCCGAGGTTTGGCTGTCAACCACAGGCAGGCCGAGCCATCTCTCGGAGCCTGTGAGTGGGGCTCTGGTGATGCCCTTTGCACACAGGACCTCTCGGACCCCTTCCCCTGGAAGAAGTGGGAGGAGGGAAGGGCCTGCAGCCTGCCTGCTGAGGTCCCGTGGCCGCTGCGGGCGTCTCAGCAGGCTTCCTTGCTGAGCAGAGCGCAGCACGCCTCTGCCACCGAACTGGGCTCCTCCTGGGAGCCAGCAGCTCACGTCGTGCTCAGGGAGGAAGCCAAGCCCTGCCTGGAAGCTGAAGGAAGTGTCCCTGCAGAGGCCCACGAGATGGCAAGGCCCCTCCAAGGCACAGCCCCCGAGCACCATCCTTCGGGCCCGGCCTGAGGACAGGGGGACCCTCCCCATGTCGCTGGGCTCCAACCTTTCGTCTCTAGATTCTGATTCCGTGGGCGTGGGTGAGTGGCCGTGCCACCCTCATCCTGCCCCCCGGGCTGAGAGGCTGGGCCTCGGGAACCCTTCCCCAGGGACCCCCAGCCTTCCTTGGGAGGGGCCACAAAGCCTCTATGCACCCCCCAGTTGCTCCCCAAGTCTGTGCTGGAGGAGGAGCCCGAGCCGCTCAGGGTCCACACACGCCCAGCCCGGCCAGCCTCCCTCCACATCTCTGGACAGACAGAACCTCCAGCACCGTTGTCCTGGCTAACGCTTCCTCCACGGCATCAGTTCAGTTCATTAATACTCTGCTTTAAAAGAACCCAGCAAACGCCCCATTTTCCTAATGGGGTCAGCAGCCGCTCCCATGTATGGAACACAAGCTGCTCAGAGTCACCACCAGACCGCTCTGTTTCTGCCTCAAACGGTTTTGCATCTTTCCATTTTAGGGGGACGACAACTCTGCTCCCTAAACCCCAAATCGAGCCCACTGTAGCCATGTCTTCACGTCTTCGAGAATGTTGTTTAAGATGCTGGATGTTTCCACTGCAGCATAGACTTGTCCACTCCTAGTAGAAAAGCTGGGGAGGTGAGCTCGGTCCTTCATTCTGCCCTTCAAAGCAGCTACCTACAGCCCCTGCATTCCGGGTCATGCCATGGCATGGCACAGAATATCCAGCAAGTCCACATGCCCTTACTTTACGTGACAAACTCCTTAGCATCAGACTGAGGTGGCTTTTGGCTTTTCACTTTTATAAAGGACACTGCCCAGAACATCTTGCAATTCTATTCCTAGGAGTGGAACTGCCAGATGGAAGGTCTGAAGGTTTCTACAGTTATGGATACACTTTTGCTAAACCACTTTCCCCAAAGAGTTACATTAGTGATACAACCGGGTCATTGGAAACAAATTTTCTCTTACAAGAAAAAAAAAAATTCATTTCTGGAGAGAGAAATAAAGAAAATGTGTCTCAACCAGACAACAGTAAATTAAGGAAGACAAGAACACCAGCAGCTAATAAAGCGCTCACACTCCGAGTGGGTCTTTGGAGGGGATGTGGTTCTACACAGAGGGGCTCATCCATCACAACCAGAGGCTTCTCCTTCCAGCTGAGAAGTGGGCTGTGATAACACCTCCCCCTCCAGGTCAGGTAAGTCCTCGAAGCTTTTCCTGTTTGGCTTCATGAACTTCTGTGGAGTCTGCTTATCAGCACAGGCTGAGCTGATGACTCTGACCTTAGAACTGGAAGGGGCAGGAGGCTGCTGCAGTCCCAAGGGTACAGGTGGAAAGACACGGGAGGCAGGTTATTACGCCTCTGAGTCATCCACATGGACCATTCCCAGGCCTCTGAGGCAGGATTCAGGGCAAAACTGAGATCCCGTAAGAAACAGGACTCAGGCAACGGAGGAGAGAGAGATGTCCAGTGAGATTAAGAATCAAACAGATGGACCTTTCCCTGATGCTCCGGGGGCTGAGAATCCGCCTTCCAATGCAGAGGACAAGGGTCGGATCCCTGATCGAGGAACTGAGATCCCATAAGCCGCAGGGTAACTAAGCCCGTGCCCCACACTCACTGAGCCTGCGAATCTGAACAGTGATCCCACAAGCTGTAACTCACACCTGACGCAGCCAAATAAATAAATAAATATTTAAAAAAGAATCAAACGGGTGGCCCTGAGTGCATGAACGCACATTCCCCATAATTATTGAGAGATGGAAAATAAGGGGCTGGACCAAAGGAGGAAAAGACAGTGGGCATTTCCAATTTGCGAGCAGCGAGGCTGACAAGAGACGCCCTGTGAGATGGGGCTGTGTTCACCTTGCCAGCGCCTGACCCCCGAGCTTTCTGCTGTTGGACTGCCAGCAGCTCACAGCGGGGCAGTAAAGTGCAGACGGTCCCCGTCTCCCCCAGGATAAGGCGGCTCAGGGCAGCAGCCAGGCCCCCTCGACTTTGGGTTTCTTGTCTTTTGCAAAGTGGAGAGGCAGGGAGGGGGATGGGAGGGTCTGGGACTGGCCATCAGGAGGACAGCAGCCACTTGCAAAGTCAGAGAGAGACAGTAGGGGAGAGACCCGTCTCTCTGGGAAAAACAGGACCGCACTCCCCTTTCCGTGGGCCTCCTGGGGCGAGAACTGAGCCCTCAGGGCCTCAGGCTGCTCCTCTGTGAATCAGTCATAGTAACAATGGTGATGCTCACGCTGGCTGACGCTGACCCACTGCTGAGCAAATCCTAGCCTGAGAACCCTGCATGCAAGACAGCAAAAGGAACGCAGATGTATAGAACAGACTCGTGGACTCTGTGGAAGAGGGCAAGGGTGGGATGATATGGGAGAATGACATTGAAACATGTTAATTATCATATGTGAAATCAATCGCCAGCCCAGGGCTGATGCTCGGGGCTGGTGCACCGAGATGTCCCAGGGGGAGGGAATCGGGAGGGAGGAGGGAGGGGGGTTCTGGAGGGGGAGCATATGTAAACCCATGGCGGGTTCATGTCATTGTATGGCAAAACCAACACAATAAAAAAAAAAAAAAAAGACCAAAGAACTATCAAAAAAAAAAAATCCTAGCCTGGCTTCAGCACTGTGCATGCCTCATCTCAGCACCAACTCAACAAGGAACACTTTGGCACCATGATACCAGGAAAGTGACTCCCGCCCAGAGAGGGTCAGTAACCCACCCAAGGTCACACAGCCAGGATGCAGGCTGCGGCAGGGCCCAGAGTCTGCTCTCACTTAAACCGGCACTCGCTCCGATGCCTGAGGACCTACCCCAGCGGGTGCCATGGGCATCGAAGGGGATGATCCAAGCCTAGAGCCTTTGGTGAGTCCCTGGCAAGGAGGACACGCGTGCCCAGGGTACAGGATGGGATTTGGGAAATTATCCCAGTGTGCTGAACAGCTCTGAGCCAGGGGGCTGGGCCTGCTCCCCTCCTTTGGTTAAAGGTGCTACCTCGGCTGGGCCCTCGGGGCCCCAGAGCATTTGGCTGAGGCTGTGGTTTCATGGGGGAGGGGTGCAGGCTTGTGCAGGAGGGGGGCCCCCACCACCCCCTGCAGGGTTCTGTGATGGCCTCGGGGAGACAGAGGCACTGGCCTCTGCTTTGGGCCTCAGCTGAGCTGTCCAGGGGCTCAGGGCTCCTCCAGCAGCTGGGGCAGGGTGTCCTGCCTCCCTCGGCACCACTCTGACGAGGGGGCCCTGCCACAGGGCCTTGTCTCTCAGGCCCTTGTCTTCTCTGTGCTATTAAGCAAGAACACAAGGCCCGGAAGCACAGCAAGCACCCCAGAGTCTGCTGCTGGCATCAACAACGTGGGGGCATGCCTGGCTTCCAGCTCTCCCATCGGGGCGGACTACCACAAATCCACCTGAAATTCCTCTGGACAGGGGCCCGGCGCCCACACCATGCAGATGCTCATCTCTGCCCTGGCACCTGGTCTCCCTCTGCCAAGCGCCGGGTTCCCACACCCAGCCCCCATTAATTCAGGGCTCTGGGTCACAGACACAGTATCTAAGCCATCTGAACGCACCCCACGGTCTTCACATAAATGAACTGACTTGGCCTGCCTGGGGGTCACCCCCACCCTCTGAACACCCCCGAGCCTTCATAGTCTGGCCTCCAAACAGGTCACCTGGGAAGGTGTGGAGCAAAGCTGAGGACAGGACCCAGAGACGTGCCCAGGGAGCTGGGGGGGGGGGGTGCGGGGCCGGGGGGGCCAGCCGGGGAGGGCTGTGTGTCCCTGGGACTCCGAGGCGGGAGGGCCGGGCCTGGGGCAGTGCCCCGAGCATCCTCAGTGGCTGAAAAGAGCGTGAGGCCCGGGGCGCTTCCCTCTCCAGCCCACGGAGCAGAAGGAGGCCTCTCCCAGGGCAGCACTTTCCCTGAGTCTCTTAGCTACGGCAGTATTATTATGACTTCCTAAAAAAGAAGCCGGCACCCTGGATTTCTACAGAATATCTCATTTCAAATGCCGTGACGAGTGACTATTTTATCGAAATGTGTCTTACAGTACGGGCGAAACGATCTGCTGTGAGCCGCCGGGAACTGGGGGACTCGGGGCTTTGCGTGACAGCTGCCCGCTCTCTGAGCACCCCTGGAGAGGGGAGGGGGCACCCCAGCCCACCCCAGGAAGCCCCCCAGGCTCAGCAGCCACACGGCGACTCTGATGTTGATGCAGTGCGGCTTTCCCAAAGTGAGTTCCATGGGACCCCGAGGGCCCTGGAGGCTGATGGTGCAAAACAGGCTCTGCAGTCAGGTTTTGGGAAATGCTAGGTCAAACAAAGCTGAGGGCTTCTTTACCGCAGGCCCCACCTGGGCCTCTGATGTTCTAAACATGTCCTGAGGGTCCAGGAAGGGGACAAAGTGGGCAGTGTTTCCAGCGCGCTTCGGCTGCAGACTTGTATCTTGCAGAGCCGGTGGGAGCTACATAGAAGCCAGGACTCTGCCCGTGTGACCAAGGGTGCAGGCTGGGGGCCTCCCCAGACATGGGCCCCCCCACAGCCCACTCCGGGGTGCAGGCATCTCACTTCAGAATCAGAGCCCTGCCCTGCCCCATGGGATGAGCCTGACCCCAGCCCCTGATGGAGACCACCAGGAAATCAAACTGGTACTAGATTCTGGGGACCAGTGCCACGCAGATACATGGGCCTGTTGACTGGTGGCCCCTGCTCAGGGGTGCAGGTCTTGGGAGCATGGCCGGCTGGGGCCGAGTCACGACCAACAGTGCATACAGCCTGAGCTGAGCCCTCGGGACGAGGAGCAGGCCGGCACGCCCACTGCGGGGACAGATGGCCTCGGCGAGGATGGCGGCTGGTGGTCCCGGCAGGCCTGCCAAGAAATGAGGGGCCTGGCCGGCGGGAGGGGGCTGCCTCCACTGGAGCGCCCCAACTCCCAGCTTCAGTTCCCTCCTCCATCAAATGGGAAACTGAAGCGCTCGAGTGAGGATGGAGCGTGTGGTCACACACATCAGCTATTCCTGGCTTCTTCCCCCCTTTGAACGTTCTTTTCGTGGCATTTATGCAACCAGAAGGAAACCAGAGCAGAAAATATGCAAACAGGAGTGTCACGTGAAATCTACTGACAGCTGCCATTCAGCCAGTCCTCTGGCTGATGACGGGGTAAACGCTTCACTCCCCGTGTGTGCAGCTCAGTCGCCTCAGCTGTGTTGGCTCTGCGACCCTCTGCACTGTAGCCCGCCGGGGTCTTCTGTCCATGGGCTTCTCCAGGCAAGAATATCGGAGCGGGTTGCCATTTTCTCCTCCAAGGGATCGTCCTGACCCAGGGGCTGAACCTGCATCCCCTCCCACTGCAGGCAGATTCTATACCAAGGCTTCTCTGCTTTATCCTCTTTTAAAGCAATGATTTATAATAGCGGTCAAACGCACACAACGTAAAGTGCACCATTTCTGGGAGTCCTGCAGTGGCCCGGTAGTTAGAATTCCAGGCTTTTGCTGCCAGGGCCCGGGTTCAATGCCTGTTTGGGGAACTGAGATGCTGAAAGCTGTATGCATGTCCAAAAAAATATCATTTTTTTTTTACAACTTCTAGTGTACAGCTTGGTGGCATTAATTACAGTCATGCCGCTGTGCAGCCCCACCTGGAGAACATCTCTTGAAACTGACCCTGTCCCCCTTCACCACTAACCCCGTGAACTCCTCCGAGGTCGGGGTTCAGCCATCTATTTTCTGTCTCTCTGATGACTGCAGGTCCTCCTACGAGGGGACTCCAGCAGGCGTGTCCCTCTGGGACCAGCCTGCTTTCCTCATTGCGTCCTCTAGGTTCCTGTGGGAGCAGGTGTCAGAACTTCCTCCCTGATCCCCTTGAACCTTCACGACAGGGTTCGGAGGTCGATGTTCACAGGGCCGGAGCGACTCAGAGACATCAAGCGACACACCCAAGGTCACCCAGTGCCATCTGGGACTGGACCCCTGAACGTCTGCTCCGAGCCCCGCCTGGCACGGGAAGGAGGCGAGGTTCTCACTGAACTTTCCCTGAATGAGAAGCCTGCGCTTGCCAGTGGCAGGCGCGGCTGGTTTACACAGCTCCCTCCCACTCACCCAGCCAGTGCCCAGAGCCACGGAACCGCTTCCTGGCTGCTCCTCCCATCAGTCTCTGCAGAGAACTCCTGCCGATCATGCTCAGGTCTCCAAAGTTTCCATCTTACCAAGTCCCTCCTCTCCAAGCCTTAGATCCAAACCACAAAACTTCACAGGGAAAGGACAGACCTTCCTCGGGAAAAGATCTCCTCAATAAAGGCAGAATAAAGGGCTGCTGTGGCTCAGGCTCCCGCCCCTCCTCTGTCCTCTCTTCCTCTGTAACAGAACCTGGCCCTTCAGTTGGTCACCTGGTCTCCCAGAAAGATGGTATTTCCCTTCTAGGAGGGAGCTGTATGGTAAGGTCCTAGCCAATGAGATGCAAATAAAAGCAATGTTTCCATTTAGGAAAAGTATCATTACATGGTAGCGACATGCCTGTCTCCTACTCCCTTTTCTTTCTGGCTGATTAGAATGATGATGTGATGGGTGGAGTTGAAGCAGCCACTTTGGCCTATGAGGGAAATTGGGAATGAAGTCCACATATACCGGAGCAATAAGATAGAAGGAACTGGGCCTCAGACACCATGAAACACTGCCCCATGGCTGGAATACACAGCTGAACTTTTATTGGAAAGACACAAACTTTTGAAAATTTTGGAATTACTTGGTTACTTATAGCTAGATCTCACCACAACTACTAGAGGCTGGCAACACTGATTTTTTAATACCCAAGAGAGAAAGGATAGAGTCAGTAGGTGCTTTGGGGCCAGCTGGACCAAAGGGTGGGGCTCGGCTCCCCTGAATGGGTGCTAGGGTCAGGTCCACCATGGTCCTCATAGTCTGGTGGAAAAGACAGACTCCTAAACAGATAATTACAATAGAATGTGATCAATTAATATGAACTACTGACCTAGGGAGGCCTCCCAGGCATTCTGTGCCAGTTCCTGCACACTCTTGAAAGTAATAAAACGCAGTTTCTTTTAAGAGCAAGACCTTACAGGCCACTCTGCATACAGAGAATCGGAATCTGCAGTGTCCGCTGACCATGGGGAGACCTGGGGGGTCTTCAGGGGAGACGAGCACTCTGATTCAGACACAACACCCTGCTCTGTGTGGAGGAGCACGTGGCCCAATATCCAGCTGCTCGCAGAACATTTAGGACAGGGGACCCCAATCCCCCAGGACAGGTCCACAGCCACTTAGGAACCAGGCCGCACAGCAGGAGGTGAGGGTAGGGGGCTAGCTTTGTCTGTATTCACAGCCACTCCCCATGACTCACGTTACTATCTGAGCCCTGCCTTCTGTCATGTCAGCGGCACTAGATTCTCACAGGAATGTGGACCCTACTGTGAACTACATATACCAGGGACCCAGGTTGAGCGCTCCTTGGTGAGAATCAGCCTGAAACCCTCCCTCTCACCCTGGTCCATGGAAACACTGTCTTCCGTGAAACTGGTCCCTGGGGCCAAAAAGGTTGGGGACTGCTAATTTAGAAGGTGCTTTAGGGCTTCCCTGGTGTCTCAGATGGTGAAGAATCTGCCTGCAATGTGGGAGACCTGGGTTCAGTTCCTGGGTGGGCAAGATGCCCTGGAGAAGGGAATGGCAACCCACTCCAGCATCCTTGCCTGGAGAATCCCATGGACAGAGGAGCCTGGAGGGCTACAGTCCACGGAGTCACAGTCGGACACAACTGAGCGACTAACACTTTCACTTTTCACTTTCCCCGGGACTGGGGCAGTGAAGGCTAAGGGAGTCGCTCTGTGATGCAGGCTGTGGGTGGGAGGACTGTGGAGGGCAGAGGATTGAGGGTGTCCCCTCTTGAGGGTGGCAGTGGGGCAGGCTGCGATCTGTGAAGCCCAGGGCTCGGGGGTAGGGGGTCAGTGTTTGCCCTGAGACCTGCAGCTGGCACACATGTGTCAACAGGAAGAACCCAGCGTGGGGTCCAGGGAGGCGGTCATCTTGGAGAGGCCAAGAGCCAGCCAGACTCTGCATCCTTGTCCACAAGACGAAGCTGATGGCCCCAGACCCAGCGATGAGGGAGGTTGCGGGGAGGAGCAACCTCGGACGCCTGATGCTGCATTTGCGTGGATGGACAGAGCCTAGACAGATCCAACAGAGGGTAGAGTTTTCAGACTGTCTTCAGACTGTTTCAGGGGCTAGACACAGAACCCCAGGTGGGTGGGGCTGGAACAGGGGTCCCAGCTCCGAGCAGCTTTGGGAGCTCCAGAACCTTCCAGCACCCGAGGGAACATTCCCCACCCAAGAGGGCAAATAGGAACCAAAGCTGGGCCTGGGGAGCATCTGCAGCATCTCTCCCGCTTCCTCTATGGCTGGCAGGGTCCCACGTGGCTCCCTCTTGGCCCACACAACACAGGCAGGCGTGCCACGCAAACAGCTCCTGTGAACCTGGAGCTGGCCTTGCGTGGGATGACGTCTGGGCACCCTCGTAAGGCCCCAGTCAAGGCAGGAGGTAACACTGACATCTGGGCGTGGGCTCTGAATCGAGGTCCTGGGGCTGCCACGACACCCTGCCCAGAGCTGGGAGGAAGAGCAGCGACGCGCTCTCTGGCTCTGGAGGCCAGAAGTCCGAATTGAGGCATCAGCAGGGCCAGCTCCCTGAGGCGGAGGAGCCTTCCCACCTCTTCCAGCTTCTGGGGGCTCCAGGGTCCCTTGGCTTGTATCTGTGTCCCTCCAGCCTCTGCCCCGTCTTCTCTGTGTGCACACCTGTAGGTCTCTGTCTGAAGCCCCTTCTCTATTCTTTCTCTTTAAAAACAAAAAATTATTCATTTATTTAGCTGCACCAGGTCTTTGTTACGGCAACGTGGGATCTAGTTCCCTGACCAGGGATTGAACCTAGGCCCCCCTGCATTGAGAGTGTCGAGTCTTAGCCACTGGACCACCAGGGAAGTACCCCCCTCTCTTTTCTCTTATGAAGACGCCAGCCAATGGATTTCAAGCCCATCTTAATTCAGTGCAACCTAATTTTAACTGAACTAATTAAATCTGCAAAGACCTTATTTCCAAATAAGGTTACATTTGGAGGTTCTAGGTGGACATAAATTTTTCTTTTGGGTGGGGGGGACACTATTCAACCTGCTTCCCAGGTAGCACAGTCAGAAGGTTCCTCCTGCTAATGCAGGAGATCCAGGAAAGATGCGGGTTAGACCCCTGGTTCGGGAAGATCTGCTAGAGGAGAGTGGCAGCCTACTCCAGTATCCTTGGCTGGGAAATCCCAAGAACAGAGGAGCCTGGCTGACTACAATCCATGGGGTCAGAAAGAATCAGACACGACTGAACAAACACACGCTATCTGATGCCATGAGACCTCCCAGAGATGAGATGTCTCAGTACTGATGGTGATTATCTCAGAGAAGTGGGGATTTGGGCGATTTCAGATGAATCCATCTTTGTGTAATTTCTGTGAAGATCAAATACGAATTCTCTAAATTAAAACATATATTTTTGATCAAGAGCCAAATTGTTTCAAGGCCCCAAGGCCCTTTGGTAACCATCACTTGAAGGAAAGTCACCTCCCTCGCACCCCTGCAGGAATGCTGGCATAAATCCTGGAGAGTCCACCCAGGAGAAGGTGACCAGCTGATGAGGGAGATGCCTTAGAACCGTGGCCGCCACCACTACCCGAATGAGCCCCCGGGGCAGAGGAGGCTCTGATCCCAAGGGCGAACCTTCGTCTCCCGTTCAGGGCAGAGCCAGCAAGGGCTCTGGGGGATGCAGGAGGTGTGGGTGGCAAGGGCCAGCCCCCCACCAGCAATCACGGGACAGTCCAGCTCCAGAACACAGTCCAGCTCCAGAACGGTCTCTGCGCCCAGCTGGGAGCAGAAGCCACGGCAGCCAAGCCCCACCTCCGGTCGCCTGCCTCAGGAGGGGGTCGGGGCACCGGTCAGCCTCAGTGACACTTCTGCAGGAGGTCAGAAGCACGTTGCAGGCCGCATCGCTGGAAACCCGGGCCTGGAGGTCCTAACGACCATCCAAGCGGCGCGGTGGTCTGTGGGCCTGGACCTGCCAGCCAGCCTCAGGGAAACAACGGCTCCGCCCCTGGCTGTGCACGTGGGTGGGCTTGCGGGAGAATTAAAAATGCCTGCCCTGCTCCGGCCTCCTCCCCCACCCACCCGGTCACGTGACCAAAGGGACGGCAACGTCTTGCTGAGAAGTCTGCCTGGCTGCTGGGAGCTCCAGGTGCAGGAGTTTGGAGACCTGGTGGTCCCCCAGTCATGGACAACGGCGGGACCTCTCTGCCCTCCACGGCCCCGGCTCGGGTCCCGTCCCCACAACGACCCCAACAGCCAGTGGATGGTGGCCCTTCAGCCAGGCCGTGATCCTTTCTGGTCCAGCTGGGCCCAGAGTCCCTCAGATGCAGCTCCAACCAGGGCACGGCTTCGGAAATCGCCCGGGGCCCCCGCTGCCCGGCCCTGCCTACCCAGCTGCCTGTTACTCCTCCCCTCACTCACACACGGTGCCATCCGTCCTCGACAGGTCCCTGGACGAGGGGAGAGCGTCGCCCACCACCAACAACCACCCTGTGAGTGAGCCCCGCCCTCCAGCTGGGGACACCCCCGAACACTGAGGGGACAGTAACAGATGCTGAGCACTGTGATGGGTCAGGCACAGTCCCAGCATCTACGCATGTTCTGACCCTCAGGGAACCCAGGGTGGGCGTGAACCCCAACCACACACCGCACCATCCCACGAGGGGCTCCCAGGGTCTCGGCTCCTACCGAAGCAGAATTCCCCACCACCTGCATCTCCACCACCCTCCTCTACGTACAGAAGTTCAGCGGGCCCCGACCTCGGCCCCCTACGACCACCAGGACACGACCTGGCAGCGGACACAGTGGCTGGCCCTTGGACAACCCTCAGAACATGCAGCCCAGTGGGACCCAGCGCCATTCTCCTTCTGGCCTCTCTTTCTGCCTCCCTGAAGGGTCTGAGCACGGCCACACGCGTGTCACATGGAATGACGGGCAGAGATCTTGGGAATCATGTTTGTAGATCAGGTCAAAGCTTGGCTGGGGAAGCGAGGGTGGAGCTGTGTGCAGAGAACATGCCAGGTGCTGCCCAACCCAGCCTCCTGCTGGTCCAGGGCCCACGGCTTGTGAGGAGGCGCCTTGGGCATGAACAGTGGTGAGAAAAGACAAGTATGGGAATTCCTGGGTTCAAATCTTGGCCCTCAAGCTCACAGCAGACAGGAGATGAAGATAAACTGGCTGCCCTTGAAGCCAGGAAAGCTGCCTTCTGTCTGCAGGGCATGGCCTCAACCTTGAGCAGTGGGCCAGGCAGATGTGGCCTCAAGCTCACAGCGGATGTGGGATGAATGGAGGGATGGGTGGATGGATGAGAGGAAAACAGGGAAGCATGAAGGAAGGGAAGAAGAAAGGAAGGGGAGACAGATGGATGAGTGGATGATGGGAAAAATGGAGAAAGGAAAGCAGGAAGGATAAGCGGGTGGACAGTCAGATGAATGAATGGGTGGGAGAATGGATGGGTGGATAAATGGATGGACGGATAGATGGATGGGTGGATAGATGGATGGATGGATAGACGGATGGGTGGATAGACAGATGGATGGATAGATGGATGGATGGATGGATGGGTGGATAGATGGATGGATGGATAGATGGATGGATGGATAGATGGATGGGTGGATAGATGGATGGGTGGACAGACGGATGGGTGGACAGACGGATGGATGGATAGATGGATGGATGGATAGATGGATGTGTGGATAGATGGATGGGTGGATAGATGGATGGGTGGATAGATGGATGGACGGATAGATGGATGGATGGGTGGATAGATGGATGGATGAGGGCTGGATGAATGGATAGATGGATGGGTGAGGGATGCATAGGCAGATGGATGGGTGAACACAGATAGATAGATTGATGGGTGGGTGGGAAGATGGATGGGTGGGTGGGTGGATGGATGGGAAGATGGATGGATGGATGAATGGTATATGGGTGTGTGGGCTGAATGGATGGTTGGAAGATGAACGAGTATGTGGGTGGGCAAATGGACGCATGGATAAATGGAGAGACGGGTGGGCAGGTGGGTGAATGGATGAGCGGGTGGGAGGCTGAGTGCTTTAAAAATTACAGCATTGTTTATGTCAGGCTCTACGCTGACATTTTTAAGAGGGGCTGTGGATAGGAGAGCTGAAGCCAAATCCAACAGTTTTATTTTAATAGATCACTAATATATACAAACTGAGACATTTCATACACAAAGCCTATGCTTCAGGACACACTTGTCCACCTGGAGCACATGGTGGCACCCTGCCCACGCTCCTGCATGGCACCCACCAGCCGGGACAGAGGGCCAGTGACCACCCCCAAAAGGGGCCAGCTTGCTGGGTCCTCACTACCCCTCCGCAATTTGCAGCACTGGGAAGAGAGGGAAAGACTCTTTCCATGTCTCTCTCAAACGAGGGAAAAACAAACCCAGAGCAGCTGTGTGTACGCAAAGGAACACTGTCCCCTGCCTGGCCAGCTTCGCCCGTCCCCGCTGTTTGCGCCGTGTGCCTTCGACCCTACGATGAGGCACCCAGTTCCTGCTTTCTCAAGTCACCGTTACCAGGAGCTTAGAAAATCCATGCAGTAAGCCACCGGCAGAGCTGGGGCTTCAGACACACCCACGTCTGTCTCTCTGTGCCCAGGACCTCTAGCACTGCTTTGCCTGCTGTCCTCGGTCTCCCTGGGGGCCTCAGGTCACCTACCACCTCCACTGGCGGGTGATCAGGGGTTCTGCACGCCCCCTGCCCAAGGCCCCCAGCGCTGCAGTCCATGCCGGGGGGCAGTGCTTGCTACCCAGGGTGGCATGGAGCACGACGGGGAGACCTGAGCCCAGGGGTTTGGGACTCCCAGGATGAGTCACAAGGCATGGAGGCCTCCACATGTGGCAGAGGAGGTGAGCTGCAGCAATGTGCTTTCCTGGAGAGACACCGGAACCCTGTTCACGGCCGGCTCCGAGCTCTGTGAGCTCACCTGAAGGTTGGACGGGGCAGCGCCGACAGGTAGGAACGCGTGCCCGCGGCCCATGATGGCAGGGTCCCCGGACCAGAGCGTGGCTGCTCAGGGATGTCTGCAGCCCCGCCGGCCCATCTCAGCATCTCGAAAACGCGACTGTCAGGGCGGATGGAAAGATGCCAGGGGGGCGGGGGAGTTATTCAAATCAGAGCACACCAGTGACCCATGCTTCTCAGCTTTCATCCCAGCCCAAATGTGCCGAGCGAAGACTGGGGTGTGGCTTGTACCAGGAGCATCTGCTCCCTGTCCCCTGCTCGGGATGCATTTTAAATGCAGCCATCAGAATTCAGCGCCACATTCGCAGGAAAAATTCAGCAGCCCGGGCCATGGAATTTGCATACCACTGCGTGGTTGGGCTGCTTCTTTATTTAATCCCGAGCGTGCCACGTCGGGTGGGCAGAGGCAGTGGGGACTTGTGTCTAAAACGACACGCGTGCCTGTGCACACGGCCAAGCCTGTTGCTTCCTCCGGCCTCTGCCGCCCGCCCAGGCGTCACCCTGCACGCCCCATCCTAGGCAGCAAGGCAGACTCCCAACCTGCCCCCGCTCCCCACCTCGAAGCCCGCCACCGCTCCATCTCCCAGGACGCAGCACAGACCCTGCTTCTCTCACCTCCCCAAAGGCCCATAGAGCAGCTCCTAGGCTCTTGGTGAAAATACCAACTGGGGTGACTCCTTCGCCAAAACCCCTCCAGGGTTTCTCATCAGGTTTAGAACGAAACCCAGACCACCGCTTTGGGACCAGGAAGCCTTGAGGACCCAGCTCCTGTGTCCCACCTCTCCCCCAGGACTGTGGAGCCCCGGCGCAGGAGCCCACACACCTGGCTTCCCGAGGTGCTGAGGCCAGCCCAAGTCAGCTCTTTCCCACCGCGGTGTTGGCAGAAACTGTCTTCAGCAATGTGGGACCGCGCATCTCTGCACGGCTGACTCCTCCCTCCAGACAGCGTGCAGCCCACGTGGCGCCCTCCGTAAAGCCCTCCGTGAGGATTCTGTTTGAATGGGGGGCAGTCTTCCACGCCTGTGCCTTCCAGCTGTGCTCACCCCAGTGCGGCACTAGTGTCAGGCACAGTCAAAAGAACTTAGTACTACTGCGGTGTGTCAGTGGATGAGGAGACGGATGGGTGGGCAGGAGGGTGGATGGGTGAGGGGACGGAGAGACAGATAAGAGAGTGGACAGGCGGACGGACAAAAGCAGAGGTAGATGAATAATCACCACCCTTTACACGGAGTCAAGCTAAAAGTAGAAGACGGACATGAAACCAGGTATTACTAGTTTTAGAAAGGTGTTGACATTGAGATGAGATTGTGGCTTCTCTTCTGGGACAATGAAGGAGCACCTACTGTGTGTGGGACTGTGGGAGCCTGGCCAGGTTCTTCCGCTGCTAAATCTTGTGTTTTACTCCACTCTTTCCCTCATCGTAACTTTGGGTAGAAGCTGTGTTCTAGTCCAGTTGTGCCAGGTTAAACCATTAACAGTCTCTCCTCCTTTCTTCCGTGCCCCATCCCTCCGTCCACCTTCTCATGCACCCTTCCCATCCACTCATCCACCCATGCCTCCAGCCAGCTCTACACCTGTCCGTCTCATGACCCCGTCCGTCCACCCCTTCTTCACTCATCGAACGAAAAATGAATGAGCACCTACTGTGTGCCAGGCACTGTGTTAAGCACTTAGGATGAAGTCACGAATGATACCTCCTTCAAGGAGGGCATCATCTGGTGAGGGGAGGTGAAAGCCAATAAAGAAAAAGGGCGCGCCACCCACTCCCTGCACTCAGACGGCCCACTTCTCTGGAGGCCGAGTGCAGCTCTGCCAAGGCTCTGCCCCAGGACACGGCAGATGCCACAGCCGGGGCTGCTCACCCGGCAGGCCTCCCCGAGGACAGCGCAGGCCCTCTGGGCTCCACGCGCTCAGGGCAGAGGCCGACGTGCGGAGTCCAAAGCCCTGCAAGTCCAATGTGCCAACGCCCCCAGGCATCTCGGTTGGACCCCGGGGAATACGTCCTGCCTCTCCGCCGCGAGTTTCAGGCCTGCCCTTGGAGCACCGTCCTCCACAGCGAACCCTGCTATGGAGCCTCTGCTTCCACTTGGAAGTAAATAGGTCCAAATCTACTAACGGTTTTACTCCTCCAAATGTCCTTTTAAAATGGGTCGTGAGGACTAATGCTTTAAAAATACCACAAAACAAGGTCTGGGAGGGCTCCGACGCCTCAAAATTGTATCAAGAGAGAAATTCATACGTTTTCCTACATCAACAGCATCAAAACGGGCTCTGAAACGAGGCAGAATAATTGGGCCCTCTGACTATGAAAAGATTCAGAGCCCGACCAGCACCTGAACACACCTTAGAATGTATGATTCCCGTCAAAATGCTCATCAGAAGTCTTACTTGGTGGAAAACAGGTTTTAGAATTGGTATTAAAATCCCTCTCCTGGGAGTAACTGCCCCGAATTGGCCTCTTTGACAACAGTTAACTCTCCCTTGCTCAGAACCAGGGGTCCCGGTCTTTGAATTTCCAGCTGGGAGCAAACCCAGCACCGCACAGGCATCACTGCAGGGGCCACGCCCTGTGGCGAGCCGGAGGGTGCAGACCCAAGGCCGAAAGGGCCTGCAAGCGGCAGCCGCACGTCCGTCCATCACAGAGAAACCCAGCTGAGGGCTGACTCATGTCAGGGGGTCAGGGCAGGGAGCAAGCCAGACGTGGCCCCGTCCTGAGAATCAGATCACGGACAAGGCCAAGAACAAACGAGTGATCTAACCAGGAGGAGAAGCACAGGGCAGCTCCCGAGTCAGATGACAAGGTCTGGGGGCAGAAGGGACCTGGGCCAGGGGCTGCCCAGCCCCGAGGACCCGCTGGGTCCGCAAGGATGATGCCCAAGGTTCTGCCCGAGACTTTAATCGCCAGATAAAACACCTGGGAGCACCAGTCAAGGGGCCTCTTCTTGGTGGTCCCAGCCCTTGAGGGGGTCCCCCCGCCGCCGCTCCGCCCCTGAGCTCCGGCATCACCCTTCCCCTTGCCCGGCAGTTACCACGGGAGGGGGCCACATTGACGATGTGGTCCCCGCCTTGTGTGAAGTCCTGGCGGTGGCCCGTGTCCTGGAGTGGACTCCGAGGCACACATCACAAGGGAGCTGTCTGGGTGTACAGCCTCTCAGCCAAACATGGGCAGCAACCGCAGACGGCCAGCCAGGTTGTGAGCTCCCTGCCAACGGGAAAGCAGGAACAGGAGAACTTGGGGCCATGGCCCCGTGCTTCCCTCTGGCACCAGATGGGGGAGATGGTTCAGGAGGACCTGAGACACAGGAGAAAGGATGGAGGAGCCTAGATCCACCTCTGCGAGAGGTGGGTGGTCAGCATTCTGGGGCCAACGGGACGGAAACCCAAACCAGCGGGCAGATAAGACCCGGGAACATCCAGGGCTGACATTTGGCCACCAAGAGTCCCAAGTGTTCCTCTGCATTGGATTTTCAGAAAGTCAAAATCATGATTTGTGGCCGACCTTGGCTGGGTTTGAGGACCTGAGGGCAGCAACTTCAAAGGAGAAACAATGAAAGCAAAAGCCTTACTTCCCTGGTGGTCCCGGGGTTAAGAATCCACCTGCCAATGCAGCGGACTCAGGTTCAATCCCTGGTCCTCAGGGCAGCCTAGCCTGTGAGCCCCAGCGGCTGAAGCCCAAGCACCCTGGAGCCTCTGCTCTGCCGCAAGAGAAGCGCTGCTCGCTGCAACTGGAGAAAGTCCACGCGCTGCCACGAAGACTGAGCCCAGCCAAAAAAACCATCAACAGGAACTGAGCAGGAATGTCTTCTTACCAGTTCATGAAAGGAGGCGGGAGCTGGCCACCCACTCAACCAACTGCGGGTCCCTCTGGGTGTGGGTTTTCCGGGGTCTGCCTGGTCACCACGCCCACCCGACAGCTTCTGCAGAAAGGACAGCGTGCAGCATGAAGCCCCCGAGGAGTTCCGAGCAGGGTGGGCAGTTCTGGCCAGGGGAGCACCAGCTGGTACGAGGCCCGTTCTTGCCGACAGCCACCGAATGTCACCACGTCCTGGGGGACGTGCAGGGATGCGGCTGGTGGGCTTCGGGGGTGCCAGCAATGGCTGGTCCTGCTTCCCACCTCCCCGCCACCTGGATGCCACATCGACGGCGTGTCTGTCACCACTTGGCTCCATCAGTGTCAACTCTGGGTGAGCACTTGGGTGGGACTGCCAGCTGGACCTCCACCCTCCCACGCTAATTATGCAGATCCAGCAGCCGGCGGGCACTGGATGGCATAATGAAAACACAAATAGCCAGTGTGACAGGAAGACTGTTCCTCTCTTACTTTCAACTGTGTGTCCAAGAGCCTGCAGGAGAGGTAGGTACTTGCCTGCTGGGGTCAGGGTGACTCACGGACACGGGCCCCGACCCTGGTGCTGGGTGACCTGCTCTCGGACAAGCCCGGGTGCCCCCCACGCCCTCCAGGGGGGGTCAAGCCAAGTCGTGTCAACTCCCAGGACTCAGCTCTCCACCTGTGAAGCGGGGCTTATATGATGAGTCCCTCCAACACCACCGCTGCAAGCCAAGCAGGGCTCCGACAACTCGAACCACCCAAGGGGGCTGGTAGCAGCTTATCCCCGAGACACAGAGGAGACAACCACGGCCCCGACAGGGTAAGTAACTTGTCCAAAGTTGCACAGCCCCCAAAGCGGAAGAGCTGAGATGCAGACGGACAAGACGGGCTCCAGAGTCCGTGCTCATAGCTCGCGAGTCCAGCTTTGCTGTGTCCACGCCTGGTTGTGGGGAGTGTCCACCCCCCCATCCAGGAGGAGGACCACCTTTTGGGAACTGCCTGTGCCAGGCCTGGGGCGTCACTGCAGGCCAGGGGCCCCGAGGCAGACAGCCCTGGACACGGGGGCTCCTTCTCATCCTTACGGGCCTCTTCCACTCAGCCGCCTGATTCCCACCCACAGGGCCAGTGTCCTGGGACCAGGGTCAGGGCTCCCAGAGGCAGAGGCTGTGTCTAGGTGGGCACTGTGTGTGACTGGCTGAACCCCCTGAAATTCATCTGTTGAAGCTCTAACGCCAGTACCTACAACTGTGACTATGCAGAGGTGTCACACCTTTAATGGGGTGATTAGGATAAATTATGAGGTCATACTGGTAGGCCTTAACCCTACAAGACTGGGGTCCTTATTGGAAGAGGTCAGAACACAGACACACACAGAGGGATGACCCTGGAGGACACGGGTGGCGGGGAGACGGCTGTCCACACGCCTGTGAGGGACCAGCCCTACTCACACCTGGATCCCAGATTCCAGCCTCCAGGACTGGGAGGGATAAATCCCAGTCTGGGCCACGGGGTGGCCTCTGGAGCTGATGGATACACCACAGAACCCCAGGGTCTGGGCCAGTCCTGGACCCGCAGGAAAGACGGGGACCGTGCCCCCAGGCACAGATGGAGGGAATGAACCACCCTGCAGCTATGAGACCTGTCGGGACCCTCAACTTCACATCTCACCTTGGGGGGGGTGGGTGGGACTGATGCTTCTAGACCAGGCTCGCTCTGTGGGAGGCCAAGCAAACTCCGTGCAGACCTGTGGGCCACCCAGCCTGCCTCTCGCACCCAGACACCCACGGCGTCCACTCCCAGCCAGGCTCCAGGGCACAGAGCTGCTGAGGGTGTCGGGTGTCCTGCCCACCCTGGACCTGGGGCTCAGTGACTGCTGGGTGACTCGGCACATCATGCCTAAGCCGTTGTCTTGGACGTGGGGTGAGCAGGGCATCGGGCCACTGAGTGGTGGGAGCGCCCCCCAGAGCACACGCCATGGCCCCTCTGCACAGCCACCGCCGCGGGGGCTCACCTGCCACCCCCAGCGGTTTGTGTCCCATCCCTCGGCTGAAAGTCCCTGGGCCCCCTCCTCCGGACTGCCTCCTGCACTGGGTCTGACATCGTCGCCCCCTCCCCAAATCTGTGTCCCCCCGAACCCGTGACGGGACCTTATCTGGAAGCTGGGTCTAGGCTGCTGTAGTTAGCTGAGATGAGCTTTGACAGCGTGACTGGTGTCTTTACAGGAAGAGGATGCCCGGGGTGCCACGCAGGGGGTTTCAGGTCAAGCAGAACCGCAGGATCTGAGTGCTGGAAGTGCACTCGGGCTGCAGGGCTCGGCAGCGAAGGGGCACGAAACCAGAGCCGAGACCACCAGCAGCCGCTGCCAGGGTCCCGGTGGCAGAAGAACAGGCCCAAACCAACGGGAGGCGAGGGGGCAGATTAGGGAGATGTTCGGAGGGAAGGCAGACAGGAGCCTGGTGAACCGGATGAGCTGCCAGGACGAATCTGGGGCGGTCACGGTGTCTGCTCCTGGTGCCCTACCTGAGATGGCGACGCGAGGAGGGAGGCCCGCTGGCCAGGGAGACGGTACGTCTGTTTTCTGGGACTGCGGGGACAGAGCCCCACAGACTAGGACTGAAACAACAGACGCATCGTCCCAGGGGGCTCCCCTGGTGGCTCAGATGGTAAAGAATCGACCTGCCAATGCTGGAGACATGAGTTCCATCCCTGGGTGGGGAAGGTGCCCTGGAGAAGGGAGAGGCAACCCACTCCAGTAGTCTGGCCTGGAGAATCCCCATGGACAGAGGAGCCTGGAGGGCTACAGTCCACGGGCTCGCAAAGAGTCGGACACGACTGAGCAGCTACCATATACATCGTCTCAGTCCTGGAAGTGGGAAGTCCGAAGTGTCAGCGGGGGATTCCCTTGGGGACTGTGGAGGGTGGGGGCAGGAAACCTCTTCCCTGCTGTTGCTGGAGACTCTGGGTCATCTTTGGGCATCTTTGGCTCCTACTGAATTGGCAAAAAAGCTTGTTTGGGTTTTTGATCCCCTCCAATGAAAAAACTTGAATGAACGTTTTGGACAACTCAGAAGAGGCATCACCCCGATCTCGGCCTCCATCTTCACAGGCCGCTCTGTGTGTGTGCAAGCCTATCTCCACATTTCCACTTGTGCTACGGACACCAGTCCTACTGGACTAGGGCCCATCTTAACAGCCTAACTTGATCGCCTCTGTAAACATACGATTTTCAAATAAGGCCACATTCTGAGGCATGGGGCGACGGGACCTTAACATGAATTTGGGGAAACACACTTAAGCCCCTTACAGATGGCAGCCTGGGGTCGAGGGGTCCCGCTACCTGGTGGGTGGGTTCCACAGGGGTCAGGGGACAGCTCTGAAGCCCCAGGCACAGAGGGTCGGGGCGCCTGGGGAGGGAGAGAGGGCAGACCGAGGACGCAGCCTGTGCAGGCCAAGTGATCACACCGAGGCCACGAGGACCCCAGACCCTGAGATCCTCTAACTCATCTGCCGAACCAGCCAGGCAGGAAAAAAGGAAATAGAAATTTGAAGAAATAAAAATGACAGTGTCTCTGATGGGAAGAGAAGAAACCCTAAACCCAGCAGAGGGAGCCACACCCAGCCGTCCAGGGCCCCTTCAGGGTTTTGTGGGAAAGTGTAGGCAGGTGGGGCAGGAGGGGGCTGAGAGTGTACAGTGGAAGAGGCAAGGTCCTTGTCTGACCTTGACCGAGCTAGTCTGAAGGCCTCTGTGATTTCCATGTAAGACTCTCTTTAATATTTAAAGCAAAGACGGCCCCATCCTCGGAGGCAACACCATCTTGAAAGGATCCTTTGAAACCCTTAAAAGGTAGACCCAGGGTTACTTTGAGGTTAAGAACAGTTGTTCATTCAGCAAACACAGATCCAGGGCACCATGGCTGAAGAGCGCGGGGTGGGCGTGTGTGGGTATTTTCGAGTTGCCAGCTTTGTCATGACAATGCAGCCCATATGCTGTCTATTACGCGGCACCCCTGGTGGGTCTGGGCCGAGTCCCATCATCAGTCACAGGCGGGCTCCTGCAGGGGGTGGATGGATGGATCGTCACCCTAAGTAGGGTAAATAAAGGCTATAAATAGCCTCAAATCAGTTCAGGTCAAGTTTGACTGCTGATGAGGCAGGAACAAAGCGCTCACTTCTGAGATCCTTTATCGGATGAAGGGTGTGGATCCTGCGTCTTCCGACAGCCGTCCCTCTGGCCAGCAGGGAGCTCAGGCTGTGAGTGGACAGTGGGGCGTGGGAGCGGGGACACCCTACCCTAGAGGTTCCTGCTCCAACCCTGGAGTTTGCAGAGAGGGAAGGAAAACATGTGGGTGACAGAGAAACACAAGCAGGAGAGGCGGTGAGCTGAGGGCTCAGGGTGGGAGGCCAAGGGCCTTCCAGGAAGGGCCCCGCAGGAGTGGCGAGGGCCACACAGATGCCCCGCGCAGACCACGGTCCGGGTGCACAGGGGCCATGGGGAAGGGTGGCCAGTCCCTGGGCCACGTGCACACCAACCCTCTGGTGTGCGTCCTCCAAGCCCCAGATACAGCCTGACCCCTCCTCTCTCCTCGCAGGGTCAATTCACACTGAATTGCAGCCGTTTTCAGCGCCACCGTCTTAAGTGTCACGCATGGGCTCCTCCGCCTGGTGTTGGAATCTGGGGCCACACTGGAGCCAGCAAAGTGTGGGGATCTCTTGGCTCAGGAAGGGAACCCACGATACCCCCAAAGAGCCCATCTCCGTGGGGCAGGACGAGCACATCTCTGCTGTTCATTCCCCCCGCATGGTCCTTCACTGCATTCACCATCCTCCAATCAGCCCCGGACATCAGAAAGACTGAAGACACTCACAGACACCTCCAGAAAGGGGAGGCGGCAGACAGTCCCCCAAGTCCGTTTGGTACCTCCGCCTCTGCGGAGGAAGGCAAAACCTGCAGTTTGGACCCATGCTATTCACAGGCTAATAGCTCGTGGTTCCCCAAACAAAGAGCCGTTGCCATGACAACCGCAGCATCCCAGAGCCCAGGGGCTATTCTGAGACACTGAGCCGTGAGCTCTACCTATACGTGCATCTGATCGGATTGGCTTCCTCCGTGTTAATGCTCTGCAGCAAGACCCCTGAGCAGCCGGAAGAGGGAAGCCTTCCAGAGGCTGACGCTCACAAAGCCCCCAGGAGCGGTATGTGCTCCTGAGACAATCGGATGCAGCCGCACCAGACATGGAACAAGCAGAATAAGAAAACGGAAATGGCAGATTTCAGGCCGGAAGTGGGCAGGATCCCTGACCCTTCAGCCAATGGCTCGGGGCAGGTGGGAGATGCTGCAGATATCCAAGGCTATTTCACGAGAGGTGCTGAGCAGGACCACCCGGGAGCTCGCCCTTCTTCAGCATCACTGCAAGGACCCCGACGGAGGGCAGTGCCCACGGAGCCACCATCACCCCTTGATCTCACCATTCTCCCCAACTTTTCCCCAGTTCCCATAAAACTTGCTGTTTCCTATGAGCGCCTCACAGGATCAGGACACTAAATGGTGATGCCAAGCAGATGAAACTGGGTTTGTTCCCAGCATCAGCACCCTGTGGCTGGCATGATGGACAAACCATCCTCGCTGGCACTAGATGGTCCATGACAGAAACACGTGTGACCGGAAAGATGGCAGGGTCTGGGGAGGGGGGTTGGGAGGCGGGGCTTCAGCACAAGGCCTGTTCTCGATGGAATGAAAATACACGTCTACACACCTCACCCGACATTTATCGGGTGCCCACTCTGTCCCAGGCCCTGCAGACAAAGGACACTCATGACCTCGCTGCCAACCACAGGCATCCCCAGCTCTGAGTGACGGTGGTGCAATTCTACCAAAGCAGCTCAGCTGAGCAAGCGTTTAGAGGCGGGACATCCTCTCTGGGGGCCATGGGCCTGGCCACTCCAATGCTCTGACTGCCACTTAGTCTGGTCCATCCGAACAGTGAAAAAGACCCTTACCCCAGGCGTTGGAGAGTTCCAGAAGGACTCAACAGTCCTTCACATCGACTTTGGTGCTGTCTAGGATCTGTCCACCTGGCAGAGGGGTACAGATGCTAACAGCTGGAATCTCAGCATGCTCCACGGGAAATCAGCAAAGACTACAGCCTGCTCCCCACCCCATCCCCACCCTCCAAGCCCTTGGTCACACAATTCTGTCATAACCCTTCCTCATCGCTATTTTATCCTCTGTTCTGGGCACTGAAAGGGTATTGATAAAGTTGTAACGTGTGTGCACGCTCAGTCTCTAGGTCGTGTCCAACTCTTTGTGACCCCTGGACTGCAGCCCACCAGGCTCCTCTGGTGGGAGAAACACAAGTCACCAGGGACTCATGGGATTCTCCATGCCATTTCCTCCTCCAGGGGATCTTCCCGACTCAGGGATCAAATCCAAGTCTCTTGCATTTCCGGCAGTGGCAGGTGGATTCTTTACCACTGAGTCACCTGGGAAGCCCTAAATTTGCGACAAAAGGAGCAAAACACAGTGTTCTGCGCACTTTTCCCCCTTCTGAATCACCTCCACGTTGAATTTGTCTTCAACTTGGTGGAAAAGTCTACAAGAAAGCTAGGCTCATGATGGACGAGAGGCAGAGTGGGGAGACCTGGGCTGGACCCCGACCTCACCCCAGTGACAAGCATGTGACCTTGGGGGGTTGAGCTGTCTGGACCAAATTTCTGTAGGAACCATCTACTGTGCCCAGCAGTGCATGTCACCTGCCTGTCTCTGGCGTAGCATCCTTCCCTGACCCCGCTGGCTGCAGGACAACCACAGAACCTAGGACTGGCCGCTAGCCAATGATGAATGAAGGCACCACAGTTTAAGAGGAGGCTGGTCCTGCCCCCAGCCCGGGTCCAGCCACATCCTGCGCCCACTGCTCCCCAGGACACAGTACCTGTCCTGCCTTCCCTTCCCAGCTCGCCCTTTCCAGACCCCTGTGGGCCTCCCCAGAAGACACTTTCTGGGGTTACTTATGGCCCTTTTCCTGGAGACACCCCCATCTGGGTGGCTCCTTGGTCAGGGCAGCCTGTGCGGCCGATGGCACCCTGAGATGAGTGCAAACTGGTGTCCGTTTTGTGCCTGCACCTGGCTGACTGAGGACTGGACACTCATTACCCCACAAGCAAGATGGGATGACTTTTCTCTTCTTGGGCCTCATTTTTGCCCACCTGCTGCTCTCTCAGCTCCTCAACGTGTCCCTTCTAGCTTGGCTAAAATCGACACTTCTTCTGTGCCCACGTGGATGACTTCTTCTCAAAAACCACCTTGGCGTCTTTCCGCTCAGGCTCATTAAACCCAGAATAGAAACCTTCTCTGCATTCAGCTGAATTCCACCCCACCTAGTCTTCCAACCCTCCGCCCGCGTATGAGACTCAAATGCTTGCAAAGCCCCGAGGAACTTCAAGAAAGACGCTTGGTTCTATCTATTTGAATCTGGGACTAGTCATAAGAGTTCTGGCCACAGCCGCGGTGCAGAGTGGAGAGAGTGCTCACAGAGAGTCTGCAGTGGCTGCTGAGATGGAAGAGATGCTCGGGGCTCCCCCAGGACCTTGGGGACGAGTCCAGATAGAACCCACATCCTTGTGGCATGTGGCCTAATGCGTTCTTCTGGTCCCCCTACACAGCCGCCTTCACACCTTCACGACAAGGAAGCTTCCCGTACCTGTTTCCTGACACAGTTGAGATGGATACGCTCCAGGTGGTTCTATACAGCAAAGTCCAAAAATTCTGGGCTGCGCGTGTTTCCCTAAAGGCCATGTGGGGCTTTGCTAGGCTCGCTGAGAACGGATGGTTCCTTAAAAGCAGGACTCGGGGGCGGGGACCCCCTCTGCGGGCATCAGGATGCTGGCCCGACTCAGGCTTTGCCTGGGGTCCTGTTGTCCTTCCCAGACTTGGTTAAGTCAGGGACCCCGCGATTGAAGGATGTAGGTGAGGGGTCAGGGCGGAGCAGAGCCCAGATGGGACCCCGCACTGTCGCCATGGCGGCAGAGGGACGTTCCAGGGCTTGAGGCTTGCCAGATGTTTGGGAAGCTGCCGCCCACAGCGCCCCTGCCTGCTCGCCACCTGCTCTGTTGTCATTCAGCAACCATGCGCCTGGCCGCTCTGCAGAGACAAGCCAAGTCCCAGGAGCTGGGGATGGGGAGGGTCCAGAGCCTGATCTCGGGGGCTCCCCATCCAGTCCAGGGCACTGTGCACCCCAACTTCTGTGAAACAACCTTCTACTCTGAATGGGATTTCCAGGTAGCTGGAGACATTAAAGAATCCACCTGCAATGCAAGAGACCCGGGTTCGATCCCTGGGTTGGGAAGATGCCCTGGGGAAGGGAATGGCAACCCACTCAGTATTCTTGCCTGGAGAATTCCATGGACAGAGGAGCTTGGGTGGCTACAGTCCATGGGGTGGCAAACTGTCAGACATGACTGAGCGACTGACACGCTCACTGAATGCTGAAGGAGAAGGTGGGGGATAGCTGCGGGTAAACCCGCAGGGAAGGCGGAGGTGACCCCGAGGCGGCTGGGAGCTGCGGGAAAGCTCGCGGCTTAGACAGACGGTGGCAGGTGGACGGGCAGCCCCCGTCTGACTTGCATGGAAGGGCCTGGAAAGGAAGGTGTGCAAGCGGGCGGCACGGAGGAATTCCCACGGGGAGGAGGGCGGGTCTTCTTAGGGAGGCCTGGGCTGTGGGCCCGGGGCGGCACGAGGGCCCTGGTTTGGCTGGTCTGTCCACTTCACTGGGGTGCCCCGGGCAGGGTGAAATGACTCTGTGCCCAAGGCCGTGGACTGGAGCGGCCTCCTGAGGGCCCTGTTCCCCGGAATGGCAGGTCCCCATCCCAGAAGGTGGGGCCACCTGGTGGGGTCCCCCTGCTTCCTGTGGGGAAGGGGGCTTCCGTCCCCCACTCAGGCCAGGCCCACGACCTCCCCGGGCAGCCAGGCTCCCGGGGCGTCTGCACGGCTCCTCTGGACTCCTTCACATGGAAGGCCGGGCTCCCCTGGGGTCACCAACTGCCACCCCAGGGGACAATTACTTCCCCAAACACCTGGATCTTCCAAGCTCTCACCGCGAAGACGGGGAGGGGGTATGCAAATCTTAAGAGAGGGGCGCATCTCCCAGGAGGCTGGCCTCTTCTCCTCCCAGGAGGCCCTGCCAGACTTTCTCTCCAGACCTGGTGATTGAGGGTGGGCAGGGGCTTCCAGAACCTGGTCTCCTTCCGATGTACTGGTCCCTTTGTCCATGACACAGACATGCTTAACTCACCAGGGCTAATGGGGGGAGGGGTCTGGAAACCACCCCCAGAGGGACACCCTGAGACCAGGGTTGGGGGACAGGTCAGTCGGCCTGGAGGAGGTGCGGGAGGGGAGAGGAGGAGAAGGGGCTGCTTCCCTGGGGAGAGGCGGGGAGCCCCAGGGAAGGGAAGGTGGAGGTCTGGTGAGCCGGGGGTAAGGCCACTCATCCAGCGCATCTGGAATCTCAGAGACGCCAGGAAACCGGTTTTCCTGGATAAAATGGCTCCGATAAAGAGACCAAGCCTGAAGTGACCAGGGGTGGGAGGCTGCTCTCCTTAGAAGGTTCCATGGCCACTGGGCAGGCTCTGGGATGGGACCTGGTGAGCTGGCATCATCAGAAGACACGACAACAGGGGCCAGGGCACCTGGGCTGCAGTAGGCTGAGGAGCGTGAGCTCGGCCGGCAGAACCCAGACGCACCAGTGAAGTCAACCAAGAGCACGGGCCAGGGGCCGGGGAGGACGGTGCCCTCGGGGCCCTCCTGGAAGGGGCAGCTTATCCTTGGGGAGGAAAACCTCTGCGCCCAGTTTTGGGGAGCTGCCTGCCAACCCCCCTAGGAGGCAGGACTGCAGGGGAACAGCAATGAGGGGGAGCGGGTGGAGGGTCCAGGAACTGAAGTGGCAAGGAGAGAGAGGCACAAAGGCTGGAGGGCAGCATCGTGGTGGGTAAAGAATGGCCCAGCCCAAACCCCAGCTGCCTGTGACCTGGACGTGGAACTCAGGTCTGCACCTGAAGCCTCACTCGCCCCACCTGTAAAATGGGGACAGTGCCACCTCCCTGGCAGGGATTGCACAAGAGCACTGAGCGCAACCCAGGCACCAAAGGGCAGCAAAATAGAACTGCTTCTGCTGTTCCGATCAAGATAGCCTGCGGCCTCCTCCTCCAGGAAGCCATCCTGACTCTACAGCCCCCTGGGATTCATGATGACCCCAGCCCCTCCCTCATGTTTAAGGGAACTGGCCACAGAAAGTCCAGTCCTCCAGCTAGGACCCAAAGTCCTGGCCCTGACCATGCCCGGAGCCTGGGTGGGGCGTCTACCCGGAGGGCAGTCACGGTGGGAGAAGAATGACACGGGGGGGGGGGGGGGAGCCCGGGGGGGGGGGGGGGGGGGGCAGGGGGGAAGGCTGAGCAGGGCCGCAGGAAGCGGGGTGAAAATAAGCCAGGGACCCCAGGCACTCCTCCTCCTCTCTGGGACCGGCATCCAGGGTAGAGCCGCAGGAGGAGGAGAGGATGGGCCTCGCAGGGGCTGGGCTGGGCCTTGGGGCCGGTCGGAGGACGACAAGGGGCCCCAGGCGGCGGGAGGTGCAGCCCCCATGCACCTCACCCTCAGGAAGGGCATCTGTGTTCGCCCTGTCCACTCCCTGGATCCCAGCGTCCCCGTGATGGGCAGAGGGCCCTGGATGGGGACTCCAGGTCACAGGGTCAGAGGCGGGCCCTCGGGTTAGAGACCCCCCCTGGCTGGAGAACAGCCATCCCCAGGCGTGCAGAGGGGCTGCGGGGCGGAGGACCAGACACAGGCACTTGGGGATGGAGAGGAACCCCTCAGCGGGAAGGCAGGGGCGAGGCAGGCGTGGTCAGCGCCGCCCCACCTGTGCTGGGCCCACCCCCTCAACACATGGCTGGCGGCCACCGGGCGGGGGGCCTTGGGGGCCGTGTTCTCAGTTGGGGGCTGGGGGGGTTACTTGTCACAGGAGGTGGGCAAGGGCCAGACTCCTTAAATGTCCAGGTGTCACAGGACAGCTGGATGAATTATGAATGATCCCCAGACGCTCGTGTAGACACAGAGCATAAACCGTAGCCCCCCCCCCAAACTCACAGACACAGATCCTCCCACACAGGTATCTGCTGAATTTTCTCTGAAACGCAAACGCCGTGTAAGTGAAAGAGCATATGTGATGTTTGATTCAGAACTTTGCTAAGCGGAGCACATGACGCCAGGGAACCGCAGGGGCTGGCAGGGCCCTAGGGGTGTCCCAGCTGCCCGGGGCGGGGTGGGGGCTCTGGGATTTGAGGGTGGGTGCGCCCGAGGGGGCCGGCCCCCACCCCCACACTGGGCCCTCCGGTGCAGGACGCTCTCTGGGATGCGCAGGCCGCTGCCCGCCCGCCCCTCCCTGCTTCCCATTCCTGCCGGACAGTCAGGACGTTGTGATCTTTCAACGTTCTGCGCGCGTCAGGCTCTCTGTCCTGTGGCCCTCGCTGGAGGGCCGCGAAGGCGGGGCTGCGCCATGAAGACTATCAGGGGCTCGGGGCCAGGCTCACCTTGAACAGTCTCACAGAGACTGTGCGGTTGAGGCTGCGGAGGACGGGGGTTCTGGGGGGCTGCCGTTCCTCCTTGTGGGGCGGAGTAGCGGAGGGGTCTTCCCCAGGAGCCCACCTGGCTCGGGCTGGGAAGCAGAAAGGCCGGAAAGACTCAGGTTTGGGGACCTGTTCAACCCGGAGCGCGAGAAGCAGTGGATGCGTGTGGGCCGGGGCGGGTCCTCCAGGCACCTCTGGTGGACGCGCACTCCAGCAGCTGCTCTTGTCCCCTGCACGGGTGACACTGCGCTGGGGGACATGTCCCCAGGCTGGGCCTGCCTCCAGAAGCGTCCCCAGGCTGTGTGCTGAGAAGGGGTGGCTTGGGAGGCCCAGGGGAGCCTCAGGGGCAGGACAGAAGCAGTGTGTGACATCTGTACACACACTGGGTACAGGAGGTCAAGGCCTCGTGGCCACGGCTGTGCCCTCTCGGGACCGAGACGACAAGCGTCCCCGGGAGGGCTGCGAACTCAGCGTCTGGGACAGACTGAGGCCACCGTGCATCCCGAGCAGATGCTCACTGGACACCGGCGCCAGCTATTGGCCACCCATGAAAACCCCATCCCGAAGGAACACAAGGGCGACGGGCGCGCAGGGTCACGACGGGGCAGCAGCCACCTCCCAGGATTTGGGGATAAACTCCTATATCTGAAGGTGAGCGTGGGGGAGGGGAGCTGCAGCAGCGAGCACCTGACCGCAGCCCGGAGGAGGACAGCGGAGACCCCGGCGGCGGACGGGCCACGGCACGCGGGGAGCCACGCGCCCACGGGCGGCTGGCACACGCGCCACAGCTCCCCCGGCCCCGAGAGGGAGGTGACGCGGAGCAGGACGAGCCGAGACGGCTGACGGCGGGCTGCTCACATCCGCTCAGCGGCCGCGGCTGCTGGGGCTCCATCACACCTCCTCCCCACGGCAACGTGCTTTGAAAATATCCTCTGGGAATGTGGGCTGCAGCTGTGATGGCCGCACTATCCTGGGGAAGAGACCAGCCCGGGGAAACCTTGCTCCTCACCCTCAGGAGGGGGCACACGCGGCAGTGCTGACCCCAAACGAGCCCACCTGATGAGAGGAAGCAGGTTAGAACGCTGGGTTTTCCCCAGGACCTGCCGGCTCTCCGTGCAAACAAAGGATGCCGTGTTTACTTAATACCATGGTCTACATCTGGTGGTAAGTGGCACATTTTACAGTCCGAATGCCAGGAAACCTGACTACTTCTTTCAAGTCGGATCTATTTTATTTCACAGCAGGTGACAACGACCAAACAGGTATTTCCCCCCCCCCTCCAAAGCATCATGGCTCCGTATCAGCACGGATTTTACATTCTCACACATAAACACACACGCACACACACCCAAAATAATGCATTAACAAATCTGTTTGAAAACACCACCCTCTCCTCATCATCTATACATATCTAAAGCGTAATTACATAGACACTCGGTCTCGAAACCTAGCAACAGTATCCAAGAGATCCTCGGGCGGCTCATCAGACACCCAGACTCACACACCAGCTCAATGGGCTTCATTTAAAAAAAACCAGAACCTCTCGCTTCTCTCCCCCGTAGCTGCGGAAGGACAAGATAGAGGAAAACAAACCTTGTTCGGCTGAAGAAGCACAACCCATGACATTTAATCCATCTGACCGTGCGTGTCCCCACAGAGCCAGGCAGAAACAAAAATGACAAAGGTGGTAAAAAAAAAAAAAAATAGGCTATCTCAGTCCAAAGCTTATCAGCTTGCAACACGCTTAATCTTTGCATGACTATTTCGGACTCGAGCTCCCCAGCTCCCCGACAGCCTTGCTTTGGGGGACCTCCATCCTACATAAGCCATCGCAAACGCTCGACGGCAAAAGCTTTTAAGACCTGCTGGGCTCATGGACTCAGCCGCAGCTCGGCTGTGGATCACAACAAGCAGGATTAACTTTGGTATTCACGCTCGCGTTTAAACCATCACTTTCTCCGAGTGGGCAAATAAAGCCACCCAATGGAGGTCACAATTAATTTTTTAAAAGAGGGAGGGAGTTTTTCTTAAAAAAGAAAAAAAAAAAGAAAAAAAACTGCAGCCCAGCACCGGTGAGCAGCAACCTGCACGCTGGCCGGATTGTGAACAGAACGCTTCACGACAAGATGCAATCTCTTTTAAAGGGATAGGGTGGCATCCACTCGGCGAGCCCGATCCACTTCCGGATTCCGCAGACCTCGGAGAGCCCATTCATCAGCTCACCGCGATCGGACAGGCTTAGTGTCCTCCCCCAAAGCCACATCAGAACCTCTGAAGTACCCTGATCTCTCGGTGGGGCACTTTCGTATCTAGAAAACAAAGGCTCGTGGCTTGAGGTGGGGGGATACTTGAGCTGTTCAAGGGACTTTTTCAGGAAGGCATCTCATTGGGCTATAGGCAGAAAGTCAGCAACATTTTAATGGACTCATTCTGAAGACTCAAAATCAACCCCATGCCCAGCGTGGAATCCAGGGATCCTTCCACCATGTTCATCTTCAAAAACACAACCCCACACCACGGAGGCAATGCCAAGTCTTACCTTCATCTCCTCTGAGTCTGGGATCCTGACACATGAGGCTGGGTCCCCCAAAACGCTGCCCCAGCCCCCCACTGAGCCCCACGAGATGTCTGACAACCCTGGCAGCAAGCACCACGGGCTCATCCTGGCAGAGTAAAGAGCCCAAAGCCTCAGATGTAGGACCTGAGACCCCACTCTGCTGTATGCCTTCTACACCGTGGTATAGCTCAGAAGTCAAAATTTGCTGAAGATCATAAAGTAGAAAGAAGTCCCCTGTCCCAGCCCTTCCCAGCCATCCCCACTGTGATTTCCAAGGCTGAGGCAAAAGGCAAATGGCCCCTGGAGCTTCCCCGGCAATCATACCAGATGCCCACCACCCAACAGTCTGGGGCAGACAAAAGGTCACCCCGACCGAGACAGACAGTCAGCACCCCTCCAGGTCATGGAGGAGGTGGGGTCCCAAAGCCAAGACCCTCACAGAAGCTGGAACGGGAAAGCCATGTGGCCACAGACCCTCACGCACAACCCACCAGAGCCCCCGAATCTCACGCGGCCCCAGAATGACCTGCTGTGGGCAGAAACACGGCCCCTACTCCCCACACGACCCACTTGCCCCCCGTGTTCCCCTCTCAGACCACGCCTGGGGGGATCAGGGCATTACACTCTGGCAAACGCACCCAACCCAGCACTGACGTGCCCACGGGACTTGGCTCCTGGAACTTAACTCCAGCTGCCGCGAGGCCAGGATTTTACGTTGAGGAGAGAGCGGGGCTGAAGGTGGAGTGGGCACACTGGCAGAGGGAGGGGTGGCCCACCCAGCTGACATTTACCAAGGCCCCACTGTGCACCAGGCTTCCCTGCTGGCTCAGTGCTAAAGAATTGGCCTGCAATGCAGGAAACTTGCAGGACACACAGTTTCCAAGGCTGGATCAGGAAGATCCCCGGGAGGAGGAAATGGCAAGTCACATTAATAGTCTTGCCTGGGAAGTCCCGAGGACTGAGGAGCCTAGAAGGCTACAGTCCATGGGGTTGCAAAGAGTCGGGCACGACTGGCCGACTATACACAACTGTGCACCGGGCAGGGAGCAGTCCGAGGGACAGTCAGACGGCACCGTGAGTGGCCTCCGGTGGGCTGACGGCAGCCCTGGACCCTGCGTGTGCGCGCTTAGTCACTCAGGTGTGAACTGTAGCCCGCCAGGCTCCTCTGTCCATGGAATTTCCCAGGCAAGAATACTGGAGTCGGTTGCCAGGTCCTTTTCCAAGGTATCCCGACCCAGGGATTGAACCCGAGTCTCCTGCCTTGGGAGGTGGGCTCCTTACCGCTGAGCCACCTGAAAGCCCCTGCGGTGTCGGTGCCCCAGCCCTAATCCGGATTCTGAAGACCCCTCTGCAGCCCCAGGCCCAGCCTCAAGCCGTCTCCCCACAGCCCTCCCCCTCCGCCCACCCCCGCCCTCTCAGCCCATCTGGGGAGCAGAGTTCAGCTCTGGTGACCACATAGCCCCGCGCCGGGACCAGGGGAGCAGAGAGCTTCCTCAGGGCGACCCTGCTGTCAGCGGTCTGGGCCCCAAGAACCCTCTTCCGCCCTCTCCTTCTCCACCCGCTCATCCAGCCCTGGTCCCAGCACCAGCCTGTGTGAAGACCTTCGAGCTCCCCGGCCCCAGCCTGCACTGCTACCTGAAGCTCTCGAGTGTGGCCCCGTTTTTCTGGGTGCACAGGGAGATGGGGAGCCTGGCGGTGAAGAGCCCAGAGCCCCCCCGGGTCAGATGGGCCTGGCTTCAAAGCCTGGCTTGGCCCATCACTCCAGTACGAGGTTCTAGGGGAGTCCTGCCTGGGAGATGCCCCTGGACCCTGCCCATGCCCCCTGGTGCTCAGTGGAACCCCAGAGGCACTGCACTGCCCAGAGAAGGGTCCTCCCTGGCACAGAGCAAGCCTGAACCAACAGGAACTTGAGGCGGCGGGTAAACACACAGGCCGCCTTACCGAGGGGTGAGACAAGGCCAAGGTCAGCTCCCGCAACCCCCCAGGGTCCCGACAACACCCGGCCTCAGCTGGTGCAGCACCTGCTCACTAAGGCGCTGGCCAGCCTCCTGTCCATCCGGAATTACTCTGTGCTCCCGCCTCTGCAGTCTGGTACCCCTCCATGGCAAACCACCCCTCACATCCTTGCCCCAAGGTCTGCTTCTGGGCAAACCTGACCCAAATGCCACATCCTACATCCAGCCCATCCTCGGTCACACAGAGGCAGCGACACATCCTTGGAGGAGCGACGGAATGTGAGATGCTGGGTGTGCAGGCTCGGCAAGGGTCGGATGTCCGCCTGGGGTTACTCATCCACCCAGAGGCAGGGCGGCTCTCTGAGGCAAGGCATACAGACCCATGCAGAGGACTTAGCGAGACCCACTCAGGGCACGGGACAGTGCCAGACCCTCGCCGCCACACACCCAGCATCTGGCCCCTCTGGGAACAAGGGCAGATGCACGGCTGGGGTGGCCACGGGGCACGGAGCAAACCACCGAGGTGAGACTTAGAGGTTCGGTTCACGGGATGCTGGGTTGAGATCTCAGGACAGATTCACAGCGTGTGCGAGAGCGAACGCACCGAGCGATGTCTGCACCTGTGAAGGACCTGCAGCCTCTGCAGGATCTTCGGCAGAACCGGCTTAAACGGCACAGTTTGCTAGTTCAGTCAGAGATGCTGAGTCAGATGATTCAGAGCCAAGAAGTCTTTTTCTGCACCACCCCCCCTCTCCCTTGGAGACGTTGAAAGGACCCGGCGGGAAGCACAGATTTCCCGTACTAACCTTTCCCTTTAGGACACACTGGGGAAAGTCCCCGGCACAGGTAACAGAGAGCATGGGCTGATAGTAAACACCACCCCACATTTTCCCGGAGTCCCAGCTGTCTACACAGGTGCAGCAGGAAGCCCTCCAACCTCAGTCCCCGCAGCCGGAACCATGGACGTCACACGCGCCTGCTGTGACCGTCCCATCTCTCAACAGGGCAAGCCTTTACCGTTTGAAGAAATCATTGGTTGGAGTGCGTGAGTGGTAACTAAGATGTGTTCACCCAACAGACAGGTAGTCTTCTTATAATAAGAAAATATGTTTGTAGAGAGGCGTTTACATCCCAGATAGGGAACGGGAAAGTCAAGCCAGAAACCTCCCCGATCCGGGTTTTAAAATTGGCACTTTTTTGAGTTCGTGGCTGGGGCAAGAAGGGGAGTGAATCTGTAGGGCTGGGCTGGGGGGTGGCGGGCAGAGTCTCTCGTCTCTCTCGTCTCCCTCCTGAAAGCCAGCTGGGGTAAGGGAGCCTCTTCTCGCCTCCCCGGGCTCAGGGAAAATCAGGACAGTAGCCCCAAGTTTGTCACCATCGCAGGAACGCAGAGATCCGGGATCCCCGGAACCACTGACCATCCTGGGGTCGTGGGCAGGGCCTGCACACCTCCTCCTGGCCGTCTGGCCCACTCAGCAAGAGTTCCCATTCCCTTCATGGCAACCGGTATTTTTGTACCGGTCTCCCTATTAGGGGATGGTGGGAAGAGTTGGGAGGACTCAGCTCATCCTCCAGAGTGCTTTGCGGACGTGAACTCATCCCTCTGCATAGTGTGCTTAGGGAGATGCTGACGCAGCCATGCAGGGATGCCCGATCTCCGAGCAATTAGGAGGGTTGGCCCTGGCTCGTGGGAGGACTCGCGTCAACATGGGGTGCAGGGGGCCCCAATGCTCAGCACAGGGGACCGGATGAGGCAAACGAGACATCCAGCTCCGCATCCTTGTGCGATTCTCGAGGCAGCTGGGCGCCTGCCAGACATTCGACACGGAAAAGACCAGCCAGCCAGACGCATGGGATCGCCCACCGCCCCCAGCGCCCAATGAGGGGGGAGCGAGCCAGGCAGCAAGGCACAGAGGCTACCCGGCGACTTCTCCAGGCGCCCTAGAGTCCCGCTGCCCACCCCCTGGATGGGATGGCGCCATCTGGAAATCTCACCGCTGCTGGTCCAGTGGGCCTGCTCCCCGCTGCACGTCCGGTGTAAGCCCGGGGCCGGAGGGAACAGGCCAGAGGGCTCTTCCAAGATGCAAGACTGGGCCCAGCCGCCGGCAGGGCGATGGGACAGAGGAGGAGCCGCAGGGACAGTCCTCCTGGTTGGGACGAGGGGTACTGAAAAGGGGAGTGGTCATCAGCAGATAGAGCCAGGGACGCAGAGGCGGGAGGGGGAGGGGGACACCCCCGGCTCTTCCTGCCTCGTGTCATCACCATCTCCGACTTCGAATGGAATCATGTGTGTTACAGAATCCCCCCGCAAACCCATCTCAATCGGTCGCAAGGTGACCTGGTTCTCTGGTCGGACGGCAAGGCCCTCGCCTGACATCTAAGGGGTCCCGTACCCCGACCCTGCTACGCGTCAAGAAGATGCAACAGAGGCGGAGAAGATGCTCGGACTCTGTTCCTGCAAAGTTTGGCTAAAGGCGGACTCTGAACCAACCCAGCGAGGCGGCCAGCCGGAACCCCACACAGGTCCCTGGCCGCCAGCCGGCCCACTCACCAGTGTCGGTCTCCTTGTGGTTCTTGATGTACTCCGCCAGCTCGAAGTTGCCGGCGATGATCGCCACCTGCAAGAGGAAATCACGTTAAAGCGCCTAGTGCCGGACACACTTTACACCCTGACGGCCCCAGACCAAAAGTCCAATTGGAGCTTCTTCTGAAAAAAGGAGAGCTAGTCCCCCTTTCCGGGTTTCCTGAGATACAGCTGATACGCAGCACTGAGCTGAAGTGAGCAGCCTGATGACTTGACTTGGGCATTATTTTCTGAAACGATGACCATGGTGGGTTTTGTTAACGTCCATCACCTCATATGGCTACACACAGTTTCTTTCCCGGGACTTCCCTGGTGGCCCAGTGGCTGAGACTCTGTGCTCCCAATGCAGGGGGACAGGGTTCGATCCCTGGTCGGGGAACTAGATCCTACACGCTGCAACTAGCAAGGATCCTGCGTGTCGCAAGGAAGATCAAAGAACCCGCGCGCTGCCACCGAGACCCAGTGCAGCCAAATAAGTAATCTTTCTTCAAATGTGAACAAGTTATCCAGAAGATTTTCTTTAAAAAACGAACAAACACACAAAACCTTTTTGATCCTTGTGATGAGAACCTGAAGGATCTACTCTTACCAACTTTTAAGTGAGCCACATGGCAGGGCTACGGACTACCGTCGTGCTGAACACGACGTCCTCGGGGCTAGTTTATCTTGTACCTGGAAGTCCGAATCTGGACCCTCTTCACCCATTTCCCCAGCCCCCGCCCGGGGAACCACAAAAAATCCGATCTCTTTCTCTGTGTTTGTTTAGGCACCACAGCCAAGTGACTGGACAGTGCCCGTCTTCGTCTGACTCCAGGCCCTCGAGGCCTGCACGGTGTGCCATGCTCGGTGTGGACCAGTCGGCGCCATTAGGACAGCAACCACAACGCCCGTCAGCCCGACCAGAGGCACCTCCTGCCTCCTGGGCCCCTTCTCCGGGGCCCTGGCCATTCTTCCACCACGAGGCCATCATCCCACGCCAACCTACGTGAGACAGTCCTCTGCCCAGAAGGCCACGGCGGGGGCAGGTCAAGGGACAAGCCTGGAACCCCCCGGACTGCGTGCTGCCTTCCCACCAGTCCCGATCGGTCCCAACATGCTCCACGGGGGGGGGGAAGGCACCCGTTACTCTGATTGGTCCCCATAGCTAGAGGGATGGGGAATCTCAAAAAGCACTCACAGCTCTTCACTGGGTTTCAGTGAAGCAGAAAAAACTCCACCTATACACAACATAAACCAGCACCTACAGGCAACGGTCTAGCTCAGGCCACACAGACACAGTGACTAAAGCAAGGAAGCCACGTGGTCCTGAGGCAGCCAGGCAGGCAAAGACAAAGGCCCTGGGACCCCAGAGGAGACGTGATGCAGGGCTCATGTGGGCAGGGCTCTCTGCACCCCAACAGGGAGCCCTGGGCCCAGGGGGGCGGCCATCTCCACCCTCAAATGAGCTGGGCGTTCAGATGCCAGCATGCAGACACACACGTCAACCATCAGTCGACTGGCAGCAATAAGGTGGGTGGGCCTTCCCCGATCCTTTGGAGGCCTTCAGAGCAAAAGCTGAGATGTGCTGGAGGAGAAATTCCGCCTCGAGGCTGCACCACCAGCTCCTGCCTGAGTTCCCAGCCTGCCCTTCCGACTGCAGACTTGCCAGCCCCCACAGTCTTGGGAGCCAAATTCCTGCAAGAAATTTCTTAAACAGACGTGTCTCCATCCTGCCAGCTCTGTTTCCCTGGAGAGCTCTGCTTGACACGGCTCCATATGGGGAGGGGGCGCGGGGGGCTGTGTTGCTACAGACCCCAGACCTCTATCTTTGAACGTGCCACTGACTGCCGCTCTCGGGCGTCACCTAACGCTTGGTGTCCGGCAAGGATGCCATTGACTGCAGCAGCCTGGAGACAGATTCAGTCTCCTTCCCAGTCTGCTAATGTCAGGGGAGCCACGGCAGCCCCTGGCCGCCCCAGACGGGGGCCCTGGGGGTGGGGAGCAAAGGCCATTTCAGCGACAGGCCCTGTGGGGCCTCCCGGGGGCTCAGGTGGTAAAGAATCTGCCTGCAGTGTGGGAGACCAGAGTTCGATCCCTGGGTCAGGAAGATCCCCTGGAGAAGGGAATGGCAACCCACTCCAGTATTCTTGCCTGGAGAATCCCATGGACAGAGGAGCCTGGCGGACTACAGTCCATGGGGTTGCAAAGAGTAGGACATGACTGAGCGACTCACACACACCCCCCACACTGGTTCTGCAGACACAGAAGCAGGTTTAGAAGCACCTGGTGAACGGCACTTCACCAGCCTCCTGAGGGTGACCGCCCATCTGGGATGCAGGTTTCAGACAGTGGACCCATGAGACACAGCAGGGGGACTGTCCTGGTGGTCCAGGGGCTAAGACCTCACCTCCTAATGTAGGGGATGTGAGTTTGACCCCTGGTTGGGCAGCTGAGATCCCACATGCCTCTCAGCCAAAAAAATCCAAAACGTAAAGCAGAAACAAAACTGTATCAAATTCAATAAAGGCTTTAAAAATGGTCCACATCAAAAATAAAGAAAAAAACACAACAGGGACAGAGGTTAGGAGCCTAAGCAAGAGGTCCACAGAGGCCCTGAGAAGCCAGTGACCTGGTCTGCTGGCATTTACGACACGAATGTAAAAGGAATAGTCTATAGGGTGACCCATGACATGTGACCCATTTAGGGGACAACCGGCCAGAGTCATTCCTTGCTGGGATTCCCTGGTGGTCCAGTGGGTAGGACTCCACACTTTCCTTGCAAAGGCCTGGGTTCAATCCCTGGTCAGGAAACTAGGACCCCGCAAACTGCAGAGCAGAGTTAAAGAAAAAAAAAACAAACATCATTCCTTGTCTTCCAGCCAAAATCTCAAAGGTAAAACTCACTCCCACCCATCAGCATGGCTACTACCAAAAGACAGAAAATCACAAGTATTGGCAAGGATGTGGAGAAATTGGAAGGTTTGTGTATTGCGGGTGGGGATGTAAAATGGTACAGCTGCTGTGGAAAACAGTGTTCAAGTTCCTCAAAAAAAAAAAAAATCCTACATAGACATGATCCAGCAGCCTTGCTTCTGGGGATTTGTACCCAGGAGATCTGAAAACAGGAATAATGGCTAATTCTTCATGTCAGCTTGAGTGGGCCACAGAAGGCCTAGACATCTGGCCAAAAGTCACCCAGGGCGTTTCTGGATGAGATGAGCATCTGAATCAGTTGACTGAGTAAAGCAGATTGCCCTCCCAGTGTGGGTGGGCCTCCTCTAATCAGTTGATGACATGCCTAGCAAAAAGACCAAGTAAGAGGGGGCTTCTCCTGCCCACCTATGAGTTATGACATCTTTCTTTTCTAGCCTTCAGACTAAGAGCAACATCAGCTTTCCTTGGGTCCTGAGCCTGCCAGCTTTTGAATTGGAATATACCCCATTGGCAATGCTGGGCCTTCAGTTCACTACAACCTCAGATCTTGGACTCCTTGGCTCCCATAATAAATCTCTGTGTGTGTGTGGTGTGTGGACTCTGAGTGGGGTGCTGCTGTAACCCCACTGCAGTTGGAACCAGGCTGAAGGAGAAGCTGCTTTTGTTCTCATCACTGGGGAAACAGTGACCTCCTGGGCTCTGCAGCCAGGATGTGGAGGAAACCCACGCCCCCACTCCAAATGAAGCCTCCTCCGCTCGCCAAAACCAAATGTGCCTACCGACACAGAGAGATATTTATAGGCACTCTGAGAGCCTGGCACGTCCTCACCAAAACTGGAAAACAGCTCTGCACAAAGACAGCGATGGAAACTGCGGTCTCAGGCCGCCCCCTTCTTTGGTCTTCCTTCCAGAAGACACCACATCCCCTGCTCTGGACTCCTATGGCAAATCAGGAAGTGGCCGACACCCAGAGACCCAGGGGCCTGGGAGGGTGTCCAAATTCTGAGCATCCTGCAAGCATGTAGGGAGGGAACTGGGTCTCGGGCTTAGGGGCTCAGAGGTCACAAACCCCACTGGACGAATGCCAAGGGAGTATCCGTCATCTCTAGGCTGAAGCCCGGAGCCTGACAGGCAGTGGGCAATTGCGCAGATTCCAGACAACAGCCCTACGGCCTCGGCAAATCCCGGGGGGCCAGGAGCCTTTGCAAATTGATGTGCTACTCAGGGGTTCAGGGACCCCACACCAACCTTGGTGGGCTGCCTGGAGGGAGTGCCTGCTGGGCAGTGGAGGAGAGCGCCATCTGTACCACCAGAAGGCTGGGCCCCAAGAAAGAAGAAGCAACCAAGGCACCACCGTACGGGCAGTGCCATGCTGGGTAACCCAACAGCCTCCCCAGGTTAAAGGGGGACCCTGAGCACTCCTGGGAGACCTGCCCAGGCGAGGCCTCGCCTTTGCTGGACTGCCAAGGCTGGGGGTGAAGTGGCCTCCCTGTCCCCTAGCCCAGGAATGAAGGGTGCGCCCCGGGCAGTGGTCAGCCTTCACGCGGCAGCGTGGTGCCGTGTTACGGCCACAGACTCCCCAGGGTGGACCCACCCAGAATGGAGACCGCAGACAAGACACACCGCCTCCTCTGTAACTGGGGATCATCGCAAGCCTAGCCCCTCTGTGATGCCTGGAGGATTAAAACCGTTCATACTGGTAAACGGTGCACAATAGAGCCGGGCGTTCCACCAAGAAAACCTGGGCCCGGGGGGCTTCTCAGATGGATCCTCCCAAACACATAAGCAGGAGCTGACACCCGTCTCATCCAAATCCCTCCAGGGAATGAAGAGGGAGAACTCCCCAACTCCATGGACGAGGTCAACACCCCAGTCCCAGGGGTCCAAACGGGCAGGAGTGGGTGGCATCCTGACCAAACAACAGCAAAGCGACACAGTGAATGAATGAAAGTTGCTCAGTCATGTCGAACTCTTGGCAACTCCACGGACTACACAGTCCATGGAATTCTCCAGGCCAGAATACTGGAGTGGGTAGCCTTTCCCTCCTTCGGGGGATCTTCCCAACCCAGGGATTGGAGTGGGGTCTCCTGCACTGCAGGGGGATTCTTTACCCACTGAGCCACGGGGGAAGCCCATAAACCAATGCAGGGATCTGTTCAAAGGAGAGGACCACAGCACTGTGCAGGCTTCTTGTAGGAATAAAGGAGCCATCAGCGGAATCCACTGACTAAAAGGAAAGGGGGAAATCTATAGGGTCATGTTTTTAAAAAGCATTTATTTCTGTTTCTTAAATTGTTTACTTGGTTGGCTGCGCTGGATCTTGGCTGAAGCATGCGGGATCTAGTTCCCTGACCCGGGATTCAACCCAGGCCCCCTGCACTGGGAGCACGGAATCTTAGCCACTGGATCAGCAGGGAAGTCCTTCTACGGGATCATCTTGATGGCTGTAGTGACTGTTATCAATTGTGATACTTTATCGAAAAGCATTTGATGAAACTTAATTCATGAAAAAACTTGCCACGCTAAGAATAAACGGGAATTCAATCTGCTGTCACATCAATGAAGGGTCTCCCTGGCTAAGAAGCCTCTGGGAAGCAAAGTGGCGCAGGGCTCCAAGGAGCCCGATGTGGGCTTCCTGTGCCTTAAGCTGGGGTCCAGGGGGGCCGGCGGGTCTGATGGCCTCACCAAGGCCTCACCTTGACCTCGGCTCACGTGTTTGCTCCCGCCAGCCTGCCCAGCCTCAGTAGAGCCGACCGGCTCCCTTCCTGGGTGGCCTCAGGACAGAGTTCTGTGTGGGCAAAATCTAAAGCTGTGAAGCCTCCAGAGGGCAGGCTCTGGAACGTCAATCTGCAGCATGGCTTCCGGAACATTCTACTGGTCAAAGCACAAAACCAGAATCTAGGTGTGAGGGGAAATACACTCCTCCTCTCTGTGGGAGGGGCTGCACGGCGCTATAGGAGTGCTCCCCGGTCTCCTAAAATTCCACTCTGCACTGTTGTCTCGAGAGTCCCTTGGACAGTAAGGAGATCAAATCTGTCAATCCTAAAGGAAATCAACCCTGAATATTCACTGGAAGGACTGATGTTGAAACTGAAGCTCCAATACTTTGGCCACCTGATGCGAAGAGTCAGCTCATTGGAAAAGACCCTGATGCTGGGAAAGATTGAAGGCAGGAGGAGAAGGGGCGACAGAGGATGAGATGGTTGGATGGTATCACCGACTCAATGGACATGAGTTTGAGCAAAGTCCAGGAGATAATGGAGGACAGAGGAGCCCAGTGTGCCGCAGTCCATGGGGTCGCAGAGTCGGACATGACTTAGTGACTGAACCACAACAACTCCTGCCCAGTGACCACAGTGCGGGCTCATCCCCTGGTCCCAGGAGGTGGTCTGCTTTGTCCTTTCGCACCTGAGACCAGGTGGAAGTCCCCAAGGTCCGTTCAGGATCTGCTTCGAGGCTCCAGAGTCTATACGCCTCGGTGCTGGCAGGTTACAGCTGTCTGGAATCAGGGCCCTGGCATCTGTGAGTTACCACCCAGGGAGGCTGAGGACCAGCACCAGAACTGCCCCCCTCACCAGGGAGGTGCTGAGCCCCAAGGTTGGTGCCGAGAACTCACGTTTATGGGCAAAAACTCATCTTTAATGTTCAGAAGTCTGTAGCCTGACAGCCAACATGGGATGTGGGACAATGATTCAACTGGTCTACCTTGATTTTAGCTTCTCAGCGGCCAGCTGTGGCAATGCCGAACGAGGGAGAAACCTGCCAGGCTCCATCTGGGGAGGGACTGTAACTGCGATTCCAACTCCTCCGATGCAGAAGAGACCCCCTAGGCAGTATTCTCCAGTCTTCAGTTGTGGAAACTATTCATGATCGTCAAGGGAAAAACAGACTTGAAAGGCATCTGAAGAGAGGTGTAAAAGTCTACCACGCACACAAGGATCCCTTCCTATGGACCCAGAGCATCATCCTTCTCCCAGATGAATCTGCCAATAAAATGCAAACTTCTTCTTTGAAGTAGCAATGGCTGTGAAGGACACCGTCTGCTCCCAGGAATCTTGATAAAAAGCAAACAGTGCTTCAATGTTTGGAGAAAAAAATACAGCCTTCAAGAGAGCAGCTCCCGTTGGGACCAGCAGGTGGGAAAGGTATGAACCCACTGCATAAGTGCGATTTTTCCTGTTTCACCCCTCAGCCCCTGACTCACGGGGGATTACAGATGTTCCTAGACTGGTCTCTATCATGCTGTAATAAAGATGACCACAGTGATCAAGCTAATACAACAGCCACGGAATCGGCTCACATTGACTCAACACACACACTCCCCTGAGCATCTGAATGCAGGATCTTGCATCCTCACGTCTGGGAAGGAGGGCTGCTGTGTCTCCTATTTCCCAGCTGCAGGGACAGACTCTAAGAGCTCCAGGAAGTCAGACGTGTACCATCAGGAAGGTGGACCTCATCATCTGACCCCAAAGACCTGGGGTGTAGCCCGGTGTCCTGTACACAGCCTCGTGTGGCTTTCATCCCAGAAAACTCTCTGCACCGGGGGCTTAGCCAACTCACTTGAAAAGAGGCCCAGGAGAGACGAATAATGAGATCTGGTTCAGAAGCAGAAATTCAGCACCATTTTCCACAGGTCAACCGAAGAGAGGACTGACGGTTGAGGCCACCAGACACCCGTGAGTCCATCAGCTGCGGCCGTCAGGGCCAAGCCCCATAGACGGGGCGGCGTGAGCGGCAGGCGTTCATGTCTCCAGGCCTGGAGGCTGGGCTCCCAGACCCAGGGTGAGGCCTCTCTCCCGGGCGTGTGGACGGCCGTCTCTTCATAGGGTCACCCCTCTAGGTGTGTCTGAGTCCCAACCTCTTCTTATGAGGACAGAAGTCTCACGGGAGGCCCAGGCGGCGCTAGTGGTAAGGAACCCACCTGCCAGTGCAGGAGATGTAAGAGACATGGGTTGAACCCCTGGGTCTAGAAGACTCCCTGGAGGAGGAAATGGCAGCCCGCTCCTCTATTCTTGCCTGGAGAATCCCAGGGACAGAGGAGCCTGGCGGGCTACAGCAAGCACTGATAGGATTAGGGCCCACACTAGTGACCTCATTTTACCTTAATCACCCCCTTAAACACCCAGCTCCAAATACAGCCACATTCTGAAGTTCTGGGGGATCAGGACGCCCACACAGGTATTTGGGGAAGGGGACATAGCTTGGCCCGTAAGACCGTGCTTAATTAGCCCACACGGGGAGAGTCTCTACCTTCCACCCGGACACGTGCATTCCCCCGGCAAACACCCGGATTGGATGTGTCAGGGGCACGCACGGCTGGAGAATCCCCTCCACGTGGTCTGTTTTCAGGATGCGGACGGTGGGGCTGGGGGGATGAAATGCAGGAGCATCCTCTTCCTTTTACACAAAGCCTTTGTCTCCCCCACCCCCAAATTTACCTTAAGAAAATTCCCAAGCACATCTAAGAAGCTGAAGGAATCCAGCAAAGAGAATCTGTACGCCGTGTAACACAGCTAGGTTACATGGTGGTTTCCGAGCTGCTCTGTGTGGTGAGTGTACCCACACCTGTGTGCACACAATGGTTTTCTGACTAACTCACCATGATGCTTCTCCTGCTAAATGATCCCAGCATCTTCACAGACAAAGGACCTCCTCCTACACGTACGGTCACAATCAGAAAACCAGCGTTCATTTCAGATCATCCCCTCGTGACCACTTCATACACAGAGTTCTCCATGGGCCTCTTTCCCCACAGTTTTCAAATTGTTTTCATTTAGGTCAAAGTGCATAGAGCAAAATGTTCAGAAGGTATGTATACAATTTGATGAATGCATGAGGATTCCCAAGTGGTGCTAGTGGTAAAGAATGTGCCTGCCAGTGCAAGAGGCAAGAGATACCGGTTCAGTCTCTGGGTTGGGAAGATCCCCTGGAGGAGGAAATGGCAACCCGCTCCAGTATTCTTGCCTGGGAAATCCCACGGACAGAGGAGCCCAACGGGCTACAGTCCATGGGGGTCACAAAGAGTCACACATGTCTGAGTGACTGAGCACACACATGCACACACACACACACACACACACACACACACACACACACACAGACACAATCACCACTCCCGTGAAGAAATAGAGCATTCTAGTTGGATCTGGAGATTAGCACATTAAGTGAGGTAAGTCAGAGAAAGACAAGTATCATGTGGTATGGCTTATACGTGGAATCAAAAAAATGGTACAAATGAGTTTATTTATAAAACAGAAAACAGACTCACAGACAGAGAGAGCAAACTTAAGCGGAAAAGGGGGGAGGGATAAACTCGGAGTTTGGGATTAACGCACACCTGTGACCGTGCGTGAACTAGATAAACAATAAGGAACCAGCGCACAACACAGGGAACTCTACTCAATACTCTGTGATAACCTATAGGAACAGCATTTGAAAGAGAACGGATGGGCGTGTTTGTGTATGAACCACTTTGCTGTTCACCTGACACTAACACGACACTGTGAGTCAGCTAGATTGCCACATAAATAGAAAGTGGACGAAAGAAGCTATGGGGCACTCCCTTCACCCCTTTCCCTCCCTCGCCCTAGCCAACCGAGAGGACAGGCGACCACGCACTGCTCCTGGCTGTGTGACGACGCCACACGCGTGAACACACACGTTACCGCTCCTCGGGCTCTGTACTTCGTCTCGCGCACTGCGCGTACCGTTCACGAGCATCACTCAACCTGCTGGGTGCCGCAGCTCGGGCTCTCTCGGTTCACAGCCTCCCGAGGGGGGTTGTCGGCTGGTGACGGGGGCGGTGCAGCTCTGACCTCACAAGAAACCGCCGCCCTTCCAAAGTGGGGGTGCCGTGCTGTGCCCCCGTCAGCCACACGTGGGCGCTCTGGTCACCCCGCGTTCTCACTGACATTGGTGTCGCCCGTCCTTTTCACTTCGGCTGTTCTGGCACTTTCAAGTTAGATTTTCAAGTTTTATTTTCAAGTTACATTTATTCCTCCTCCTTTTATAAACCCCATCATTGCTGCCTTTAAAATAAAATGAACTCGTATGGTATTTGCCTTTCTCTTTCTGACCGACTTCACTTAGTAAGATACTGTCTAGTTGCCTCCGTGTTGCTGAAAATGGCATTATTTCGTTCTTGTTTATGGCTGAGTAGTAAAGTCAGCCCAAACAAATGTATCTATGAGAGAAACAGAAGACAGACTGGTGGCTGCCCAGGGGGAGGGGGTTGGAGGAGGGAGGCCCCGGGGTTTGGGGTGAGCAGGCGCAAACCACTGTATGCAGGATGGACAAACACCAAGGTCCTACCACATAGCACGGGAGACCACAGCAAACAGCCTGTGATAAGCCACAATGGAAAAGAAAATACCCGTACCAAAGAAAGCCTGTATGTGTCTAGCTGTGCTGCACAGCAGAGACCGGCATGGCACTGTAAATCAACTATCCTTAATAAAAATAAAAAGAACTTTCCATTTCCCCAGAAGCTTGAAAAGACGATGATTCCAAGACTCAGACCACGAACTGAAAAACTCAACCTCACTTAAGTCGCCGCTAATAGAACTGTCCCTGCAGCTTCCACGGGGCCGGGGGGTGTGAGAAAAGAAAAGCCACTGCTATTTCCCCAGAGACAGCGCTCCTTACCCCCAACTCCAGTAACAAGGGGGCGGACGGCAGTAGCTGGATCAGCTTAAGAAGCTGGCGATAAAACTTCCAAGTTGACCTCGTATACACACACAGCATGTTTCATTTTATTCAGGGATGTGCAGAGAGTTTAACAGATTAAATGATAAAGGCTGAAAATTGAGCTTGGGTGGTAACACAAGGCTGGAAGGAAAGTGAGCTGCTTTGGTCTTCAGGAGAAATTTTACTGGTTCACCTTCTACAAGAAACCAAACAAACGCTCACTAAAACTGCTGCCACGGGTCATGGGGGGAAGGCTCTGAGCTCTGAACTGAAGGGCTCCCATCGAAGCCTGAAGACCTTCGGTGGAATCTGCCCTGTGTCTGCAGCCCCCCAGCAGCTGCGGTCTCATCACACACCTTCGAAGGCCAGCTCCAGGTTCAGACCCTGGGCTCCACCTCCCCGGCAGAGAAATGAAAAGGGAAGCCAAACCCTCACATTCTGTCCTCCTCTTCCCCTCCCTCCAACTCCTCCAGGCGTGTTTACCAGTACCTTCAGCCTAGGTCACGTCCTTTAGACAAAAAAGCCATCAACTTACAATGAATCCCACTGCTTCAGAAGAAAGAGCACTGTCTTCCCTTCTTCCTAACACGCATCCTACATGACAGCTCCTATTTTTAAAACGTGGACCGCTCAGGGGAGGATACAGTGAATACCCAGAGGATTCTACCTGCTAAATGCATGGGATGGATGTGAATTAAATTCAACACGATTAAAGGACAGAAAATTGCATTTTAAATACCTTCAGGGATAAAACAAGACATCAGTGAAGCACGAGACATTGACTGTATCAGGAAAAATCTGGGGGGGGGGGGGGGGTTTCGATTCTTTGTAAACAGCAGGCAAGGTCTGAAAGGAAGATAAACAGAGGATGCAGCCAGGAGAGAAGAAAGGGGTGGTTTTCCTAAAGAAGCCTGTTTCAAACCACTGAAGAGAGAAGCTGAGGACTCAGATGCTCCCACGCTGGGGCCTGGGGTCTAAAAGAGATGATTCTGCATTTGGATGTTGGCGCATTTTAAAACTTGCCTCAGAACTCACGCTGAAACATAACCCCGAAGGGTCTTCTGCTGGGAAGAAAGAACTGGACACACTCGGGGCCCTGCCGTAACTGCTGGCTGGCCCAGTCAGAGCAGCCCTCTCCCCTCTCAATGCACCGCTTGGTTTAACTGTACCAGCATCTAAGTCACGGGTCCTCGACTTAGATGGGATGCGATGCCTGATGATGAAAAGGGAAGCCAAACCCTCACATCCTGTCCTCTTCCCCTCCCTCCAACTCCTCTAGGCGTGTTTACCAATACCTTCAGCCTAGGTCAGCTGAAGGGAAGCCAAACCTTCAGAGGCGATGCCTCTGAGGTGGAGCTGATATAACAGTATAGGAACAAAGCGCATAATGGATGTAGTATGCTTGGGTCAACCCAGACCGCCCTCTCGCTCCCTGCCTGGGGAGAAACTGTCCTCCACGCAACTGGTCCCTGGTGCCAAAAAGGTTGGGGACCACTGATAAGTGTTCGGATGATGCTCACTCTGCTCCTTCAGGGAAAGCAGCTGACATCAGGAGGCTATCATTAGAGCAGCCCCATGTGGCTTCTGCTGCTGTTGTTCAGTCACTCAGTCATGTCTGACTCTTCGCGACCCCATGGACTGCAACACGCCAGGCTTCCCTGTCCTTCACTGTCTCCTGGACTTTGCTCAGATTCACGTCCATCGTGTCAGGGATGCCATCCAACCATCTCATCCTCTGTTGTCCCCTTCTCTGCCCACCTTCAATCTTGTCCAGCATCAGGTCTTTTCCAAGGTGTTGGCTCTCCCCGTCAGAGAGAAGAAGAGAAGTCTCTTCTCCAATCCAAATGATATTGGAGCTTCAGTTTCAGCATCAGTCCTTCCAATGAGTAGTCAGGGTTGATTTCCTTCAGGATTGACTGGTTTGATCTCCTTGCAGTCCAAGGGACTCTCAAGAGTCTTCTCCAGCACCACAGTTCAAAAGCAGAGGGTTCATTGCTTTTCAATTAATGCACTTTGTGACTTAGCATATTTACCCGGCTGCAGCTGCCCTGGAGAAGGGAATGGCAACCCCCTCCAGTATTTCTGCCTGGAGAATCCCATGGACAGAGGAGCCTGGCGAGGAACAGTGCACGGGGTTGCAAAGAGTCGACCACGACTGAGTGACTCACACACACACACACACACACACACACGTGCAGCTGACAGAGGAAGCCCCGGCCATGAAGGGTTTACGTCGGGAGCCCCGCTTGCCTGCCCGAGTGAGCTTGGAGACTGTTCAGGGACCTGGAGATGCTCTGGCACCTATCGGCCTCAGCAGCTTCAGCTAACACAGGGCCACCTGAGAAAAGTCATCCTCAGCTCCAACAGTGGTCCTCCCTGACTCTCTGGGTCTCTTATTTGGGCAGAACCCACCGGCCACCAGGGGAGCTGGCAGCTCCCCAGGGCAAGGCTGGAGGAAAATCTCCCCGTATGTCCATCTGAGGCCCAAGAAAACTCAGAGTGAGACCAAAAACTCCACGCTGGCACCGAATGGCCCCTCCAGATAACTATCTTGCAAGCAAATGTGATGAGTCTATGAAAAGGAAGAAAACTTGGTCACTAAAAGCATTCGGATGGGGCTTCCCTGGTGCCTTAGTGATCAAGAATCCTCTTGCAATGTAGGAGACGTGGGAGACATAGAATCAGCCCCTGGGTCAGGAAGATTCCCTAGAGAAGGAAATGGCAACCCACTCCACTACTCTCGCCTGGAGAATTCCATGGACAGAGGAGCCTGGCAGCTACGGTCCAGGGGGTCGCAAAGAGTCAGACACGATTGAGCAACTAAACAACAGCAAAGCATTCAGGAAGCCTTGAGGTGAGAGCGCCGTCCACCCTTGAAACTTGCTTTATCTGCTGTGATCTGAGCACTGGCTTCTGCCTCCTTGTCTCTGTGAGGCACTGCAGGGTCAGCTGGCTTCTCCGCACTGTTGGCTCACGTTCACCATTGCCTCTGGGTGGGTCCAGGTACTGCTTCTTGTATCACGAGCCCGTCCTTGGTCTTGGCACTACAGATCAAAATCTGGATGCCTTCTTTTAAACATAGACCTCGGTCCTTGGAGACACTTCGGCTGCCCCTGGGACTCTGGTGTCAGATGCGCACGGCTGCTGTCCCCATATCTGCCGGCATGTGTTGGCAGGCCAACCCCCCCACCCCCCGAAATAAAATCCCTTAGCAAAGACATGCTGGTGCTGCCCATTTTAACTCTTCGGTTGTGATTCACGGTGCCGTCTGCGGACCGATAATGAGACAAAGATCCAAGAATAGCTCTGAGGCATTTGCTCAGCAGAGCTGCAGCCCACCTGTGGGGAGGCCCGGGTCCGCCAGGGGCACTGCACCCAGCGGGGTGGGACAGAGGGTCCGGGGTTCTGAGCCCGTCTCTGAGCCGTCCTCCGATCCTGAGAGCACCGCGTGGGGCCTCGGGAGGCTGGGAAGGAGGGACACCCATGGAGGCTTCCCCCGCACGGGGCTGCAACCCTGCCTGCCTGCCTGCCGGGCGAAGGGGGTCCGCAAGGAAGGAGCCCAGCTTGGGGTGAAAGGGAGGCTGCAAACTCAAGGCCGTGCTACAAAGCCTTGTGGACTGTCTGACTAATCACCCTGGAGCAAATCACGACTTCGTAAAAAATAAACGCCGCCACCTTTCTTGTACCCTTTGATTTCAGAACACACACCTGGACGACAGACCCCTGGGTCCCGCTGTCTGTCCACTGGGCCTCCTTGCACGCTCTCTGACGGGCACCGTGGCCCTTCTTCTCTGGAGTTGATGCGTCCAGGGAGGTATACATGGTGCAGAAACACTTTCCACAGAAAAAGAAGAACTAAAGGAGACGCGACCCTGTCAGCGGTCTGCCCAAAGGCATTGTAAGGTGAGCGGGTGCGTCCTGCGAATCTTGCAGGACAAATCTCCCCCTCCACTGCCCACGGCTCCCTGAGCAGAGGGCAGACAGGGGGCTGGCATCCTCTGGCCCCCTGGAACCTCTCCTGCCGGGTGGCATCCTCACCGGTGCTGTTTAGGGAAAGGCTGGAGGATGTGAGGGCAGCCGAGAAGGGCCAGGGTGGGGGTCAGAATAGAAGAGCCCACCCATGTCTCCTCCGCTGGCCTGCCACGTGGTCAGCCTGGACGGAGGCACATCCATCCTCGGGGCTTCTGAATGCAGGGCTGCCAGAGACCAGGATGCTCAATCCTGCGTCAGGGCGCAGACACACGGCCCGCTGCCCTGTCGCGTCCCCCGCACAGCAAGCTGCAGAAGTGGTTTCCAGAATTCTAATGGAGCCTGAGTCACTGGCAGGAGGACCAGGATATAATTATCCGCGTGTGTCATTCACATGGCAAGGGTCTCCCCACCCACCCCCAGCAGCCTGCACACCATTCAGCAACTCCCTGCTGGCTGCGCGGAGGGCTGAGGAAGCGTCTGCCCCTCCTCCCTGCCCACATGTGTGCGTGTCTGGGGCAGCAGCCTGGGGAGGGGTGAGCTGGGACTAGACGGGTCCAGGGAGAAACGGAGGCCCAGCAGTGGTGTCGGGGGGCCAAGCGTCTGCCTCAACGAATAGGGCTTTGCTTCTAAGTCCCCGTGGTTCCTGAGGTCTGGGGCAAGGGGTGTGTGTGTGTGTGTGTAGGGGCTGTGTGTACGAGAGGGGGTATACATGTATACGTGAGCAGGTATCTGTATATGCCTGTGGAGGTGGGGGTGCTCAGGACACCCGGCCAGCACGCTGGACTGCTGTACTTCAATTTTGTGGAGCGGGAAAGCAGGGTGACGGGGAAAGTGGCCAGGCCAAGGCACGGCGGCGGGGGTCCGCGGGCCTCAGACAGCTCAGCGCTGCCCACGCAGAGGGCACACCCACCGGGCCGGAAGCTGCCAGGCTGGCCCACACTTTAAACTGCTTCCCTGTGAGAACCAGCAAAGAAAAGCAGGTGCGGGAACCCAGGCGCCCGCCCACCTCCGCCGCAGAGAGCCAAGCCCACAGGAGGAATGTCTCCAGCCTCACAGCGAGGCAAGTGCTGCTGGCGGGGCAGGGCTCCAGGCGGGGAGGTCACGGGGCTCCCGCAGCCTCGTCGAGGACACAAGTCAGACGCACCCCTGATGGATCACCGCAGCTTTCCTCTCCCCATGGGAAGAAGCCGGCGGCACCAGGTTGGCTGACGCGGCTATGTCCCAGAACCAGCAGGCCGCCAACCAAGCCAAGCTCATCAGCCATGCCAGGTACAGCCTGGGTGGCTCGGAATAGGAACAGCAATCAGGGGGACGGTGCCAAAGACTATGTGGGTATTTTAAACCATTCATCACAAGCAACCAACCACAGCTTGGTAGCTGACAGTTTCCGAAGTTATGGAAACTCAGCTCCATGATCACGTAGGGAGAAGACGCTGCTTCTAGCTCCCAGGTGAAGGCGCTGTGCTGTGTGACTTGGCCAATGTCAGCCAACATCTCTGAGCCTCGGTTTCCTCATCTGAAAACAGGGGGAATATCAGAGCCTACCTCACAGGTATCTTGTCAATTAAAATGAAACAATGCTTGTAAGCTATTGGCAGCACCGTCTATAACATATGTACTCCATAAACAGTAGGTACTTAATAATTATTAGTTTAAAAATCACTCTCTGTAAACAAGGGAGGATAAGTTTTAAAAAATTATTACCTAAGGGGAAGAAAAAGAACAGAATAGAAAAGCGAAGGAGAAATGATGAACTTCTTTGGGAGAAATGATGAACTTCTTTGCATTTACCTTGTTTTATAGATTTGATATGAACATTTTATGTAGTTATTTAAAACTTTAAAAAGCAATCATTAAAAAATAAAGACAAATGAACCTGTATGCAAAGCATACACAAACAGAGATTAAATGCAGTAATTTTACTGCACAGCCCTAGTGAGAGCTACTCTGATAAAAAAAAATCTGACTGCAAATGAAAATCTTAAACCATGTGCGCATGATATTGTTGGTGGAAGTGTTGGCATGACAACCAGGAGAATTCTGTGTGTACCTGGTGGAAGAAACCAGGATAGGAGTGATGTGGCTGATAAAACTTGCAGTTTTTCATGTGGCTTAAGGAGACACAGATGGCAGTTCAAAGAGATTTAAGTATAAACCTCGTCCTGAATTAGGATCACTAACAGTAGGAAGACTCATGATGTGTCTTTAACTATATGACATTTATAATAAGCCCATGATAATAATACTATAACATAGTAATACTCATCATCTTTAATATAAGCACACATACCCTCCCCCTGGGGCTTCCCTGGTGGTCCAGTGGTTAAGAATCTGCTTTCCAGTGAAATGGATCTGGATTCAACCCCTGCTGGTCATGGAGTTAGGATTCCACGTGCCTCGCAGCCAAAAAAAACCGAAACACAAAACAGAAGCAATGTCATAGCAAATTCAATAAAGACTTTCAAAATGGTCCACATACAAAAAAATTTAATAATAAAATTTAAAAACCCACTCCTGGCACTTAGAACGTGGCTCCTAACACCCATTTGCAATAAAAGGAATGAGGCATCCCCAGAAAAATGGCTGATGTCCTGTCTGAGACAAGAAATTTACCAGAGGAGCATGAAACATCTGGCCACACCAGAAAATAAGGAAGCCATCAAGGACTATGAGGTCAGGTCAAAAGGACTCAGAAAACAATCTGAATAAGCCTCCACTGAGCATAGATAGGTTATGGCAAAGTCATTAACATCAGATGCAGGATCCTGCCAAGAAGAACAGAAGAAAATAAGCAAATGCAACACAACATACATCTCTGTGAGGCATCAGAGAGCTACGGAAGTGACAGAGGCCAGAGGCCAGAGAGGGGACAGCAGTGAGGTGAAGCATCTACACATTCTAGACTCAGTAAGAGTCAAGGATCTGACAGCCAGTCCCTGCTGGGTGCGGAGAAATCAGTGGAGGTTTTAGCCATCGAGGAAGGCTGCCCAACAGTCAAAACGCAGACCTGAGGGCCAAGGTCTGGGTGGGAAGGGAGGAGTGGGAAACTGAAAGGGACACGCAGCTGCTGTCTTTTCAAGATGTTTAGCAAACTCTAAGACTGAGTGGCACAGAGGGCTGAAAATTTATTTATGAGAACTGGAGGGAAGGACCCACCGGGGAGTGACACGTAGGCACCCCAGGCTCTCGGTTGGGACATCTTAGGGCTCAACTGAGGGCATCTTCAGAGGAAAGGGAGTGCCTGAGGAGGACGGACCCTTGGAGAACTGCAACCCAGGCTGGACTCAGACCAGCCTCCAACCAGACGGAGGTGAGAAGCCCCACTAAACCCACCCTGAGCAAGGGAGGATGACCCGCTCTGAAAGAGAAGACGTTCCCTGGAGTCCCTATGGTTCTGTGAGCACACGCAAGCCCCAGCTCTGTAGATGAGCGCTAGTCATTCCCAGACCCGCTCTGAAAGAGAAGACATCCCCTGGAGTCCCTATGGTTCTGTGAACATGTGCAAGCGCTAGCTCTATAGATAAGAGACAGCACCAACGTGGGAAACAAAGGGAAAAGCAGTCACTAGAAACAGACCCACGGATGGTCCAGGCGTTAGCTGCTGCTGCTGCTGCCGAGTCACTTCAGTCTTGTCTGACTGTGCGACCCCTTGAAACAATTTATATCTTCCAGGAAATAAAGGGAAAACTAGAAAAAAACAGCTGAAAAGATGGTAGCTAACTGAAATGCACCGAAAAAAATGAGTCAACTGTAAACTCCAGACCTGAAAACGCAGTATCTCTAATTAAGACCGACAAGGTGGACTTAGAATCGGATTCCACATAGAAGACGGATAAAGAGATTGGAATACAGGTCAAAAGCAAAGGCATGGATGACCACACGGAGAGAAGAAAGAACGGAATGTCAGGGAAGAAGATCCGTGCCCCTCGAGAAGCTCTGACATTTGTGTGGCCAGACACCTAGGCAAGAGGACAGACCGGGGGCGGCAGGGTTACTCCACATGAAGCCTAGACTGATGGAACGCGCAAACCCAGAGACTCAAAACGTTGTACGAACCTCAACCGAAATAAACACAGGAAAAACTACATCTAGATTCAAAAATGCTCAAAACTAGGGACAAAGAGAAAGTTTCTAAAGTAGCCACAGCAAACGACCATTCTCTACAATGACACTGGCAGAATTCACTTCAAAATTAACACTTAGGGAAAACAATGGCCAGGGTTGAACGCACACCTCACAAAGATTTCCTCTAGGAACGAGACAGAATCAAACTGTGTTCAGAAAGCTCAGAGCAGAGAGTCTATCTCTCTGCTTGAAATAAGATAGGGATTGAAATAAAAAATAAATTAAGTAGCATGAAATAAAAAAGGGACTCCTTTTAGCAAAAGAAAAATGCAGCCAAGGGAAACCCAGAGGCTCAGGGAAGAATGAAGGAGGACCAAATGGGAAATAAATGAGCGAGAGGTAAAGAGCCCTCAAATGCATGGGTGGGAAATGTACAAGTGTGCCACCGGGGCTGGGAGACAAGGAGAAAGCTGACTTGGTGACACAAAACATAAGCAGAATTTAAAAAAAAAAATTTAAGGGACTTCCCAGTGGTCCAGTGGTTAAGATTCCACACCTCCAATGCAGGGGCACAGGTTCCATCCCGAGTCTGGGAACTAAGATCCCACATGCCACATGGAGTGTCTCTCCTCAATTAAAAAAAAATTTTTTTTAAAACATTTAAAAAATAAAACAAACAAAACATAACAAAATTTTCTGAGCTTAAAGAAAAAGACAAGGAAGGGCAAAGAAAATATTAACTTGAAAAAAATCTATAACCTCTGATTGGCAAGAGGCATAATAGCTATTACATGATTATAAACCTAACAAAGAGGCTTAAACCCAAACCCCAAAACAGGCAAAGCCCAGTGGGGAATCTCCATACCAAAGAGTCAGTGGGTGCCAAATGGGTAGTAAGAACCATCCAAGGGGAAAAAAAGAGTCTGTGCTGAGTGGTGGGAGGGGCTGACGAGATGGGGGCGTGGGCTGTGTTTGGCGGAACAGGACCTGGCAGCTGGGAGCGCGATCCCCACACTGCTGCTTCCTGGATCCTCGGCTTTCGCTCGTCATCCTTTGGTCTGAACTCTGACGAGCTCAGGCAGCAGCCCCTCTCCTCTTCCAGCCTTCGACACTCAGCCTTGAGAAGCCAGGCCCGTCCATCACCACCCAGTGACAGACGCAGGGAGCCCTGTGTGTTCCCGGTGGGGCAGGGGACATGAAGCTGGCTGATCACCCACCAGGTCTCGGGTGCTGCTGTGAAACACTGGTTTTCAGACTTGCAAGGCTCAGGGTCCCTCCAACTTCCACTCTGGCAAAAGGGCCTGGCTAAGGCGCTCAGGTTCTTGGCTGAAGCATTTTACATCCATCACGTGCTTCTGTGGGCAGCCACGTCAGAAAGTTTTATCCAAGCGGATGCCACCATAGATGGCTCACGATTCCCAAAGACCACCTTGAGATTCTGGTCTGAGAAACTGGATCAGCCTCTCATTCCCGTTCTTTCTCCCCTTCCTTGAGCACTCCCCACCCCATGCACAGAGGGAGGCCGTGATCTTCTTGGAAAAATGGCGCTTGTCACAGGCAACTATGGGACTGGCTTCTGTCTACCCCCAGACTCAACACTCTGGGGACACAGTGTTCTCTAGAGTTGTTGACCTCTGGCCATTGCCCACCATCAATGGTACAAGGTCAACTGGACCCTCCCTTCCACCACCATTCAGCCCCTAAGGAGGGCAGAATCTTGGCAACTGGAATTTTACACCCTTACCCACTCCAGGCCATTCTCCTAGGCTTCCCTCCACCAGTGGGTAAGGAAGCCAACAAAGCCAGCTACGAGATGGTGGTCCACAGCCCAGAGGGAAGGCGTGTGGGGCTTCACGGGGGCACCACTATTTATACCTGTGTGAATCAACATCCTTAAGCTGTCTCGGTAGGTTCAAGAAAGCACTGGTTAAACAGATGCCCCAGTTTCATCGGGAACGTTCTAGAATAACCATTTCTAGGGTATCCTGCTGTGCTGACTCCAACCCGAGAGGCGTGCACGTCACTGAAGACCGCCCACCGATGCACAGAACATCCTCCTAACGCTTGCACGTGAGGTGCTGGTCACCGCAGAACTCTCCAGGCCATGCAATGAGGAGAGAGCCTGTCCACGGAATGCGTGCCTTCATGCCTGGATGTATCTGTGCCCTACAGGCCGCACTGAGCAGAAACCCTGACACATCCCTGTGTGAAAGCCAGATACGTTAAGACCTGGTAGAGAGAACACCGGAGGCAGGGCCCTGCTGCCCCCGCGCCTGTGCTGGGGTTCCAAAATCAAAGCACCTCACCTGCCCTGCGGATCGAACCCAGTGGGAAGGGAGGCTAGATTCTCAACAGGTGAGCGGACCAGGTATGATGCCACCCTGCACGTGGGGGAGCCGGGTTCTCCCTACTTGTCCCGCCATGCGGGCCAGACCCAGATTCTCACCATGCTGTGGGCACACACGGTCCCTTGTCACACACTCACGGTAGTTCTGGCCCACGAAGTCACTGTGACCCCGAACCCAGACACCCTTGAACCAGGGCTCCTCACAGAGAGAAAGGCTGGGTTCCTGCAGGCTCGTGGTCACATTTTTATCAACTGATAATGACACAGCTTTGCTTTCTGTCTGTTTCTCTTAAAAGACAACGTATTTAATACACTGTTGATTCATTAACACTGAACTCACAGCCAGGAGCACCAGCACTCACGCCCGGATGCGGCTTATCCGACGCACGTCTCAATATTTTCTCCATAAGGCGCAAGGCAGGCTTCACGCCCTTCGGACACCAGACAGCTCTTCAGTACCACCGCTGGGGGTTGATTTTATGCAGCACCATCACCCACAAAGGGCTTCCCTGATAGCTCAGTTGGTAAAGAATCCGTCTGTAATGCAGGAGATCCCGGTTCGATTCCTAGGTCGGGAAGATTCGCTAGAGAAGGGATAGGCTACCCACTCCAGTATTCTTGGGCTTCCCTGGTGGCTCAGCTGGTAAAGAATCCACTCGCAGGGTGGGAGGCCTGGGTTCAATCCCTGAGTTGGGAAGATCCTCTGGAGAAGGGAACGGCTATCCACTCCAATATTCTGGCCTGGAGAATTCCACAGACTGTACCAGTCCACGGGTTCGCAGAGTCAGACACGACGGAGCGACTTTCACTTCACATCACCAACAAAAAGCACAGAAGTGAGAAGAGTGCTGCAAGTTTTTATGTGGGGGTTAAACGTAAATTTTAGCGGGCAGGTGAACTTGCAGATACGGAATCAATGACTAACAAGACGGACGGCACAGAGGTTCTCAAGGTGCCCTGGTCCAGCGCATCCTGAGGAAGGAGGCGCCTTGTCCTCGTTTCTTACCCATCACTAGACTCTGTTCTGTCTCCTGGTTGGCTCCTCCCCACCTGCTTACAACGCTGAGAGGTAAAAACCCGTGCCGGGAACCCCCTGCTCCATTGTGTGCCTGGGAAGGAGAGCCCCAGGTAAGTACACCTCGTATGTTTGTTACGGCATCTCAGTATGTTAGCTTCTTTGTTGAAAAAAAATAAGGGCTCACAGGAGAAACAGACTCAGAAGAAACACATGGAGACAAAAGATTCTTTGTATCTATTTTATAAACACTATAACTTCCCACGGTGTTAAAAAGAGGAAGAATCCCCGAACACTGACTCTGAATCCCAGTTAAATATTCATGAGGATTCTGAACTCTATCTCTAGAAAAGATTTCACAATTAAATATTCCTGCTATGCCTTCCCTCTCCCTGTGCGTTCTGGGTCATGGTGCTGCCTGGTGTGAGAGGGGGTGGGCTTGTCCCATGGGACTGAGGGGTCTGGGCCAAGGTGGGAGCGATGGGGGAAACGGGGGAGGGAGAGGGCAAGTCCATGCAGGGAAGAGGGCCTGGCTGCAGGCCCCTGGGGAAGACATGAGCGCCCTATCTCTGCAGGGGTTCAAGTGAGGGAGAAAGGCTCTTAAGGATATGGTAATTGCCATCAAGACACAGGGAGGTCCAGTTGGTCCTCACAACATCCACACACCACGAATCACAAGTCCTGACACTCAGGTGAATGAGGACATTCCTACCAACGCCATCCCCATCTCTGGAGATGGCTCAGATTCCACAATTCCTTAGTCACTTAGGCAAGACCCCAAGAAGCCTAGCATTGTCCTCTCCAACCCTTGTGCTTCAAATGTGTCTAGAAGAGAAGGTTTGTCTATCTGAAGGGAGAACAACTAAGGCCAGAGACAGCTGGCCAAAGAGCCGGGACATCTAACTCAGCGAAGAGCCAGCTCCCGGGGCGGACCAGCCATGGATGAAGGGCTTGTGCTGGGGCAGGCCTGAGGTGTGCTTGCGAGATGGGAAGCCCGTGATTGCCATGGCAACCTAACCTTCAGAAAGGGCCCTCCTGGGGAGCGACGCCGCAGGGGTCTCTGCCTGCTTTGATCTGGAAAATGGGATGGGACCTCAGAGCCTCGAGATGGAGAGAAATTTCACGGCAGAAGGTGAAGGTGGTTTGTTTCAAAGCCGATCCCTGGGACGAGCTGAGACGGGGTGGGCGCACCAGTGGTGCCCTTCCCTGGGGCAAGAACCAGCTTCCTCCAAAGTCACCCACAGGACAGAATCGGAAGCAAGGAAAGCAAACTTCGCAGGCGTGTCACCAAAGGTTTACATGCTGGCAGGTGGGACTCTGCCTGTGACCCCAAACCTGGACGGCCAGTGGGTCCCTCATCACCCCCTCTCCCAGCCTGTGCCAGAGATGGGAGTCAGAACCCCCCGCACAGGACAGAGGGTGCGGGGTGACCCCAAAGTGACTCCCAGTACCTCCTGGGTGGGTGGGGCTGGTGGTGGAAGGGCAATCAGACGGATTCTGACGGGGACTCTGAGGGAACACAGCCCTGGGGAAGCTCACCGATGTAAAGCAGAAGGAGAGGGCTTAGGGAGCTCCCGGTGCAAAAAGAAATGGATTCGGGACTTCCCTGGGGGCCCAGAGGCTAAGACTCCAGGCTCCCAAAGCAGGGCCCCCAGGTTCAACCCCTGTTTGGGAGCTAGATCCGACACGCCGCAACCAAGACCCCTCGCAGCCAAATACATATGTAAAAGTCAGTACTTTTGTAGAAGGAGCTAAACATTGTTTTTAAAAGAAACAGCATCCATGGGAGGAGCCCTGTGTCCAAGGGCTCATCCTGTCTTCACTCTTCTCCAGTGTGCCTTCACCCACAGTCACTGTTCGTTAGCTCGGACCACAACGAGGAAGCAACTTTTTAACAGGGAAATCTGAGGGGTGCCCTGGAGCCAGCAGGACACCTGGGTGTGAACACGGCTCTGCCCTCGACGGGGCCACCTGATGTCCTTGTGCTGGTTCTTCCCCTGTCACGAGGCGACAGGATGGGACCCGCCTCAAAGGGCCGTGTGAGGATTCAGTGACCGGGACGGGAGTTTCCTGTGGCAGCTGAGACAAAGGACCACGGATGTGGCGACTCAAAACAACGACTCTGACATCTCCCAGTTCTGGAGCTCAGAAGTCCAAGAATCAAGGCTTCATCAGGGCTGGTTCCGGGTGAAGGCTCCAGGGAGACTCGGTTTCCTTGCGTTTCCAGCCTCCAGAGGCACCTGTGTCCTGCTCTACACGGCCCGCAGCTCGGTGCCTTCAGATCACTTTTTCTCTCTGATCCATGTTCCCACCATCACACATCACCGTCTCTCACTCTGACCCTCCTGCCTCCTTCTCCTAAGGCCCCTTCTGATGCTGAGTTGGCCCAGGTCATCCCATCTCGAGATTCTGATCTTCAGCACCTCGGCAAGCTCCTCTTGCCGCGTTAAGGGCACATCCTCTCAGGTTCTGGGGGTCGGGATGCAGGCATCACTGGGGGATCATCATTCGACCAGCTACAGCATATACAGCAGTCAGACCCGTATATATTTATATACGTATAAAATAGTCAGATGGGCTCCCCTGGTGGCTCAGCAGTAAAGAATCTGCCTGCCAATACAGGAGACTTGGGTTTGATCCCTGCGTCAGGAAGATCCCCTGCAAGAGGACATGGCAAGCCACTCCAGTATTCTTGCCTGGAGAATCCCATGGACAGAGGAGGCTGGCGGGCTACAGTCCGTGGGGTCACAAAAGAGGCAGACACGACTAAGTGACTAAACAGCCAACCACAAAGCAGTCCAGCTACGGAAACGTGAGCTGTCCCTGCCCCAATGACGACGAGATGCCATGCTGACGGGGGTGGTGAGCACAGGAGTGGACGTGTCCAGCTCTGCAGGCCAGAAGATCTCTCTCGTGACTACTCAGCTCGGCTGCCCCATGGCAAAAGCAGCCGTAGCTCACACGTGCACAAATGGGCACAGCTGCCAATAAAACTTTACCGGCAAAGAGAAGGCAATGGGCCAGATGTGGCTGTAGCTGGCCCAATGCCCCGGGTAGAGTTTTCTTGATTCCAGTCACTCCACGTCTGCCTGGACGAGCCTTGGACATCTGTGCCCTCTGCCTATGACCCGGAGGGGCCCCCCCCCGCCCCAGGAGTTGGGGCACGTCCTCCTAGGACCTTCTGATGCCTTCTGTGCTCCATCCCTCTGCCCAAAGAATGACCACATCTCCTTCAGGCTGGATCCTGGGCCAAGGCTAAACTGGGGTGAAGCCTTTAAGCATCGTCCCTCAAAGGCTGGAAGCCAATGAAAACGTGGGGATGTTTGTTACGGCACACAATCTAGTCTAGGTTGACTGATGCAAGTAACACTTGCCAGTCAGGATTATTCTGCTTATTGTTTTTATTTTATTCTGGTTCTTTCCATCACACCGTTTGGCCAGCATTGGATGCAGAGGCTTAACCATTCCCAAGTAACTGGCAGGTCTGGGAAGAGGTCACTGTCCATGGAGGCTGATCCAGCCAAACTAAAAACATTTTGTAACAGCAAGAAAGCACAGAGGCCATCAGCTGGTGAATGGACACACAAACTGTGGTCCTCAACACAATAAAGTATCATTCCTGGGCAAAGGAATGAAGCCCTGATACAGGCCATGGCACAGATGAACCTTGAGAACACGATGCTCCGTGAAGAAGGCCGACACAAAACGACAGAGGCTGTAGATGGGTTCATACACAATGCCCAGAAGAGGGAGAGCCGCACAGACAGGAAGGGGGCTCCCGGTGGCCATACTGGGTGTGGGTGGGGCTGGGGGATGACAAGGCAAGAGCTGCCTTTTCAAGGGTGGAATGTGGTCTGACACTGGCCACAGTGAGGGCTGCAGGCCCCCGTGAGTACGCTGGGAACTGCTGAATTATACACAGTGAGCAGGGGCGCTGTACGGCACACGAATTACATCCTAAAGAAACTGTGGACACGGCCACAGCAGGTGGAGACAAGGGCAGGCACGTCAGGACGCTGCTCTGGCTTCAGGCGCCTTTGACCGGGGGTCACTGTTTTCGGGGTCATCTTTAAGACCTCACCGATCCCTTTCAAAGAAGAGAAAGCATCCGGAGAAGCGTCTAAATTAAAGGTCACTGCTGGGGACCTCCCTGGGGGTCCAGCAGCTGAGGCTGCGCTCCCAATGCAGGGGGCCCAGGATAGATCCCTGATCAGGGAACTAGGTCCCACATGCCCCAGCTAAGAGTTAGCAAGCCGCAACTCAAGGCCGCGTGTGCTGCAAACTGGAAGACAGATCTGGCATGCGACAACTGAGACCCGGTACAGTCAGATAAATGAATGAATGAATCTTTGAAAAGGTTATTGCTGGCCTGGGAGCTGGCGCTAACGGCAAACCACCTCCCGAGTCCCTGGCAGGCTGAAGCTGCTGCCTGTCTGGTGGGCAGGCCTCTTTGCACAGATACACGCTCTCAACTACGCCAATGATTTTTCCAAAGTGAAAATCATCCTCCTAACAGTTTCAAAAGAAAATGAAAAACAGCATCCGTTTTCAAGCCTGCAGAAACCCTGGTGATTAAAAATTAGCATAACAAATATTATTCTTTTAGAAAACTCTGGAAGAGTCTCTCTATGCAATATTTATTACCTGTTTCCATAAGGCCCCTCAAAACTTCTTAGAATTACCATAATCTCTGTGACACTGTAGCTTCCATTGGAAATGGCTTTTTCCAGCTGAAACCGTGATGTTCTTGGAAGAAAGAACATTTTGGAGACATCTGGTTCTAGACAGAAGTGTTGGCTCTACTTTGGAGACTGAGACTTCAGCCACAAAAGCAAAGTCCCTTTCAGGAAACAAAATCCTTGCCTCTGACAGAAGCTATGGAAAATATTAGCTTCCAGCAGCACCAGTTTTTAACTTGAACCCCAGAACCCCTACACAAAGCAGGGTATCACCTTAGACACCCAGGAACAGGATGAATAAGGGATTGCAAACCCAATTAGCAGCAGAAACAACGAGGCTCTGATGGGTCTCGTGACTGCTGAACCAGCCAGGGGGTGTCGGGTGCAGAGAAGCTGGCCAGAGAGCAGGGCTCAACTGCATCGCTAACTTCCTGCCAGTTTCCAGGAAATCAGCTCCAGTTTTCCACCTCTCCCAGCCGGACTGCTGGGCCACCATGCCCCAGGGTGTTAGCAGGCCTCCGCTCACAGGTGCGGGGTCCTCTGTTACTACAGAGGCAACCAGGTCCTCAAAGACCCCTCCTGGGGTCCACCACCAGGGGCCAGGGGGCGTCTCCTAACCAGCCCCCTGCTCAGGCTCATGGCCTCCTAACGACACTGTCCTGGCAGTTGTCATCGAACTATAACCACTTAAATCACAGAGCACACCTCCTCACCCCCATCAGGATGGCTATTATATAGACAAAGCAGAAAAACACAAGTGTTGGCAGGGATGTGGCAACACGACCCTTGTGCACCGTTGCTGGGAGTATAAAGCGGAGCGGCGGCCATACGGAGGGTTCTCAAAAAATTAAACATACAGTTACCACGTGGTCCTGCAACCCACTTCCGGATATTTACCCCAAAGAAGTGACAGCAGGGGCCTGAAGAAGCCCTTGCACACCTGTGTTCACAGCAGCATTACTCATGATGGCCAAGGGGCAGAAGCAACCCAGGAGTCCATGATGGATGGTAGAGAAATGACAAGAGGTCCAGCTGCATGTGGGTCACTGCTGTTGCTGGTCAGCTACTCAGTCAAGTTGACTTGCGACCCCACAGACTGCAGCATGCCAGGCGTCCTGTCCTTCACCATCTCCCAGGTTTTCTCAAACTCAGGTCCATCGCGTCGGTGATGCCATCCAACCATCTCATCCTCTGCCGCCCCCTTCTCCTCCTGCCCTCAATCTTTCTCAGCCTCAGGGTCTTGTCCAGTGAGCTGGCTCTTATCAGGTGGCCAAAGCAGTGGAGAGTCAGCTTCAGCATCAGTCCTTCCAATGAATATTCAGGGTTGATTTCCTTTAGGATTGATTGGTTGGATCTCCTTGCAGTCCAAAGGACTCTCAAGAGTCTTCTTCAACACCACAGTTTAAAAGCATCAATTCTTCTTCGGTGCTCAGCTTTCTTTATAATCCAATTACTGGAAAAACCATAGCTTTGACTAGATAGACCTTTGTCGGCAAAGTAATGTGTCTGCTTTTTAATGTGCAACCTAGATGTGTCACAGCTTTTCTTCCAAGGAACAAGCGTCTTCTAATTTCGTGGCTCCCATCACCATCGACAGTGATTTTGGAGCCCAAGAAACAGCATTCAGCCTTACAAAGGAAGGGCATCCTAACACATGGCACGACATGGATGAACCTTGGGGACATGATGCTAAGTTAAATAAGACAGACACAAAAGGACAGATCCTGTGGGATCCCACTCATATGAGGCCCCGGGGGCATTAAATTCACAGAGACAGATGGTGGGAAGGTGGGTGCCTGGGGCTGGGGAGTGACTGCGTCACGGGGACAGCGTTTGTTTCTAAAGACCAGGAGGATATGGAGCTGGGTGGTGGAGGTGGCTTCTCAACAACATAAATGTACTGAATGCCACCGAACTGTGCGCTCAAAGATGGTGAAGGCAGCAATTTCTACATTATGTATATTTTACCACAACTGAAAAGAATCTGAATTTCAAAATTCCCTTGAAAAGCGGGACGATCTAGCAACACTGGATGCATTTTACCATAATTTTCAAACGAGCAAGCATAACAAAACAATAACAAAAGCACAGCACATGAAAACCGGGCGTTCACTCCCTCCACAAACCCCAAACCGGCCCACGGCGGTCAGTGCCACAGGGAGCACGCCCCGCACCCGGCCAGCCCCCTCCCTCGCTCACCCCCACCCCGCACAGCCGGCATCTTCGTGATGGGGACCTCCAAACACGCAGCCCCCATCGGCCCTCTTGCTTCTGAGCTGTGACTCAGGAGAACATGCTCCTCCCCAGGGAAACCTGTTGAGACCCCAGACCAAGTGACCCGCAAACATCCCTGCCCCCAGCAGCGTCTACGGCCACTGTGATGGCCATGTTTCCTCAAAGACAGACCCCTCTGACTGCACAATGCTTATCATTTTATGTGCTCAATGACAGGAAAGAGGCTAAATCGAAGAGCGCCCATGGCGATGATTTAATGGGAGAAGGGACCCCTGAGCATGGAGGAGGCCCAGCACATGACTCAGAAGGCCTGCACGTTACCAAGGAGATGAGCTGGTCCGACTCATCAAGGCCAGTCACAGTGGCCACTGGACTTCTAGAACCTTCCTGTCTTGAGCTGCCTGCATCTTGCCGGGACCAGGTCTATAAACCAAAGTGGTGAGGCTGGAGTGTGCACCGTGTCAGCTGCCCTATTCCACTTACACCAGGGTTTCTTTACTAGTCCCACTTCACAGGTAGAAAATCTGAGTCCCACAGTAGTAACTAGCCCTGATGACATGGGTAGCTGGGGGCCAAAGTAAGAATCCCAGCCAGGCCTGTGGGCTCAAAGACACTGCTGAGCTGTTCAGGATCCATCTTAGGAGGTCACTCTGGGTCACACCTACCTTCCCAACACCCTACAATCTAAAGTGACGACCAACTCCACTTGGTCTGCGCCTGAACTCGTCTCCAAACCCGGATGCTAACTTATTTCTCATTCATTCGTTCAGTCAACAAGTGCCCCTACTTCTGTGCTGGGCCCTGAACCGAATCCTTGGCTTTAACCAAGAGACGAATAAAACACAGAATCTGCCCCAGAAGGCGACTTTCTAAGATGAGAAAACCAGCCTCGAGAAGGCAGCTTGATGATACTTTTATTTATTTTCCCTTTTAAAATTAATTTGTTTTTATTGAAGTATAGTTGATGTACAATATTACAGAAGTTTAAGATATACCACACAGTGATTCACAATTTTAAAAGGTTGTATTTCATTTATAATTATCCTAAAACATTGGCTATATTCCCTTTGCTGTATAAGATACCCTTGTTTGTAACTTATTTTATTTCTTTTTAAATTTAACTTTATTTGCGGGGGAATACGGGCTTCCCAGGTGGCACTTACCAAAGCAGGTTTGATCCCTGGGTTGGGAAGATCCCCTAGGGGAGGGCAAGGCAACCCACTCCACGATTCTTGCCTGGGAAATCCCATGGACAGAGGAGCCTGGCGGCTACAGTCTATAGGGTCACAAAGAGCTGGACGCGACCGAAGCCGCTGAGCACGGGTACACGGTAGCATGTGCTGCACGGAATGCCATTTTTATAGATACCATTTATCAATAATACCATGTGCTTATGAAATAAACCACTTGCTGACAAAACCTAGATATGTGAGGTTCTATTTTTTTCTAACATTTTTCTTTTTCTAATACTTGGACATTTGTATTTTTCAAAAAATTCCGAGACAGTTTTAAAACTGGAGGTTCTGAAAAGCAGAATGAATCTTTATACCGAGTTTCTTCTTTGTGATGCTAACAGGCATTTTAGTCTGGCCCTTCTATTGTGAACCGTCCCTGGTAAGACACAGGTTTGGAGGTCTCCACCACAGACAGCTGGGGGCTGACGTGCAGTAGGGCCCCCACCCCAGCGGCACGGGGCGAACCTCATCGTGGAACTCACTCCTGGTGCCCAGGCTGAAGTCTCACAGGAATCGGGATCAATTTGGCCTTATCAGTATTACAGCTGGCTGAGCTTCCTCTTTTTCAAATAAACATCCTTCCATAAATGCCAGCTCTCTAGAGCTGACTCCCAAAACGTTAAAAACCATCAGCGGAAGAATCCTAGTGTGGAAACCAACCTGAGATTTTAAAAAATACCTCTAAAGCAACAGGCAAAAGGAGAGCCCCGCCTCTGTCTGTCTCGGCTATTTATCTGTTTTGTCGGCAATACTTTTGGGCTCTGATACCCAGACGGCACGACCAAAACCGTTCTCCGCTGAGGGGGCGCTGGTGCTGCCCCGTGAGCCCTGGGGGGCCTGTGTCTTGTCCACTCCACCTCCCTGGGCCCAGCTGCTCACCCCACCCCCGACAGCCCTCCCTAAGTAAAAGGGTCCAGAAATGAAGAGCTTGCGAAAATCCCTGAATGACCCAAACAGCAGGTAAATTACATCAGGGCCCACTGTGGGTCCCTGACGTGACTTAGTCCGCACTGCATTCCTTGGCAGAAACTACCATCCGTGTAGGAGCTCACTCTTCAACGTCCCTTTCTTCCCCTGGGATTTCTTGATCAGCATGACTTTTTCTGAAACGTCACTGCAAGCTGCAGCTTTTACACTGCAAGCCTGGCATCCGCAGCATTAGACCGGCATTTCTGTCCAGCGCAAACCCCGCTTCTCCGCCTGGCATTGGCACAGGACGTGCCAGCCCTAGACGAGCTAAGTAAGATGCTATGCAAAGGGACTCCGGGCTTTTAATAAAGCAACAGGATCAATATTGCTCACGTCTGGAAGGAACGTTAAGAACAACAAAAAGTCCTGACGCCACATGGCCAAGCACCCAAAACCCTAGCACAAACGCAGAGACCTCTCCGAGACCTGTCGCTTGTCTGTCTGTGCTGAGGACTCAGCGTGGCGCCCCCCGGCCTGAATGAGACCCTCAGCAGAGGAGCCCCGGATGGACGCAGGGGGCCAGGTCATCATCAGCCCTTTGGAGTCTCCTGACCCTAAGCCTCCGGAGCAGCCAGACACACCCTGGAGAAGAGCTTCCCGTGGCCACCCAAGCTTGAGGCTGCCTTCGGGGGTGCCAGGCCAACCTTCAGCCTCATCTGTTCCCTCCTCGGTGCACTTGGCGTTACCTCTCATCCCAGGTGACTGCGCACCCACCGAGTGCCCTCCGAGCCTGGCCCTGCATGCGGCTTGCTGGACGGCCGTGGGAAAGATGTGTGAGCCGAGAGGCAGGCGGGCATGCGGAGCAGAGGCGGGACTCGGAGGAGGAACTCTGGGTCCACAGGCGCCGCCCTGTTCAACCTGGAGCTGCCTGTCCTTGACGGACACAAGCCCACAGGTGGGCTCAGCCAGAGAGGGAGCTTTCGGGGGAATCCCAGGAAAACGTGGGGCAGGACGCCTGCCCTCTTCATCTGCATGGGTGTGTGTGAGTGCGTGCAGGCGCCCGTGTGTGCGTTTTTGTCCGTCTTACTCCCCTGATCCACACCACCTCTGGGCTGCTTTCCTCCACTGGGGGTCCCACCACCCCCTCCCGCCGCTCTCCCAGGGTCAGGGTGGCCGGGGGGTCTTTAGGGCCCTGCCCTTGCCCCTCTCATCCCAGTCTCCTAGGGGACAAAATCCAATTGGCCCGAGTCAGTCAGTCGTCTGTGGGCTGGGCGAGGCAGCAGTTGTGTGTGTGTGGGGGGCGGGGGCAGAGTGAGCACAGACCCCCGGCAGGATCTCAGAAGACCACATCACGGGGGTGACAGTCCCAGGCATGTCTGTAACCCCCATGTCTGGGAGGGGCAGTCAGAGGATGGGGTGACACCGGGCACTTTACCACTGAGGGTGGTTCAGACGGGAAAGAATCCGCCTGAGATGCGCAAGGCCCGGGTTCCGTCCCTGCATTGGGAAGATCCCCTGGAGAAGGGAACAGCTACACCCTCCAGCATTCTTGCCTGGAGAGTCCCACGGACAGAGGAGCCTGGTGGGCTCCAGTCCAGGGGGTCATACAGAGTCGGACACGACTCAGCGACTAAACCAGGAACAGGGAAGGCAGGCAGCCCTCGTGAACATCATTGATTGAGCTAACATTCTGGGATCCTACTGGAACACAGGGTTCCCTCCCCCACAAGGAAGGGCAAGTCCCTCAAAACAGACACTTCCGTTCACTCAGGGTGGTCAGCGTATCACACGGCTTAAAGGGCAGAGGCCGCTGGAGCACCTGTAAAAGCCCAGGTAAGCCAGCCGTGCTCACTGACACTCCACCAACAGACAGACATTTGCTGGCCAGCCGGGGAGGGTCGGCCAAGGACCCCCGGGGAACGAGACAAGGTTCTGCCCGTGGGGAGGCAGACAGAGACCCCAGAGGCTGCAATGAGGCAGAGGAGGAGGACCCGGGGGCACCCACCCCACTTCGGGGAAAGGCTGGAGCCTCCCCAGGGGGAATGTGGGCACATGAGCCAGGGTGGGGGCGGCAGTGGGGGACAGAGGGGAGCTCCAGGCAGCGGGGACGGCAGCTTCAAAGTCCCAGAGGTCAGGGTCACTAGGGAGGAAAGGGGAGGTGAAGGACCCTGCCCATGTGCCCCTGGAGGGGCCAGACATGGGGCGGGGAGGGAAGGGTGGGAGGAGGTGGGGGTACAGGCAGAGGAGAGGATGGGGAGGGCGGGGAGAGGCTGGAGGAATCCCGGAGTCACACTCAGGCTCAAGGCTGCGGGTCCAAAAGCCCGGACCAGGAGGCACACCGAGGGTCCCGGGCGGTTTCCTGTGTCCCAAACACGACCAAGGCCCCTAGGCTGCTCCTCGGCGTTTCCTACCCCTGGCTGCAGGCTTCCCGGGAAATGCCCCAGGGGCCGCTGCGCTGCCTGCTCACCTCAGGGGCCTCCCCTGTTCCTGGGGCTCCATCCACGCCTCAAGGCCTCTGGGTGGCGGTCACTGTGGCCTCCCTGCTCCACCCGGACCTACAGGACCGCTCGTGTTCTCTGTTCCCCCGCTCCAGGTCCAGGAAGACACTTCCGAGGCGGGGTCCCTCTGCCCTCGTCCACCCAGAAACCCTCTGCTCCGCTTGGCTATTCTGTCCCTCTCTTGTGTGGACAGAATAATGCCCCCTCACCCCAGAGATATCAGGTCGGAATTGCTGGAGCCTGTGTGACCTCACATGGCAAAATCAGGGCTCTGCACAAGCAATGAAGTTGAGGATGCTGAGATGCAGACCTAGGATAAGGTGGGATGATTTGGGTGGGCCCTTAAGGTCATCACAGGTGCCCTTATAAGACAGAGGCAGAGGGGCATTTGAATACAGACGAAGGGAAGGCAGGGGCCAGAGGGCCACGGCCGGGGAATGCCTGGAGACCTCTGGAGCTGGAGGAGGTGGGGAGGGCCCTCCCCCAGAGCTCTGGGAGGGGGAGTGGCCATGCTAACACCTTGGTTTCAAATTTCTGGCCTCCAGACCGAGAAGATGCCCTGTGCTGTTTCCAGTCGCCCAGTGGGTGGCAACGAGCATCAGCCCAGGAGCTCCTGCGTCTCTGCCCGCTCCTGCTTTCCTCCTTCCTCTCTGACAATCCCCAGAAGAAGCGACTCGATCACGTGCACACATGAACTTTCTCCCGCAAACGGGAAGCTCAGATGCTCTAGGCCACTCTCAGAGGGGGTGAAGAGCGGCTCTGAGGGATGCGAAGAGGCCAGCGCCTGAGAAGACCCGCAGGGCACCCGCGGTGCAGGCATGGCGGAGGCGTGGGGAGGACTGCGCGGCGAGCAGCGGGTCAGGAGAGAAAGGGGAGAGACAGCGACTGAGGCAGACAAGCACAGGCGGGGTCCCAGGGCCCCCCGCTCGTGAGCCCACCTGCAACAGTCGTGGTGAGGCTGGGAACAGCCGTCATGGGGAGGCTGCGTTCATTCCGGGGGAGGCCAAGATTTTTCTAAATCATTTTTTTATTGACTGTGCTGTACAGCTTGCGAGATTTTAGTTCCCCAACAATGAGTTGAATCTGGGAAGTGAACGCACAGAACCCGAACCACTGGACTGACATGGAATGTCCATCTTTCTTGTTTTTTGTTTGTTTTCTAGACACTTATTTGTCTGTGCCATGATGGCATGAGGATCTTAGCTCCCCCACCAAGGACTGAACCCACGCTCCCTGCAGTGAAAGCGCAGAGTCTTTACCACTGGATGCCAGGGAAATCTGAGGCCAAGGTTAACAGGGGGTCATCAGCTTTTGAACTGTGGTGTTGAGAAGACTCTTGAGAGTTCCCTGGACTGCAAGGAGATCCAAACAGTCCATCCTAAAGGAAATCAGTCCTGAATATCCACTGGAAGGACTGATGTTGAAGCTGAAACCCCAATACTTTGGCCACCTGATGCGAAGAGCTGACTCATTAGAAAAGACGCTGATACTGGGAGAGATTGAGGGCAGGAGGAGAAGGGGACGACAGAGGATGAGATGGTTGGATGGCATCACCGACTCGATGGGCATGAGTTTGAGTAAACTCTGGGGGTTGGCAATGGACAGGGAGGCCTGGAGTGCTGCAGTCCATAGGGTGGCAAAGAGTCGGACACGACTGAGTGACTGAACTGAACTGAACTGAACATCAGCTTGAATCCCAGTAGGCAGATGGGGTGATTAGAAGTGAGATGTAAATGGGGAGACTGACAGCCCCAAATGTCACTTCTGCCTTTACTAGCCGATCTGTAAAAGGGGTTCAGGGTATTTCAGTGTGCAGGGTATCCGAGGAGGACACTCTCCCACTAAAAGCTCCCGCGTGGTCCCCAGCGGACATATGGTAAACACCAGCCTCTCCATCCTCCTCCCTCTCTCTAGAAACCTGCCAGGCGTTTCCTGATCGACTGCAGAGTCTTCTAGCCTGACACACACGTGTTTGCCCGTCTGCTCTCAGAATTACATCTGCAGAGAGACAGCAGAGCACTGTCCAAACGCCGGGAGACTACAGGTAGCGGACGTATCACAGCAAACAGAAAACGCCTTGGCCCAAAACGTCTCCCCATCTTGCTGTTTGTGTTGAAGGACTGTGACCTCCCCACTCAAATTCCGGTGCTGAGGCTCTAACCCCAAGTGGGGTGTGCTCGGGGGTGGGGCTTTGGGAGGGAACGGGGTTTGAGGGGGCCCCTGATGGGGTCACTGCCCTTATAAGAAGGGGCCCCAGCGACCTCTCCAGGACACAGTGAGAAGGCGGCCATCTGAATGCCGGGAAGAGAGCCCTCACCAGGCGCGGGGCGGGTGGGTCATCTTGGTCTCGGACGTGCAGCCTCCAACACCAACAGAGACAAATGTTCTTTAAGCCACCCCGTCTGTGATCCTGTTACGGCAGCTGAATGGACTGATACGGGGTCGTTTCTACTTCGAACTGAGGAACGATGTGAGGACTGACTTTCAGGACAGACAGTTCTTTAGAATGGAAATAGTAAACATCAATCATGAGCACCCCAGCTCCCCAACCTGCACACCTGGACCGAGCTGTCCCAAGACGACACTGCCGCTTAGTGGCTGGCGTGAGGAATTACAAGGATTACACCACAGGCGCTTCCTGATGAGGGTGAGGGAGAGGGGAAACGGCGCCTTAAAATTAGATATTGAAAAAGCTAAGATCATGGCACCCGGTCCCATCCCTTCACGGCAAATAGAAGGGGAAAAGGCAAAAGCAGAGACAGCTTTCCTCTTCTTGGCTCCAAAATCACTGCGGACAGTGATTGCAGCCATGACATCAGAAGACAATCGCTTCTCGGCAGGAAAGCTATGACAAAGCTGGACAGCGTGTTAAAAAGCGAAGACCTCACTTTGCCAACAAAGGTCCATGTAGTCAGGGCTATTTTCTTTCCAGTAGTCATGTACAAATGTGAGAAGTGGAGCAAAAAGAAGGCTGAGTGCTGAAGAACTGATGCTTCTGAACTGTGGTGCTGGAGAAGACTCCTCAAAGTCCCTTGGACAGCAAGGAGATTGAACCAGTCCATCTTAAAGGAAATCAACCCTGGACATTCCCTGGAAGGATGGATGCTGAAGCTCCAGTACTTTGGCCACCTGATGCAAACAGCTAACTCCTTGGAAAAGACTCTGATGATGGGAAAGACTGAAGAGGAGAAGAGGGAGACAGAGGATGAGACGGTTGAGGAAGAGGCAGGCGGGGGCAGGCAGTCCGGAGCGGTGGGGACCGGGGCAGGGTGGTAACTGCAGAGCTTCCCAAAGAGGCAGAGCTCCCCATGCCAGCCAAATGCCAACACACACAACTCCCTGGGTGTGCCCGCTGTTCCCAATTGTTCAAGGGTATCTGAATATTGGAGTTTTATATGAAGTTGCAGGATATTTAAACATTGGCAAAGAATCTAGCTTTAAAATCTCTGGGCAGGCAGTCTGCACTTCCAATGTAGGAGGCATGGGTTCAATCCTTGGTCGGGGAACTAAGATCCCACATGCCACATGACCTGGCCAAAAACAAAACCGAAAACTTAGAAAAAGACGCAAAACTATGGGCAGGCCACAGTCTAAGTCTCTGGGTTGAGATCCACCCCCCGGATTGCAGACTGTGGCTTATTCCACCAAGAGCTGGGTACCCAGCCCTGTGGAAGGTCAGCAGATCACGAGCCGTGAGGTGGGCAGCCACGATGTCTGCTCCTGTCCCTCCGAGCTGCTTCTTAACACCCCACAGACACACGCCCAAAGGAGAGAAGAGAATCTGGTCGGATCGAAAAACGTAGTTTTCTGTTGTCACTCGTGGAAAGGGCTCAGATGAAACCTGGCCTTTCATCACTCATCCTGTGAGGGTTTAAATGCTGCTTCTCATGGAGCGCGGGTGGAGGGGGCTTCACAGCAGAGAGGCCAGGAAGGCGGCCATCTGCAAGCCCGGAAGAGGGGCCCTCACCAGGGGCCAGAGGGCTGCTACCTTGACCTTGGCCTTCCCCGCCTCCAGCACCGTGAGAAACGAACGCCTGCTGTCTGAGCCGCCCCGTCTGTGGGACCTGACCCAGCAGCCCCGCAGACTGACACACCACGGGCAGCACAAATGCCGTGCTCACGCGGCTGTGGGGCCCAGCTCCCACACCGTGGCATCCCTAGTAGCCTTCTGTGGTGGCAAGGAGCTGAGATGCACCTGAGCTGGTGACAGTCTTCACAGAGAGCAGAAGGGAAACCATGGGAACCGAGGAGGGAGCCTGGCCCAGGGCTCCAGGCTGAGCAGTTCAGGCGCGGGCATCGGGGACCGGCGAGCTGGCCGCTGGCCCGCCACCAGGGGGCTCTCTTGGCAGCCCCCGCGGTGGCTGGAGCGGAGGACCACACCCCGTGGCCTTCGAGCAGCACAGCCTCACCCCGCTCTGGGAGCCACAGTCCAAAGTCAGGCTCGCGGGGCCCGACCCGGGCCGTGGGCAGGGTTGGCTTCCTCCGAAGGCGCCCGGCGAGGGTCCTCCCTGCCTCTTCCGCCTTCGGGGGCTGCGGGAGCTCTGGGCTCGTAGATGGGGGGCTGCATCCCCCGTCTCTTCCTCGTCTTCGTGGGGCCCCTCCCCTGTGCTCGCCCCCTCAGAAGGACCCTAGTGATGACGCCGAGCCCTCCCAGATACTCCGGGCTAACCGCCATCTCGAGATCCTTGGCCCCTTGGTAAGCTCCCTGCTGTACGAAGTCACAGCCGCAGGTTCCAGAGGTCAGGACCCACCTCTCCTGGGGCCCTTATTCAGCCCAGCACAGGCCCTCTGCCCTGCGGGGTGGGACCCCTGCAGGCCTCGCCGCACGTGCCTCGCTTGGGGCCCGCCTCGTCCCCGGAACCCGTCACATGCACCCTGGGCCCTGGCTCCTGCCCCGTCCCCACGAGAGCAGGGCCCGCTCCCCACCAGCAGCCACGTCTCGGCTTGGGTCTGCCGTGTGGTTCCCTCACACCAGGGTCCTCAGGCTCCCCACTCGGCCCTGCTTTCCCGTCTTGTCACCTGCCATGATGTGCTCCCTCACATGGGGATGGCTGTGCCCACGTGGGGCTCGTCCCTCCCCTATCACCACGATCCCTGACCCTCCCCTGGCCCTCTGCCCACCAGACACAGGGCATCCTGGAGGCTCAGGGGCATGGGTCCAGGTGAGCTGTAGGTCAAGATGGGATCGTTCTTTGGGTCCACCCTGGGTGGTGGGCAGGGGTCACGTGGGGGGTGGTCCTTCCAAGCTGGGGAGGGGGAGGGGGAGGACCCGTGACCACCTCACAGATGAGGGAGGGAGCCGCTGTGTGCCCGGGGGGATGAGGCTGTGCGGACGTCATCAGGGCTGAATTTGCAGAGACGGACTCTGAAGCCTCAACTAGATCAGCTCCTCCAGAGGGCCTGTGTGTGTGCACGGGTGTGACTCTGTGGTGTGTGTGTGTCTATGTGTTGGCGTGTGTACTTGTGTGTGTCTACATGTGTGTCTCTGTGTCTGTGTGTGCACATGTGTGTCCATGTTTATATGTGTGTCCCTGTGTGTGCAGTGTGTGTCTACGTGTGCATGTCCATGTGTGTGCCCGTGTGTGTCTATATGTTGGTGTGTGCACGTGTCTGTGTGATGTGTGTGCTGATGTGTGTCTCTGTGCACACGTGTGTGTGCAGTGTATCTGTGTGTGCACGTCCGTGTGTCTGTGTGTGCATGCATGTGTGCAGTGTCTGTATACATGTGCACATCCGTGTGTGTGCACGTCTGTGTCTGTGTGCACATGTGTGTGCAGTGTCTGTATCTGCGTGTGCATGTCCGTGTGTGTGTGTGCACTCATGTGTGCAGTGTCTGTATACATGTGCACATCCGTGTGTGTGCATGGCCGTGTGTGTCTCTGTGCCTTTGATGTAGTTTTCTGTTGACTCTGCACGTCCCCCGTGTCACCTCATTCCATTTGGGGCACAGACGGCAGCCCCGCAGGAGAGGGGCTGGGACCCTGCCCACGACCTGCAGCAGGGAAAGGCAAAGCTGCGGGAGAGAACGCCACCTTGACCTCGCACTACAGTCCGTAAGGATTTCTACACGCCTCCACACCACCGAGTAGTCCTCCTGTCGAGTCACTAACAAGGGAAGAAGTCCGAACCGGCGCCCGGAGGAAATAGCATCCAAGTGCCTGCTGAGTGGATTTCATCAGCTTCCCAGAAAAAACAGCCCCTGGAACCCAGATGCCCCCCAACCGAATGTCAGGCTGCCTTTGTTGCTGGGCCATCCCCAACCCAGTGGCTCAGAGCACACAGAGAAGAACGGGAGACTCGGTCACTCATGAGGGGTCACCGCCCTGCCTGACATCGAGAGTGATCTGGGGGAATGTCCGTCCATCTCTGGCTGTGTCCTGGGATGAGCGGGAGAAGCTGGAGCTGCTGGAGATGTGCGTAGGTCTGAAGGACAACAGTCAGGATCTGACACTTCAGGAGGGACCCAAGGCCACTCCCGTGAACCAAGTGTCCCCCCGGAGAACCCACAACACCACGGCCATGTCCTGACCATCAGAGAGCAAGTCACAGAAGGAAGGACTTGAGGAGATGGAATTTACGGTCGTCTGCCAACTCCTGGTTCAGCCTGGTGATTTTCCACCCGAGACCCGAGGAATTGAGCCCCTCCTTCCTGGTACGGTCTTTCTCATCCTGTCACATCCCGGGTGACAGTGAAGGACTCCGGCTCCAAGGCCGTGAGTGACCCTCACTATCCCCTTCGAGCTGCGGACCCCGGTGTCTGCCCACCTCTCCATCCGGAGGGGACTATGAAAAGCTGCATCCCGAGTGATGTGTGTTGGAGGCCGAGTGTCCGGCGGGGCAAAGAGCTCCGCTCCCTGCGCACGACGGTCACCAACAAGACCCCCCTCCCCACCCCCCCCCCACTCCTGCCTCTGATCCTCTCTCACAAGCCCCTCCCTGGAGGACACCCAGACGTTAGATGTTCAGCACGACTCTCACTGCCTGGCCTCTGCTCCCGTTTTCTCCTCTCTCTCTGCTTCTTGATATCTGAGAGCAGCTGCAGAGGGCAGCCTGGGGACCAGCACACCGGTGACGCATGGGTGGGGGCTGCTGGTTCTCCAAACACACAGGGGCTGGAGGCCTGCCCTCCAGAATCACAGAGCCCCTTCGGATGGAGCTGCTGGCGGGCAGGAAGGGTTCACTCAGTCCTCCTGGGCACCAGCCAGAGCTCTCCAGGATGTGTACACACACACACTGATTTATTTTAAGGAACTGGCTCGTGAGACTGTGAGGCCTGGCAAGTGTGAGGTGGGAACCCAGGCAGGGTCTCTGTATTTCGGTCCAGAGCAGAATTCCTTCTTCTCTGGGAAACCCCAGCTTTTGCTCCCAAGGCCCCCACCTGATGGGAGAGGCCCACCCACATCATGGAGGGTTCTCCTCCTCAACTGAGTCAACTGACTGCCGATCTGAGCCGACAGGAAATTCACAGTGCGGGAGCCTGACCCAGCGGACAGCACGGCCGTCTCACCACCCACGGCTGCTCCTCTCCCCACTTCCCCACTGGCTGGATGCTCTCTTCACGTAGACCTTCCACCTCCTTAGAATTCTTTTCATCCCATTTCCCTCTAGCTTCGGAACCAGGACATGCTTGCTTCCTTGGACTAAGTGATCCAGAGGCAAAGGAGTCCCTGTTGCTGTTCCCTCCACGCCAGGATGGAAGAGCAGTCACGGGCCAGAGGACATGCCTGCCTTCTCCCCAGACCAGGGCCCGGGAGGGCACGGACATGGCCACTAGCTGATTCAGGAAGCCTAGGCATCCATCCCTAAGTCCATGTCTCCCATACACTGGGCATAAAAATCCCACCTTGCTGGGTTGTCGAATATAAAATGAAAATGTACAGAAGAGCACTTGTGAGCTTTGAGATTCTGTGCAACTGGGAAGAGCGATCGTCACTGCAATCATCAACACACCAGACCCCGTCATCACCACCAGCATCACCTCCAGCATCACCACCAGCATCACCTCCATCATCAACACCAGCATCACCTCCATCATCACCACCAGCATCACCTCCATCATCACCACCAGCATCACCTCTATCATCACCACCAGCATCACCTCCATCATCACCACCAGCATCACCACCAGCATCACCTCCATCATCACCACCAGCATCACCTCCATCATCACCACCAGCATCACCTCCATCATCACCACCAGCATCACCTCCATCATCACCTCCATCATCACCACCAGCATCACCTCCATCATCACCACCAGCATCACCTCCATCATCACCACCAGCATCACCTCCATCATCACCATCCTCATTAATGTTATGACTGAACTGCATCTCCCTCACAACTCATACGTTAAAGCCCTAATTCCCATCGTGATGATATTTGTAGACAGGGCCCCCAGGGAGGTAAGTAAGGTTAAAAGAGGTCACAGGGTGGGAAGCTAATCAGATAAGATTGTTGTTCCTACAAGAAGAGGAAGAGACACCAGATGTCTCTCTGTCGTCATAGTACCCTGAAGAAGTACCCATGAGCAGGTGCTGCCTGCAAGTCAGGAAGAGAGCCCTCCCAGAAACTGTGCTGGCCAGCGCCTCGATCGTGGACTTCTAGTCTCCAGAATGTGAGGAATAAACGCATGCTGTTTAAGCCCCCAGTCCACGTACTTTGTTGCGGTGGCCCAGTGTGACTCAGACAATCACCGCCATCCCAGTCACGACCACTTATTTAAGAAGCATCCAAGTAATCGTGTAGAAGCTGCTGCTCTTCGTTTCTGTCTCCTGATTTTCAAACCTGAGTGGATGCTGAGGTCTCGAGGGGACTTATGAGGACTCAGGACCCGAAGCCCTGCCCCCAAGCTTTGGAGTCAAGGTCCCAAAAGGGAAGCCTGAGAACCTGCATTTCCCTCAAGTTCCTGAGTCCTGCTGCTGTTGCTCCAGCCTTTGTGTGAAATCATCAAGCAAAGTTTGGCCAGATGAAGCCTGTCAAATATCCCACGATTTGTGAGAAAAGCTGCTGCTCACAACAGCAGCTGAATACCATCAAGGCCTCCCAGGTGGACACACTTGAGCCCTGTTAAATGATGCGGCAAGCTAACACTGCCCTCGAAATCAACAGTGAGGGGTTCATTTTCATCACCGGGAGGGGAGGGATCACGAATGCAACATGAATGCTGGGGACATTTTACAGGCAAGGCTCCAGAGGCTGAAGCAAGTCTCTTTGTACCATGGAAGCATGGGGAGGTGGGGACCCATGAGGGAGGGAGACCAGCTCGCACACGCTCCGTTGGAGCCCGTACTGGGTGTGCGCATCCGGGCTTTGATTCTGCCCCGTCCGTGAACAGCGTCTGCGGGGCACGAAGCCCTATTATTCAGGTGTAATTGTCTTCCTGAACCATTTGAGGCTCTTGACTGATTACTGTTAGCAAAATCGAGCCAGATGGCCTTGGGTGTGAGCTGGGGTGGATCTGTTGCGGGGGGGCGGGTGCACAGGGGTTCCTGCCAGGACGCCTAGAAGAAAGGGGCGTCCCCCCGAGGTGGTCGCTGCCTGTGGGGATGGGGCTGGGGGCTCATGGCCGGGGGTTGCCAACAGTGCCCTGTCCTGGATGCCACGCACGACTCACTCCCCTGGGCAGTCAGGGGGCGGTTACAAGCCTCTGCCCAGAAGGGTAGCGATGTCTCTGTGGTACTGTCTGTGTGCCCACACGAATCAAAGGGCGCTGCTGCTGCTGCTCTTTGGTCGCTCAGTCATGTCCCACTCTCTGTGACCCCATGGACTGCAGCACGCCAGGCCTCTCTGTCCCTCACCATCTCCCAGAGTTTGCCCAAGCTCATGCATGCCCATTGAGTTGGTGACGCCATCCAACCGTCTCATTGCCTGCTGTCTGCCTCTCCTTTTGCCTTCAATCTTTCCCAGCCAAGGGCATTAGCTGCTGTTCTCTAAGCAATTTAAGTACTGTCTGACTTCAGAAAAAAAGGGCCACAGAAACATATCACTTAATAGCAACAAGACATTTAAACCGAGACCACGGACCCATGGATGAGTCCCCCCACGAAGTTGCAAGAGCCTACAGCTCCCTCATTATCATCACGGCAAAGAGGACATGCTTTGGGGATGAAACCATAGTCTTTACAGACCTAAGAGCACACCAGGAACTCACCTCCACGACCCATTTCACATTAAATACCTTTAAGCCACAGATGCAGAGTAAAACCCAAGCCTGCCGCTGCTCATGAGCTGAGCAAACTTACTAACGATGACTGTTAAACACTCAGCTCCATTTGGGAATTGAGTTGACTCATTTTCAAGCCATCAGGGGCTCTCCCAGTGGCTCAGTGGTAAAGAATCTGCCTGCCAATGCAGGAGACACGGGTTTGATCTCTGAGCTGTGACGATCCCACACACCTTGGAGCAACAAAGTCGGGGCACCACTGAGCCTGCGCGCTGCGGTGCCTGCCGGCCACGCGCCTGTGCCCCCCGTGCTAAGCAACGAGAGAGGCCCCTGCAGCAAGGAGCCCCACAACACAGCTGCCGAGTGGCCTCCACTTGCCCCCACGAGGCACAAACAACACACAGCGATGAAGACCAGCACAGCCAAAACTACAGTACTTTTTAAAAAGATATCAAACCCATCTATATTACTAATATCCGAAGGGAGGAATCCTGATGGCTCAGCAGGTAAAGAACCAGCCTGCAGTTCAGGAGACACAGGCGATCCAGGTTCGATCCCCAGGTTGGAAAGACTCCCCGGAGGAAGAAGTAGTTAACCACTCCAGTATCCTTGTCTGGAAAATCCCGCAGACAGAGGAGCCTGGTGGGCTATAGTCCACGGCGTTGCCAAGAGTCAGACACGACCGAGCACGGACACAGTGACAAGGAGAGGACGGGCCAAGTCACCCGTGGAAGCCAGGTCTAACCGGGAGACCTCTCTCTGCTCAGGAAGGTGTAAAAATTCTTTCCAAATAAAAAGAATCACGGTCACCTCAATGTTCAGTTTGAGGAGAGAGAGAGCGCCGACTGTGTTTAGGAAGAAAAAGCATTTCTGTAACTTCAGGCGTTTAGCCAAAAAAAAAAAAGTTCTTTCATCCTAAACCATCTGGTCAGCTGCATCAAAATTTGATGAGCCCCATGTTTATAAAATGGGGTATTACTCAGCCATAAAAAGGGATGAAGCAGCGATACACCCGACAACACAGATGGACCTTGAAAAGGCTTGCTGAGTGAAAGAAGCTCAGCACAAAAGACCACGTATGGTACACGTCCCTCCTCTTCTGAAACGTCCAGGAGCAGCCCACCCCCAGGGACACAGGGAAATGAGCGGCTGCCCAGGGCTTGCGGGAGGGAGGAACAGGGAGTGACTCTTCGGGGTCCAGCGTTTTCCTTGGGCTGATGACAAAGCTCTTAACCACACAGACGTGATGCTGCCATACCCTGCCATGTGCCCACGGCCACTGAATTGCACGTTCTGACAAGATTACAATGGTACATTTTGTGTCATATACATTTTGCCACAATTTAAAAATCAGGACTCTGGCTTTTCGCTCCACTTCGTAACCCCGTGGCCACGCCGAGCTGGGTTGTTCACCCTCTACCCAGGACAGCAGGCCAGGTGGGGGCACGGATGGATGGCAAGCCACCCCCCACCCCCGGGAGACAGTCCCCATTCACACAACATCCGTGGCTTTCTGCTTTTCCCAAACTGCCTTCGTGAATCGCCGCCCACATCCACCCCCGGAGGCATGGCGGCCTTAGCTGTTCACTCTAATCGGAAGGAAGCCGGGGTGGACAGGCGAACTGAAATAGGGTCGCAGCTCCAAACACAGACCCCGCCCCCGACACCAGGGCCAAGCACATGCCGACACACAGGGAGGCTGTGCGGGCAGGCGGCCTGGCGTCTCGGGGGCTGGAGGGGTCTGCTTACCTGGAACGGGGTCTGGCTGTTGTAGTTCTTCAGTTCCTTATCTCCACCTCGAAACAGAAGCACACGAGCACAGCTGTCCTGCAAGAAGGAGGAAGAGATCTGTTTGCAAATCATGGCACGAACATCTTCCAAAGGCGCTTGTTCACAGGGTGGGCTCATAGGAGTTCAGAGACGCGGAAACGCAAAGTCGACAGGAGGCTGTTTCTGCTCACTGGGGCAATCAGGAGGAGGGCACGTGGCCCGGACACCGTCGGCTGAACCTTCACTGCTGCAAAGACTTGGGATAGCGACCCAGCAGAATCTACAAAGATTTCACATACATACACCCCCCGGCCAGTGATTCTTTTTAAGACTATCTACCCATGGAGAAAGCTGAGCACGGAAGAACTGATGCTTTTGAACTGTGGTGTTGGAAAAGACTCTTGAGAGTCCCTTGGACTGCAAGGAGATCCAACCAGTGCATCCTAAAGGAAATCAACTCTGAATATTCACTGGAAGGATGATGCTGGAGCTGATCCAATACTGTGGCCACCTGATGCAAAGAACTGACTCATTGGAAAAGACCCTGATGCTGGGAAAGATGGGAGGCAGGAGGAGAAGGGGACGACAGAGGAGGAGATTGGATGGCATCACCAACGCAATGCACATGGGATTGAGCAAAACTCCAGAGATGGTGAAGGACAGGGAAGCCTGGCGTGCTGCAGTCCGTGGGGTGTAAAGAGTTGGAAATGACTGAGTGACTGAACTGAACTGACGCATGGAGAAGGAAATGGCAACCCACTCCAGTATTATTGCCTGGGAAATCCCAGGGACAGAGGAGGCTGGCGGGTTACAATTCATGGGGAGGCCAAGAGTCAGACGAGACCGAGCCGCTGAGCACACTTATAGAGTGCTTTGCACAGGCACACACAATCTGTAATAACTGGAAGACCACAAGCAGACTACAGAAGGAGAGGAGAGAGAACGTGGGGACGGCAAAGTACTCTAAAACAAGGGAAAGAGGGGGCTATTCTGGAGCACTCTTTGTTAAGACGACCTTCTGTTGCAGTACAGCTGGTCTCCAATGTTTCAGGTGTACAGCAATGTGATTTGAACTGAATAAAACTGAATGGATACACATTCTTTTCCAGACAGTTTCCCACCATAGGTTATTACAGGATATTGAAAGGATATGGCTCCTCTGGGCCATACAGTAGGTCCTTGCTGTTTATCTGTTTTATATTTAGTAATACTTGTCTCTGTTCATCCTAAGTTCCCGATTTATCCCTCTCCCACTTTCCCCTTTGGTAACCATGTTTTTTTCCAAGTCATGAGTCTGTTTTGTAAATAAGTCGATTTGTATCATACTTCAGTTCCATATATAAGTGACAGACATCTTTATCTGGCTTACTTAGTATGATAATTTCTAGGTCCATCCATGTTGCTGCAAATGGCATTATTTCATTATCTTTATGGCTGAGTAATATTCCATGGCATACATGAACCACGACTTCTTTATCCACTCCTTTGTTGAGGGACATCTAGGTCGCTTCCATCTCCTGGCTATTGTAAATAGTGCGGCTGTGAACACTGGGGTGCAAGCATCTTTTTCAATTAGCATTTTGTCCAGGTATATGCCCAAGAGTGGGATTGCTGGATCAGTTGGTAGCTCTATTTTTAGTTTTTTAAGGAACCTCCATAATATTCTCCACAGAACCTTCTTTGCCAAGGCAGTGATAGCAAAAACAAAACCAAAAGCAACATACGCCGATAATCGACTGACTAGAAAAAAGTCCAAACATCTAACTAAAACATATGAGTCTCAGAACGATGACAGAGCTCAATTTCACTTCCATTTTAAAGTCTATATTTTAAAAGCGATGAATATCTCTGAAAAGAAGTTACCAGTTAACAGGAATTACTTTCTCAGGAAGGAGAACGGGGTAAGCAGAAGGAAGCTTTTGCTGTTATTTTCTGTCCTTAGACTCTCTAACGCCTTTAAGCGGCGGCCCGTATTCCTTTCTTGTGTTATCGTACAGTGAGAAGAGAGCTGTTCCCGTCCATTTGGTGAGCATCTACCAGTCGCCTGGAGCGGCGAACCCTCTTGAAAGCCCTGACGGGGAGGGTGCGGACAAACACCCACAGACAAGGAGGGAGCTCCCGGGTGGCGAGCGCTGGGACCCGGGTGAGGGCCCCCGGGGCCTCTATTGCAGGACGATGATATTAATGAGGGGACACTTGCGCACGGAGCAAACAGGAGGTGAGGCAGAGGGACCCGCGTTCTCTGAGCCGCGGTCAGGCAGACACGCTGGACGGGGCGGGCTCTGCTCACACACCTGCCGGGCACAGGCGGGATGGCTCCAAGTTCTGCAGGAAAGCCTGCTGTCGAGCAGCCCACGTGGGTGGCTTTGGGGTCACTGCAGACTTGGGGTGCACACTGCAGGGCCTGGATGGAGGCTGCCCTCGGGGACTGCTGTGGGTGGAGAGAGGGCCTGGGGACCACTTCGGGCTGGGTCCCCAAGGCAGGCAGAGAGACAGGGGGCCCTTGGGAGGGAGGGCAGCCTCCGTGGTGGCAAGAAGGACACGCGCAAATAGAGGTTAGGAGAGAGATGGTGGAAGGCCACCGGCCGGGAGCCCACTGTTGAAACAGCCGTGAGCGTGCAATGCCCTTGGTTCAGATGGTGGGCAGGCCCCCACCACGCTGACAGGTGGAAACGTCAGGGAAACCCCAGTCTTGGTCTACACTGTCTGCACCTTTTCCATGAGTCTGATTTCAAGCGGGGCTCTGAGTAACTAGGAACACTTAAAAGAAAAATTTAAAAGATGGACCTGTGCTTAGCAAACACACCTGTCACATGTGGGGTGCAGGTAATCTAAGGCTGTAAAAGCAGAGCCCCAGGCGTTCCTTCCAGGGGAGATGAGCCCTGGATCCCAGCCAAGGCCACACACCCTGGACTGAGGCCGGTCCTGTCATTTGATTCCGGAGTCTCACCTCCCACCCCGCTGGTTCTGTGAATCAGCTTTTACTGGAACCCACCCCACCAACTGGGGCTCATTCATGATGACCCAAAGTGAGTTAATTACTTAAAACAACAGCATGATCTTGCCTCAGTGAGCAGTGTTCTGCAAAGAGAGAAAAGAGGAAAGGGTATCTGAGACAGCCCTGGCCTTGAGGGGACACAGGGCCAGCAGATGAGCGGGATTTTGGCAGGTTACCACCGGCGTGTGGGGGGAGCAGGTGAGAGAGGACGAACTCCGGGGGCAGAGAACCAGGATGACCCCCACCCCAGAGCTCGGGGACCTGAAGCCTGCCCGGGGGCTCATTCTGAACTGAGTTCTCACTGGGCCTAAGTGTGCCCTGGCCTGGCTCCAGGGCGGCCGGGGAGGACCCCTCAGCTGACCGTCCCAGATGTCGGGAGCACTGGGGCCATGAGAACCCAGGACAAGAGCTGGACCTGGAAATTCTTTGTAACTGCTCCCCACCACTCTGCAAGGACTTCCACTGAAAACTCCCATCAGGGAGGTTTATCTCCTGGGAAGCTAAGAATAACCCTTGCCAGGAACTGCCAGTCACACCCTCCCAAGAGGAAGCCAGCCAGGATCCCAGAAAACTCCTCCGCTCACCACAGACGGACGGCTCTGAGTCAATATTAACCACGCTCGAGGCACACACCCTGTCATTCTAATAGCTGCCAGACTTGGAAGGGGGAGAGGCTTCAAAACTGAAGGGCGAGTGGTTCACGTGACTTTATGATGACAACACTGTGAGTGTGTTTGTGTGAGTGTGTGTGTACAGACAGGTGTGCATGTGAACACAGGTATGCGTGTGAACACACGGATGCTCGACAGTTCAGAAAACACACCGATCCATTCCTTGATTCCACCCTCAGAGCACCCTTGCTAGAGGTAGTAGCAGGCCCATTTCACAGATAAGACAGCGGAGGCCAGGAAGGCTCGAATGAAGACCTGCAGCTTTAGGAGGCAACCAAAAGAAGTCCTGACCCAGAGAAGTTGCTAGTGGGAGCCTGGCGGTGCCCGTGCACGGCTGCTGGCGGCCCTGTGAGTCCCCTTGCCAGGGAATCTCGTAGGACACACCAAGGTGTGCCTTTATCATTTCAAAGGAGCCCATATCGAAGGCAGACGCAGACGCACCCTGTGTGTTCTGAGGGCCGAAGCATCAGGAAGACTATCCGCTTGTTATCCAGGGATGACTTTTGGAGACTTGATCGTGGTCGCTTAAATGTCACAGACACAAGTACTCAGTACTCCAAATTATGAGTCAGGAATTTGTCTCCAGTTTATATGATCCCTCGAAACGAGCCTGTCCCAGTAGACATAAATCTAGAAAGAGCCCGGATGTGCGTGATCAAAAAAATGGGCAGAGGTGGGGCACTGCTGTCACCAGAGCGAGGGCAGGAGCCTGGCTCCAGAGACCTGCCTCTCTGCAGGGCGATGCCTCAAGGGCCACATCAACATGCGCCCCGACTTGTGCCCAGTGGAGCCTCATCCTACCTCAATCAAGGGGTTGAAGGGACCCATCCCCAAGGCCTGGGGGAGGAGAGACACAGGGTGGGTTCTGAGCCGCTTGGACTAAGCCTGCGACTCCTGGCCTGCACAGGGGAATGACAACCTCCAAAGGCTCGCTGGGAGAATCTAAGGGGGATGACTGTGGGACACCTTTCTGCACACTCTCTATGCCTAGGGGATGATGGGCCCTATGAGGCCCCTGCAGAGACCCCCACTGGCGATGATGCTGACAGCCACAGTGTGGGGTGTGGCAAGGGCACAGAGACCAGACAGAACACAGCCTGTCTCAAGAGGCCTGCTCCAGAGAGGCAGGGTTTATTTACTTTTTAACTTTCTAGACAAATTTGCCTGGCTTAGTAACTTATGATATTTCAAACTCCCTTCCTTCCTTCATTATCCAGGGTAGAAAAACAAACATCAGGCTGTCTCCCTGCCTCCCTCTGGGGCTCCTGGAAAGCCAGCCAACAGACCGAGGGAGCCAGAAGATTAGATGCAGTTTGCTGCTTACAGTCAAAGCCCTAATTAGCTGATTTCATAAAAGAGAGAATATTTCGATCACAGGGTGTTTTACTGGAAGTGTACGGATGAGGTCTGCCTAAAACTGATAAAACACACAATCAATCCACAAAGCTGATGTTTTCACATTTAATGAGAATTTTGTTAAGTCAAATCAATAGCAGTACGCATGGTATCACCATCAGCATCCTAATCACCACCTTCACCACCACCAGCATCACCGTAGTTACCATCAGCATCATGGTAGTTACCATCAGCATCACCATCACCGTAGTTACCATCACCATCACCGTAGTTACCATCAGCATCCCCATTTGCTGTTGGTATCCAGTCGCTCAGTCGTGTCCAACTCTGCGATCTCATGGACTGCAGCACACCAGGCTTCCCTGTTCTTCACCATCTCCCGGAGTTTGTTCAAACTCACGTCCATTGGGCTGGTGACGCCATCCAACCATCTCATCCTCTGTCACCCCTTTTCTAACTCTTGCCTTCAATCTTTCCCAGCATCAGGGTCTTTTCCAATGAGTCGGCTCTTTGCATCTAGTGGCCAAAGTATTGGAGCTTCAGCTTCAGCATCCATCCTTCCAATGAACGTTCAGGGCTGATTTCCTTTAAGACTGAGTCGTTTAATCTCCTTGTTGTTCAAGGGACTCTCAAGAGTCTTCTGCAGCATCACAATTCAAAAGCATCAATTCTTCAATGCTCAGTCTTATTTATGGTCCAGCTCTCACACCCATAGGCGACTACTGGGAAAACCACAGCTTTGACTAACATCGCCATAGTCACCACCATCCATCATCACCATCACCACCATCATAGTCACTTTTACTGAAAATCTACCGCACGCCAGGCATACCATATGTTTGTTTTCTATTTTAAGCCTCTTAGCAGCCCTGCCAGTCAGGTATAATTATCTCCACATTACAGAGGAGGGATTTTCTGGAACCCAGACTGCCATGTCTCCCTGCACTGCAGCTCTATCTTGAGGCGCCTTCTTAATCCCTTTCCCTGGCTTCTGTCCTGACCCAAGGGCCCCAGGTTCCCACCCCGGGAGAGTCTATTTCTCAGCATCATTCTCCAGCGTGCCCTATACGACACCTCCCTCTGCTTGAAGCAGTTTCTCTTGTTGGCCCTGAGCCCGGCGTCACACATCCCTTGTGTGCAGAAAGAGGAAGTGGACTCAGTGAGGAGGCCAGCATGCTGGTGACTTGGGGAGGACAGGGCTTCAGGCTAGGTATCAATACAATTGCCAGGGCTGCGTGACAGAGGCTGGGGGACCTCGATCCCTCCGCCCAGCCCTCCATACCCTCTGATGGCTCATCAGGAGGATGCTAGCGTACACGGAGCTGTGCGTCTCCGAATTACACTGAGATGCCATCTGCACCAGCTTTTCTCACTGGTTTGGGGGGGGTGGCGCTGAGGGAAAAGATTAAAGGTCACACTAGCATCCCAGGGAGGGGCACGAGGGATTCAGGAGGCCAGATCCCAGAACACTTGCCGACTCCCAACTGGATGTGCTGTCCAGAACCCACGGGCCACCAAGCAAGTCTGTGACCCTCCATCATGGCCTCTGGGACAGAATGCAAGGCTCGGTGTCCAAAACAGGAGATGCCCCAAAGGATTTCTACCCTTGCTGCTGCGGAGGGTCAGGTGGGTATGACTGGATGGCAGCAGATGGGCCGCGACAGTCCCAGGACCCTGGAGAGGAAGGAGACAGCTCTCACGCCCCGGCCAGGCTCCCCAGCACGCTGGGAGGAAGGCACTCGGCCTGGAGCAGGGAGCCTGTCCTTAACTTACGTCTGGTGAGAGACCAGATGCAGCCTTCTGCACCCGGGCCTGGCAAACTGGGGCCCACAGGCTAAACTGGCCCACTGCCTGGTTTATAAATAAAGTTTTATTGGCGCACAGCCACACATTAATCTGCATATCGTCTGTGGCTAAGTTCACACTGCAGAGGCAGAGTGGAGTAGCTGTGAAAAAGTCCATGTGGTCTGAAAAGCCAGAACATTCACTCAGTGACTCTTTATAGAAAAAGCCTGCTGGCTCTCTAACCTAAATCCAGAGAGGCAGGGTCTTCCTACGAGCCCTGGGAGGCTCTGGGTCATCTCAAATCCATCAGCCAAGGGTGAGGACCGGTCCAGAGGACACAGAGGGAACCCAGCCCCACAAATAACTCAGAATACAGATTCCCAACATTCTAATAAAAAAGGTTACACTTTCAAAAATCATCCTGTCCTCCATTATTTCAAGAGACAGAAAACTTGATTTTCTGTCTAGGTTTTTTTTTTTTCCCCCATGATAAAATATGGTTAAAATCTACCAGGGAAAATTAAGGAATGCTTTGCCCGTCTAAGGCAATAATTAAGCAGCACAGGTTGGCACAGATGTTTTGCCAGCCAAAGCCAAGCCTCATGACATGTGTTTTCCAGCCCAGCCGAGCAAGATATCCCCGTGCTCAGAAACCCCTTCCAGCATCCACATGCCTTGGAACGCCCTGGGCCCCAGCTGTGTGCAAATCCCATCAATACGCTTTCATTAAGGAGCTGGCCAGCAGCGCTCAGGAAACCCCTTGGAGTCAAACTGAAATGCTTCCCCAGCCCCATCTGGCCGAGCCGCTCTTCTGTGCCAGGAGCAGGGGACACCCTGAGAGATGGCGGTTTGTGTCCCTGAGAAGGTGGGCCCAAACAGCAAGGAGATCCAGGCAGGGAAGACTGGTAAGGCCCAATAACAGCCGGGCCCTGGGCAGTTTCCCTGAGCTCTACTGCAAAGGGCTGTGGAGTGAAAAGCACAACTCGCTCTATGGGGGGCTCATCAAGGAAAGGCTTGACTGAGGGCAGATATCTCAACTGGGGTTTGAAGAATGCATAGGCGTTTTCCAAGGCAAAGGGACTCCTGTCACTTAGGAGCCTTGCCTGGAGGACGGGGGTCACGTCCCACCCCTGCTGCTTTCTGAGCACGCTCGCACCCAGCTCGCCTTGGTTTTCAGTCCATCTCACACGGGAGACCAAGGGCTTTATATAAACGTGTTCACATGAAGCCTCCACTCGTGGAGCCAAAAAGAAGTGAGCGGGGTCCTGAAGAGAGATCTGCACTCCTGTGTCCACAGCATCACTGTTCACAACAGATGAGAGATGGAGGCAGCCCGTATCCCCTGACGGATCAAAGGATAAAACATGGTCCATCTACACAAGGGAAAACGCTGCCGCTGCTCAGTCGCGTCTGACTCTTTGAGACCCCATGGGCTGCAGCACACCAGGCTACCCCGTCCTTCACTCTCTCCCAGAGCTTGCTCAAACTCATGTCCATTGAGTCAGTGATGCCATCCAACCATCTCATCCTCTGTGGCCCCCTTATCCCCCTGCCCTCAGTCTTTTTCAGCATCAGGGTCTTTTCCAATAACTTGGCTCAGGTGGCCGAAGTATTGGAGCTTCAGTTTCAGCATTAGTCCTTCCAATGAATATTCAGGGTTGACTTCCTTCAGAATTGACTGGCTTAATCTCCTTGCAGTCTAAGGGACTCTCAAGAATCTTCTTCGGCACCACAATTTAAAAGCATCAGTTCTTCGGCGCTCAGCCTTCTTTATGGCCCCAGTCTCACATCCATACATGACTACCGGAAAAACCACAGCTTTGACTAGAGGGACCTTTGTCTGCAAAGTGATGTCTCTGCTTTTTAATATGGCATCTAGGTTTAGCATAGCTTTTGAAAGCTATGACAAGCAAACATTACTCAGCCTTAAAAAAGAAGAAAACTGTGACACAGCTGTAACCTAGATGAACCTGAGGACCGTACACGGAGTGGAATAAGAGCCACAAAGGCACAATTCCATGTGATGCCACTCACAGGGGTTCCCTAGAGTTGTCAAGTCCACAGAGACAGAAAGCAGATGGTGGGGGCCAGGGGCTGGGGAAGGGACGGGGAGTGGGTTACTGGAGACTGGGGCTCAGTTTGGGAAGACAGAAAGTCCTGAAGAAGGGTGACGCGTGTACAGCGCCGTGAGTGCAGCTAACGCTGCTGAGATGCGCACCTTAACTGCAGTCAGGACGGGCAAACATTTGCTCTGTTTTACTGATTTAACCACAATGAAGAAGGAATTAGGTTTCCAAGGTGGCACTCGTGGTAAAGAACCTGCCTGCCAATGTAGGAGACATAAGAGATGTGGGTTCCAGCCCCGAGTAGGAAAGATCTCTTGGAGGAGGGCAGGGAAACCCAGTTCAGCATTCTTGCCTAGAAAATCTCATGGACAGAGGAGCCTGGCAGGCTATAGTCCATGGGGGCGCAAAGGAGTTGGACACGACCAAAGCAACTTAGCGTGTGAGAAGGAATTAAATAGAAAAGGCCCACTGGGGACACGTGTGTACGCTGTTACACGGTGGTCCCACTGGCGTCCGGTGAGGTGCCATAACCATCTTGGGGGCTCTGCCAGCCACTCCCATCCCCATCTCATGGCTCCTGCCTGCCCCCCTCCAGGTCCCAGGGGAGACCCGCTCTGGGGTACGTGTGACACGGAGCCTGCAGACTCTGCCTTGGGGGGTTGGGCCCAGCTGACTGCAGGAGGACCCTCCTCTCACTTCCTGTGACTCAGGTTCTCCTTCTGTGGCAGGGATGTGTGTGCTAAGTCACTTCAGTCGTGTCCGGCATTTGTGACATTATGGACTGTAGCCCACCAGGCTCCTCTCTCCATGGGATTCTCCAGGCAAGAGTACTGCAGTGGGCTTCCATTTCCTTCTCCAGGGGATCTTTCCAACCCAGGGATGGAACCTGATATTCTTAGGTCTCCTGCATTTGGCAGGAAGGCTCTTTACCACTAGCACCACCTGGGAAGCGCGTATGATAGGAATAACCATCCTCAAAGAAGCTGGTGAGGTCCAGCTAAGCACTGAGTCTCTGTGTCTCCCCAGATTCCTACCTTGAAGCCCTAACCCCCAGTGTGACTGTGTCTGGAGATGGGTCTTTCGAGGTGATTAGGTTAAATGAGTTTGTGAGGGTGGGGCCTGATCTGATAGAATTAGTGTCCCTGGCAGAAGAGATAGCAGAGGGCTGCTTCTGTCTCTGCACGTGGGAGGACACAGCCAGAAGGGGCCCGGCAAACCCAAACCGGGAAGACCGCCTTCCCCTGGAGCCAAGCAGGGCTTGGTCTGGGACACGCAGCCAGGACTGTGAGAAACAAATGTCTGACGTTGAAGCTGCCCTGTCTGTGGGGCTTCACTCCAGCAGCTGGAGTGGGACTCCACCTGCAAGGCGCTCGGGACAGCCCCGGCCCCGGGGTGCACAGTTACGGAGGGTGTGGGGCGCGTGCCCGGCTCACTGACCTGGTTGTAGAGGGCGCAGATGTGCAGGGCGGTGTTCCCTGAGGCGTTCTGGGCCCCCATGTCGGCCCCGTAGAAGAGCAGGTGCTCCAGGTGCTGCACGTGGCCGTACCTGCAGGCCTGAAACGAGAGTCCACGCCGTGAGCGGAGCCGCCCGGGGCCCACCTGGCTCCCCCAGAAGTGACGGTGCAGCCGGCACAGCTCACAGCCCACTCCTGCATCTGGACCTGCATCTGGGCCCCACGACAGACCCCAGGGTGGGGGCAGGAGAGAGGCTTGCGACGGGACTGAGGACTGTCCTGGGCTGTTCAACAGTGGGGTGGGTCTGGGAAGGGGTCCCCCATTCCTTCCATTCGGACCCACAGGAGGGGAACCCCCTGGCCTCAGCGACCGGCCCCAGGAAACACAGATCAGGATGCTCCGTGCCTGGCCTCCCTAATCCAAGTCCCCCGGACCCCAGGATGACGCCTGAGAACATCTGTGGGTGTGTGAAGACCTGCTGGGTGCTGGGGAGAGGCCCCGCCCAGCTCTCCTGTCCTCCTACCGGCAGGGGCAGCCCTGCTAAGACTTCAACATGAACCCACCCTGGAGGGCTGCAGGGGAGGTGGCCCCACAGCGTGATTTACCTTTCCTGAGCCCTTCTGGGGGTGACGTGGGATTTATGAGCCAACAGGGTTCTGGGGTCAACCAGATCTGGCTTGGTTTTCCAGAACTTTCACTCTGATCCTATGTCTTCACGAGCCAACAGAAACCCTGCTCCTCGAGGGGTTCTCACGAGTCATGTGAACTTGGGGCCTGAAAAGACCCCTCAGTGATGCTCAGGGACAGGCTGGCCCTCCACCCCCCACGGCACGCAGGGAGACCTGGCGTCGGGATCGGGCGGGGGCAGGGGCCACCCAGCTCCAGCGGGGGGTCCAGAGCACACGGAGGCTGCGGGGGTCTCGGGACCCTGAGCAGCAGGTCACACCGACTAACCCCACCCCCTCCACCAGTGCCGCCTGCACGCCCAGTGGTACACAGCACCGAGGTGGTGAGACCCACCGTCCCTGCGGCGGGGCGACAACCCAGACAGGGAGGCACGAGAGGCCCAGGGGACGGGGTACTGGCCCAGGACTGCACACACGTGGTGCGGGGAACGCCGGGCACAGAGCAAACAGCTGGCCCGGCCAGGATGGGCAGCCGCGGGGTGTCGGGATCGGGCCGGCGCTCAGCTCGTTAGCCCTTAACTGAGACAGACGGAGCGGAACTTCCACCTCTGTGCGGTGCAAGAGAAGAGCTACACTTCCCCAATTAACAGAGGAGAGAGGACGAGAGGATACGGGGATTAGTAATCGGATGAGCTTAGAAAAAAACCCTGAGAAACACCCACTGTCAACCCCAGTGCCGCTGTTTATAGAGGAGATCATCACCAGAGATGAGGTTGCTTCTACCTGCCTGCCCGCCTTCCCTTTTCATGGCAACAGCGCCCGCCTCTTCCTCTGGGGCCCCGACCGTGCTCCCAGAGGTCTGGGGGCCCGCCCCTCCCCATGCCTACAGCGCCCCCAGAACCTTCTAGCTTTTGGCCACAGGCGTGGGCTGGGGATGCCCAAGTGACTCTCGGGAGCTGCGAAGACGGAGGCTGAAACGTTTGTCAGAACGACGGAGAAAATGAAGTTCTCGCTTTCCTCCAGGAGAGTCGGCAAAAAAAAGCCACAGAAGCTCAGAGCTGCCGGGGCCACCAACGCAGAGGAAGGGAGAAGTGGGAGCTGAAGGCAGGAGAGAGAAAACAAGACACAGAGACACACACACACACAGAGACACGTAGAGGCACATGCACAGAAATATACACACACACAGACACACAGAGACACACACACAGAGGCACACACAGAGAGACACACAGACACGTAGAGGCACATGCACAGAGATACACACACACAGACACACAGAGACACACACACAGAGGCACACAGACACACACAGACACGTAGAGGCACATGCACAGAGATACACACACAGAGACACACAGACACACACACACAAAGGCACACACAGAGAGACACACAGACACACAGAGAGATACACACACACGAGATACACACATAGAAAGGCACACACAGAGACACATAGAGAGATACACACAGAGACACACACACACAGAGACACAGAGACACACAGACACACACAGAGACACAGACACACAGAGAGATACACACAGAGACACACACACATAGAAAGGCACACAGAGACACAAAGAGACACATAGAGAGATACACACAGAGACACACACACAGAGACATACAGACACACACAGATATACATACACAGAGACACACGTACACACACAGACACACACACAAAGACACACAGACACAGAGACACACACAGAGACACACAGAGATTCACACAGACACACACACATATACAGAGACACACACAGATGCACACAGACACTGCCAAGGTGATGCCCTGTGAACCCCTCTCAGCTAAAACTGTGCCTGGGCTCTTCAGGACGTAAGTCTAGGCACAATTTTAATTTCCCCCTTGTATCAGTTTGCGATTTTTGAGCCTCACATTGAAGGAGCCCTCGCCAAACCACTCTCTCCAAAGGCCCTCCGGGAAGCAGGACTGTATTCAGCTTAACTATCCTATAATCAGGAACGAAGAGAGCTGCATCGGCGTAAAAAACCACCTCAGAGTCACTTCACACCCATCCTCCCCCTTCCCGCAGTTATTCCGAAATTGTGAGGTTTTATGAGACATCATGGGACCATGTCTCGCTCTCCTCACCAAGGGTCATGACACGATCCACGCGAAGAGAGAAAATAGCGCTGCTGACTCTGGGCAGACTGTCTGGAAAAGAACCCCCTTAAGGGCTTCCTTCCCAGCCCTGTCTTTCTCAGAGACCAGTGTCTGAAAACAAGCAAAACCAGAAAAGTCAGACACATGCTGGAACAACAACAACAAACTCCCATAATTGCTTTTCTAAAAGATCATCTTCGCTCATCTCTCCTCTTAAACCAATGGCTGTTACGTGACTTTGGCCACCTGATGCGAAGAGTTGACTCACTGGAAAAGACCCTGATGCTGGGAAGGATTGGGGGCGGGAGGAGAGAAGGGGATGGCAGAGGACGAGATGGCTGGATGGCATCACTGACTCGATGGCCATGGATTTGGGTGGACTCCGGGAGCTGGTGATGGCCAGGGGGGCCTGGTGTGCTGCGGTTCATGGGGTCGCAAAGAGTCGGACACGACGGAGCGACTGAGCTGAGCAGTTACGTGACAGAAGCCACGCTTGCCGAAAAAGCAGCCCGGCGCACGGGAAAGGGAGGAGGGAATCTGGGTGAGGGGGTAGCCACAGGAGAGAGCAGATCAGCTGCAGTCAGTGCAGGGTCGGGGCGAGAAACAGGTGGATAAACGATGGAGAACGTGAGCAGGTGTCCAGTGTCAAAGACGGGAGTCAGTGATGCAGGGCAGGAGGAGAGGAGCCTCTGTGGCACCGGACCGGAATAGGAGGCGCTCCAGTATGAGCTTTCGGTTTTCAACAGAAAAGCAAGAGAGCGACTGTGTAGGCACAGCCGCGCGTATGTGGACATACGCTCCCAACTCTGACCTGGCACACACGCACCTGAGTCTCTGCCTTCGGCAAAAGACCGGATGAGGGGAAAGTGAGAACTGAAGATCTGGAGGAATGCTCAATCAAAATTTCTGTTTTGACCAAAACAGGTTATCGCACGTTTACGAGACTCCTCTGTGGCGATGCCACTGAAGGATCTGCACGTGCCAGATTGGAGTTTCAAGGAGACTCAGAGTTGAATCCAGAGTCTGTTGGCAGCTACGGACTGAAATCGTGTGAAGTCGTCACTTTTAGTCAAAAATGGCTGAATGATGGTGGTTTCGCTGGTTCAGTCTAAGAGATGACATTTAAACCCGCAGGTCTGAATGCAGTCGCTTGGGAAGAGCATTTATGGGGCGAGAACAAGGGGCTGAGCCTTGGGCACCCACCACTTAGAGGTAGGGCTGAAGAGGAGGAGCTTCCCTGGCGGCTCAGCTGCAAAGAATCCGCCTGCCAACGCAGGGGATGTATGTTCAGTCCCTGGGTTGGGAAGATCCTCTGGAGAAGGAAATGCAACCCACTCCAGTATTCTTGCCTGGGAAGTCCCACGGACAGAGGAGGCTGCGCTACAGTCCACGGGGTCGCAGAGAGTCAGACACGACTGAGAGACTTAACGACAACCCGCTCTGAGAGGCCTGGAGTCAGTAACAGGCCGGGGACAGGGGCACACCTGAGACCCCGACCTCGGGCTCTGAGCACCACTCGGGACGCAGAAGAACCGAGACTTCTGACAGAGATGGCTGATTCGAGGACGGAGGCAGGAAGAAACAAGACGAGCCTGGAATACCTTGCTGAGCCAGAAGGGAAAAGGACGAGCATGCGTCCACAGGACACAGGCCAGCCTGAAGGGGCTCCCTGGACCTGAAGTGGGATAACAGGAACTCTTGAATAAACAGAAATCCCTGAAACCACGTTACTGTAAATAAGTGAATAAATAAACAGGGAGAGAAAGCTCCTTCTGATAACAGAAAGCCAGCTAATTAGTGTGAGAAGCAAGGATGGGAGCAGGAAAATCCCCATTTAGCACTTAATTACTTAATTCAGGCAAGAAATACCAATGCATGCTAAAACTAGCAAGTGAGAGGGGGAGGAGAAGGGCTTTCTCAAATACCCCCTAACTGCAAAGGGAAGAGAAAACCGTGGTGGAGAACCTGGCACATTCCAGGTGAACAGGGGGTCAGAGTGAACATCACCAGTGACGGCAAATGGTCACCACCTGCCCCGACTGGACCGCCAGAAACACATGTCCCCTGCACGATATTCCTGCAAAAACACCCCTCGGTACGTCTCATCACCAGGAAACACTGAGCAAATCCACACCAGGCGACAGTCTCCATATGCCCACCCTGTAACCTTCAGAAGAGGCCCCTGAGAGAACCAAGGGAAGACAGATGAATTCTGCCAGATACAAGGGCTCCTGCAGGGTCCCAGCCTGGATCTTCCCACTGTGCGTGCCTAATCACTTCCATCGTGTCTGACTCTTTATGACCCTGTGGACTGTAGCCCTCCAGGCTCCTCTGATCATGGGATTCTCCAGGCAACAATACTGGAGTGGGTTGCCATGCCCTCCTCCAGGGGATATTCCCGACCCAGGAATCAACCCACATCTCTTACATCTCTGGCATTGGCAAGCACGTTCTTTACCACGAGCACCATCCTGGAAGCCCCACATCCTTTTACTATGTTGGTCATTACTGGGACAACGGGAAAAACTCAAATGTGGTCTCTGAGGAAATAGGATTCTCTGTATTTGCTTCTGCAAGTCCTCTTTAATTTTGAAATTAAAACATTCACTCAGTTTTAGAAAAAGAGAAATTCGTACTTGTTTGACAAAAAGACCTCAAAGCTTTTTAAAAATGTGTCTTCCCCCGAGATAAGTTGTGGCCCTTGGGAGACAGATTAAAAGGACTGACAGAGGTCAGAAAGTAACTAGAATGTAAAACAGCTCCCCCAACACTCATGCAGCCTAACCGTTTTCTTCTGAGACGCTTTTTGGAAAACGCGTGTGTCTGGGGCTCCATCCCACAACCGCTTCCTGCAAATCTCCTGGGCAGGTACATTTGGAGGAGACTCCCCACAGAATCTGGGATTCCCTCAAGGATGCTGAGCCTCCCCCTCCCTGCAACACTAGCCAAATATGTGATCTGTATAAATGAAAGAAGAAAGACTGCTCCTCCTCCAGGCTCTGCACTGCCACCTGCTGGACACCTGCTGTGATACAGCTACAAGCCTAAATTCACAGCACGTGGAACAGCGCCCCCTGGGGTTGTGCAGTGCAACTGGAGCAACGCAGAGCTCACGGCACTGCACACGCTTCTGCTGGGTTCTGGGCCACAAGCAGAATTAGCTGAGTCCACACCCCACCTGGGCATTTCTCTTACAGCGTGTGTTTTATAAGACAAGCTGGAGCTACGAAGGCAGAACAGTCAGCATGAGGTACCCACACAGACAGACCCAGAGCCACACCCTGCTGTGAGTGCCTTCGGGGAACCTCCAGGGGGCCTGGCCCATTACTGTGGGGTCAGGGGACGCACCAAGGACTTGGGAGCCAGGGTCTGAGGGCGAGCAGGCGTTAGCCCAATGAAGAAGAGGGACAGGAGGGAGCAGTGGCCCCAAACTGTAATTTCCCTAAGGCTACAGCTTCTCATTTGAAAATGACAAATAATAAACAACAACCAATAACAAATTAAGACTGAATGATAAACATCGTTAACAAAACTGTTGCAGGAAATCAAATGAGATCTGTGTGAAGGCCTGTGAGCAAATGGTTAGGTGCTCTCTGTCAAGTATCATTCCTTAGAGGCAACACCAGACAGGGCCAGAGGACGAGTGAGGATGAGTTTGGGGGCGTGGCCAGATGATATGGGTGACGATGAATGACAGGGGCATGGCCAGATAATGGTGATGGTGATGGGGCGTGGCCAGAGAATGATGACGATGGTGAAGGGGGTGTGGCCAGATGATAATGATGACGATGGTGAAGGGGGCGTGGCCAGATGATAATAATGACAATGATGATGATGGGGGCGTGGCCAGCACTTACTGAGCACTTACTAGATGCCAGGCACCATAGGAAGTGTCATTTTACTGTCTCAGGAGCTCTATGAATTGTTACTCAGCCAACTTTAGAGATTAAGCAGAAAAGTTCAGAGAGGCTAAACCGCTTGCTCAGGTGGCCCAGGCCACGCTGAGGGCGGTCTGCAATCCCAGCCCAGAATAAACGGTACTGACAGCTCAAGGAAGAAATCTCATGTCTCCCAAATAGAATCGGACAGCATCAGGGAAGGAGGAAGAGAGCGAGATGCCCCACGTGGGCCAGCCCTGTGGGAATAGCTGCTCACGCAGGTGTGTGGAGACATGGGACTCCTTCGCCAAGCAGCTGTCCTCTCCCTGGGCCCTCGGTGTCCCCAGTAACACAGCCTCCAGTCCTGAGACAGCCAAGCCCCCATCACTCAGGTCAGAGCAACATGACTGGTGGATGTGAAGGTATTAATACTTAGCAACTAAAACTGCACTGAAATTTGGGCTTCCCTGGTGGCTCAGATGGTGAGGAATCCACCTGCAATGCAGGAGACCCAGGTTTGACCCCTGGGTTGGGAAGATCCCTTGGATAGGGAATGGCAACCCACTCCAGTATTCTTGCCTGCAGAATTCCATGGACAGAGAGCCTGGGGGGCTGCAGTCCATACAGTTGCAAAGAGTCGGACTGCACTGAAGCCCCCTAATCCGACCCACCAACTGCCTAGGCTGTGCGAATGTATTTGGGTGGTTTTTACTTCTTTATGATTCTTCATATTTTCAAAGAATTCCACGTTGAGCAGGTATTTCTTCAGTATGAAAAAATTAGACTAAGGTGAACACAAGTTCAAAAGTTTGCAGACAAGTCAAGAAAGTGTGCTCTTCCAAAGTCAGCCTGCAGGGGGCGTGTGTCCCCGGGTGCAAGGCCTGGGGCTGGATCTGAAGGCCTCACTTTGCAGGTAAACGTCAGCCTCCGGGCACGCACGGGCAACCAAGCCATCGGTAATACCTGGGAGCAGACGGAAAGAAGCTGTCGGGTGCCACGCAGAGGGGGCTGTAGACCCAGAACCCCGCGGTGCTTCCCCAAGAACCTGGGCGATGCAGACCCGCCTGCCCTCGACGTCCTTCTGCCACCAGGGTGGCTTCGTCCGGGAGCCCTGGAGGCCGGACACAGCGCGAGACATCCAGCACGAGGCACGCTGGGTACCTCGGGCAGGTCACTCGCCCTCTTGGAGCCCAGCAGGTGTCTGCCAGGGTTGCAGGAGGGGTGTGAACAGACGGGAAGGACAGCGTTTGCTGACTGAGGATGATAATCCGAGAGGGAGGGCTGCACTGCGCTCAGTTCCTTGCTCAAGCCCCCTGCGCGATCCCCACTGAAGGTCACGGCTCCGCGGATGGCCAGCGGCTCCAGTAAAGCAGGCGCTTCCGCAGGACTCACGTGGAAAAGAAAGCCGCCACCTGAGTGTGGTGTAGGGACCCTGACGGGTGACGCGGGGGCAGCACGGGGCTGCCGGGTTAACGCTTCCGCCTTCCAAACGCACAGCTGGGGGCAGGGCTGCAAACCCCCAGGCTGGGCAGCCTCTGGTGCCAGATGCTCAGAATCCACGCAGGGGCTCTCAGGGGCCACCAGCGTGGGAGTCAGCACCGCAGACAGTGAGCCCCCACGCCCCCAACACACACGGTCACCCTCCCTCCGGGGGGGCAGCCCTCCCAGGAGACAAGCGAGCTGGCCACGACCGCCCCGTGACTGATGAAGGCGTCGGGCTCAGGGTGAGGCCGCCCCAGCCAGGGATGGGGTGGATCACCTGCCCCGAGGAGGCGGGAGGCGGAGCCAGCCTGCTGAGCGAGGGGCTGAGCACGCTCTGCTGTCTGGGGTTCCACGTGTCTGATGCTCTGGCATTGGGGGTCTTGTGGGCACCGAAGGGGCTGCCCTGCCAGGGAGAGCTGATTCCCATAAATGAACAAGGATGCAGCCAGGAGCACAAATACAAAGCCGCCGTGCAGAGTCCTCACTGCCCCTCCTCCATGGGGCTCTCACACTCAGCGCCCCTCACCCTGCCCTAACCACCCAGGGAGGGTTCCAGACAGCCTGGCAGCCCCTGCGCCCAGGGCCGCTGGGGTCCCTCAGCCTGCTTGTCCAGCCTCACCTGTTCCTTCCCTTGAAAACCATAATAAAGACTGTCCACAGCCCCCACCCCCCGCCCTCCCTGCGTGGTGGCGCCTGGCGGGCTGTGTCCCTCCTCTAAGGTCTGTGAGGGACAGCCATCTTTCACGGGCAGCCGTGTCCCGATGGGCTGGCCTCACCAGCCCTGAACAGGAGAGAAATCTACACTTTAACAGGGCGGTGCGGGGACAGTTTGAGGAGCAGGTGCCCAGCACATGGACATACAGGGTCCCTGTGGAGGCTTCCGAAACACGCCGATAAAACTCCATCTGTGCCAGGGAAGGCCTGAGGTCTGTGCCACCCTCCAGGGCCCTGCCCTTCCACCCTGGGGACATGGACTCTGCCCCAGTGTCGTGACTGCTCAGGGTAAACGCACTCCCCCTGCATCTCTTGCTAATCCCACACTTAAAGATGTTATATTCTGAATGCACATTTTTGGAGTTCAGAAAGAAAACTCTGCAGTACAACCAAAAAATGACATCTAAAGGGTGGGTAAATCCAGGGAGTAAAAGCACGCAGGTGTTTTCCAGTAGGACAGTCTGTTTCCCAGGTCATATGTGCATTTGGCCCCTGACACGTCCTGGGGCGGGGGCTCAGGCGACTAAGGAAACCTGTTTTGCGGACACTCCTCTCTGATGGGCAGACTGCTCTCAGATGCTCATTGAAAGGAGCATCAGGCGTGCGGCTGCTCTTGCCCAGTTTCTCCTTTGGATGGGCCTGGGGGGCACCCCACTTGACCCTGCCTCCTTAGACTCACAGCTCAGCCCAGTGCTCTGGGCCAGCGGCTCTTCCGAGACCCGGAGGGTCACGAGGAGGACAGGGCGCTCTGTCCCCGGGTGACCCTGCCCCATCACCCGGCCCCGCACCTCCTCCTTCCTCGCAGGTCACCTGGGGGTGGAATGGTCCCCAGGGCTGGGACCCCCTTGGGAGCTGCTAGCAGAGCCTGAAACTGTCCCCTTTCACATCCTCAGCAAAGTCCAGGTGTGATGACGACAGGCTCGGTCTTTTAATGGTCAGCAGGAAGCTGAGGTGGCTTCCCCGGTGGGACAGCGCTAAAGAATCCGCCTGCCGATGCAGAAGATGCAGGAGACGCAGGTTCAATCCCTGGGTTGGGAAGATCCCCTAGAGAAGGACATGGCAACCCCTCCAGTGTTCCTGCCTGGAAAATGTGACAAACAGAGGAACCTGGCAGGCTACAGTCCAGAGGGGTCACAAAGAGTCGGACATGACTGAGCACACACGCGCGCGCGCACACACACACACACACACACACACACACACACACACACGAAGCTGACAACCAAGGGCAGCTACGAGCCGAGATGAGCAGACAAACAGAGCACCGCCCGAGTCTGGGGGACCACCGGCCTGCCCCAGCCCAGTCATGGTGTGAATCCTCCCGGGTAGATGTGGAGCACGGCCGGGTAGACGTGTGTGTGCAAGTGAGCACGTGTGGATCTGTGACCTTTGCTCACATCTATCTGTCTTACTGGCCCTGCCACATAGACGTAAGACCCACAGGATGGGGTGTTACTATTCACTGCTGGGCACAGTGTCCTGGACACGGAGCAGGCCTGGCAGGTACGACACAGTAGGTGACACCCATGCCAGGGGGTGGGCGGGTGGGGGTCCACGGTGTGGCTGCAAAGCCAGGCCCCTGGGCTCAGGGGCTCACGGTGGCTGCCTGGCACCTGAATGCCACAGCCCAGGAGTGTTTATGGAAAACTGCGATTCCATGACACTCAGGGTCCCGGGCCCGTCAAGGTCTCCAGCATCTGTCTGCTTCACTGAGTTAAAGGAGGCAGACCCCCAGAGTACGATCCTCTCCTAGGGGGCCAGACATCCAGCCATCAGCAAGGGCCCCAGCCAAGGTGTCCGGAGCCTCCGCCCGCCCCTCAGCTCCACCCACCGCCCCCCCCCAGGCCCCTCACAGCCTCATTCCCCCATAACTGATCCTCCGGCCGCCGAGAGACACATGTGCCTCCTCCAGGGGCTAGCGGGGCACACGACAGGACCCAAGGCTCCCCTGAGAACGCGGTGTTTTCACAAGACAAACACTAACCCAAAGGAAGGCAGCAGCTCAGCAGGTGGTGTCTGCGGAGGGGGGAATCTGGCGACGCGGTCTTCCCTCCCTCCCTGCTGTCGGTTCCCACCTCCTGGGGGATGTGACCCCGGGCGTCCCTGAGGCCCTCATCCTTATCCCTCCTCTTCCAGGCCCGGGGAGCCTCCAGTGCATGGGTGCCTGAGAGCAGCCCACCCCACCTGCTCAGGTCCGCCACACCCATTGGGAGCTTTGGTGCCAGGATTACGACCTCCAGCCCAAAGGCCAGGTGCCAACACTGCCAGGGGAGGGGTGACTCCCTGAACCTTCCACAGTGAAGCCCTGGAGATCCGGAGCTGGTACATCCCCCAACCCCCCACCTCCCCCACCCCCGCCATCATGTCCCCTGAGCAGGTCAGCCCCCCTCCCACCCCTGCCCAGAACAATGCCATCCACAGCCCAGAATCACTGCGGACAATCGTGGCCCTCGGCTCCTACCGACTCTGCAAACACAGCAGTGCAGGCTTCGGGGTTGTGCACAGCCTTGCTCGAGGAGCTGAGGGCCCAGGTCGTGACACTCCCAGCAGAAGCAACTGCTTCAGCCAAGAGGGCAAAGAAGGAAGGCAGGACCTTTCTGGAAAACACTGGGTCTTGCCGGCGTTCCAACCTTTCTACTGCCTGAGGGTGTGGGAGGCCCTGCTGAGCCCACTTCACAGATGAGCAAACAGAGGCCTGGTGAGCAGGGTCACAGAGGCCCGCCACCCCCGGCTCACACCACAGCGGGGAGCGGGTGTTCCTCCAGACTACGCGGAGCGCCAGAACTGACCGCTAGGTGCGCCACGCCGGAGTGGGCCCACCTCCGCACCTCCGCACCCCTCCGACCGCAGTGGGTGGGTGCGTCAACCTGCTGAGATGGGCAGGTGTGTCAGGCGAGGGTGTGGAAGGGAAAGACAGGTAACCTGAGAAGCAGTGAAAGTCACTGCAGCGTAAAGGCCGAGCGTGAGACGCTCAGAGCCTCTTCTGGGACCTCCTGGCAGGATACGCCTGCCCCTCTCTCCCAAAGCCCCTAGGTCCACAGGGAGGCCCTCACATCCGCCCCTGCGCCACCGGGCTCTCTGATTGGCTGGCTCTGGAGGGACTCAGCCAATGGGAGGGCAGGAGGATGGAGCAGCCGGTACCTCTTCAGGGCATCCTCCTTGGCTCTGCTCAGCTCTGGGTACCGTCCTCTGCAGGCTCTGCCCGCCTCCCCATACACAGTCTCCTGTCTGTGGCCTCGGTCCACTAAAGACGCTTCACTGGAGCCGCCGGGTGGATTCTGTTTCTGCCACGACCGCCGCCGACCCTCCCCAGCCCCGCTGCCGCAGGGGGGTCTCAGAAACACGCGCCTCGTGCAAGGACATCACCCTGCGCCGGGTGATCCGCGCTCAGAAAGCCCCTGGTCCCAGGCTCTGTAGGGAGCCCGCAATGCGGGGCGCCCGGAGCACCCATGGCTCCTATGGAGGGGCGCTGGCCCAGCACCCCAGCCCCGCCCGCCAGGCTGGCAGGTGAGGGCGGCCCCGCACACCTGGTGGATCTCGTGCCAGCCGTTCTCGTCCTTGCAGCTCACGGCCGCGTGCTCGTGCAGCAGCAGCTCACAGCAGCAGGGGTCGCCCCCGACCACCGCCGTGTGATACAGCGGGGTCAGGCCGTAGCTGTCCTTGTAATCTGGGGACGCACCGAGCTCCAAGAGGGTCTGAAAAACACCACACCAAACACGAGGTCACTGGTCTCACGGCCCCTTCTGCAGGAGTGAATCAGTCAAGAAAGAAGCGGAGGGTCATGCCCCCCGCTCCCAGGCCAAGGTGACCATTAGCCCAGGGTTCCTGTACTTTCCCTGGCCTCCTGGAACTGACATAGCACACACGCTTACACCCCCTGGGATGGAGGCGCTCTGCACAGGTGGCCCTCAGGCAGTCCCTGCTCGCAGCTGACCCCCTGGACCAGCGGAGAGTAAGCGGGGAGACGACGCTGTACCATGGAACCTAAAGTACAGTGTAAACCATCTCTGTGCGCGTCCTGCGGGGACGAAACGAGCCAGAGTTGTCACAAACACTCGATCTCCAAGGAAGCCAGCTGAACAAGGGCAGCCGCTGCGAAGTTAAGAAATCTGCTTCATAGAAGAGCACCATCTCGGGGTCCTCCGCCCCCAGCAGTGGGCCCCCTCCCCTCCTCGCCCTGACCGAGGGAGGACCAGGGGCCTGAGCCCCGCTGTCCCGCACTCCATAGCACAGCACAGAGCCTGGGCTGGTAGAGCGTGCTTGAATAACAGCGTGGGGAGCGAGATGGGGCTGAGGCCCACCCCCTGACCCTCAGCATCGGCTTCCAGTATCCAGGAAGGCGGCGGCAGCAGTGAGGTTGGCTCAGCAGCCTCAGGCGGGGTTTGCAGCCCCCTTTCTAGGGAGGGAGGTGGGTTTGAGCTGAAAATACAAGTCCTTCAGCTGAAACAGAAGGAAAGATGACTTTCTGTGATCAGTTTGCACTTCCGAGCTCCACTGAGAACCCGACTTTGGGGTCACCCTGGGGTGGCTGTTGTGGGGCAGGAATGGGGACAGGGCAGGTGCAGGGGGTCAGGCGAGGGGGCATCCCCGTGTGAGATGGGCCCTGTGCTACCTTCAGGGCCAGCAGGTTCCTGGTGCGGGCGGCTTTGTGCAGGGCTGTCATCCCATCCTTGGCGCGAAAGTCCAGGTGGGCCCCGCCGTTCCGGAGGGCCTTGATCATCTCCGCGGGATCGTCCAGCTGAGCAGCCAAGGTCAGGGGAGTCTCTAGGGGCCCAAACACACATGTGTTAGAACCAGCCAAGTCAGATCACCCCCACGGCCAAGTTCAAATGTCCCAAAGAGCTTGACAAACTGACCACCCCTTCATAGTAACATGGCCCCCACACACCTGCCCACCCCAACCGTCCACACAGTTCCAGCCTGGCTCTGGCAACCCTAGAGACAACGGCGGTGACTCTTGGGGTCTCATGCCAACCACAACAGGGGCAGAGGTGACATTCAACGTCACCCCCTCATGGGCCCTGAGTCCTCTGAGTCCTCTGCTGCCTCGGCCCAGAGCATCCCGCAGCCCCAGCCACCACTGCCCCATGGGAGGAGCCATCGGTCAGGGCTGCAGGTAAAGATGCAAAGGAAGGGACTTCCCTGGCGGTCCGGTGGTTAGGACTCCACGCTTCCGCTGCAGGGGGCAGTTCAATCACTGGTCGGGGAACTAAGATCCCACGTGACGCAGGGTGCAGCCAGAAAGTAAAAAATAAATAAGTAAAAGCAAAATCAAAAGACTGGAAAGGCAGACACCCGCCTTTCTCATGTCAGTTTCACAACATCTACAGGCACCTTGGGAGATGCCAGGGGCTGAGCTGAAGGGAAACAAAGATGGGTAAGACACAGGCCCGTACCCTCCAGGGGTCTCCACTGAGCCAGCACCGAGACCCCGACCGTCACCATGATGGGAGGGGACCAACGCAAACAAGAACCAGTCTACAAAGCCCGGGACAGAAGGCTGAAGACCACCTGTCTGGGGACAAGGGTCAGGAAGGGGTGCACCGGGCAGGTGGGCCAGTCCGCAGGAGCTGTGGCTGAGGACGAGGCTTTGTCATCAGACGGCTCTGCCCGGGGCCCCCCCCCCCCCCTCGAGCTCCTGCCATCACCCCTGTCGAGCAGACTGCGTGACTCTGATGTGGTTAATTTGAGAGGCTCCTAACTTACAGTAAAGGGCAAAGAGTAATACGACAACATGCAGGTTCCCCTGAAACACTAACTGTTAATAATGAGTCGTTCTAGCCTCCAGCAAGTTTCAAGAGTAAGAGAAGTGAGTTGTCATCGGGGGCAGGATCCCCTTCAGACCACCTGTCAGTGTCACAGCACCCTGCACCCTGAGAAAAGGGGACTTCTTCCTCGCAAATTCAGATAGACGACGCCCTTCTATTTGTAACTTCGACATTTATCTGCCCGCAAATGGGCTTTGTCTGGGGGGCCTTTAAAATGCACTGCTAGGATCCCTCTGTGCCTTGATTTTTCGTGGCGAGACGCATGGGCCAACCTGCTCCTTGTAGCTTGTTAGTGTATCCTTGGGCAGATACACCCCAGAGTGTGGGGACACACAACTTCAGTGCTCCCTCCCGAGGGCGGCGGTATGACGCCCACAAATGCCACAGACAAACCCCTGCTGTGAACCTACCAGCGGCACCCTCTCATGCAGAGAGATGTAAACGATATCTGGGACAACTAAAGGACCGTGGGGACATCAGGACATTCCCTACACATAAAACGTCAGCAAGGCAAGAAAATCAGGACTTGGACAGGGTGTTTGGGAATCCAGACCAGCTGGGATCATGGGCAGCAGTGTGGACACAGGGCAGACGGGCAGAGAGAAAGAGACTCAGCGACTCCCACCCGCCGGAGACAGGAAGGGGAGGACCAGGCCCTCGCTGCCTCAGCCCAGCCACGCCCGGCAGAGAAAGGACGCTGCGAGAGGGTGTGGGTGAGGGGTGACCTGGGAAGGGCGTAAGGATGGGGTCGTCAGGAGCCGACAGCAACCACCCTCCCAAGTCACGTCTCCTACAGCAGCTCCTCGTGTGTGATGTCAACGCACATCCGTGCTGACAGCGCCCAGGGCAAGGTCAACCTTCCAAACAATTCGGGTTTTCCTTTCTTATTTGACGGTCTGCACTTGGCCAATGCTAAAGCCAGGCGGTCCAAAGGAGAAATTTTTGTTTATGCGGCACTGTTTTCATAGCTGACAACCCCAATGTCACTTTACACTGAGAGACTGTCTGTGAGGGAGGTGCTGGTAAATGGTGACATTCCAAATTACAGAGCCCTCTGGCCCGGCCGCTCCCGGGGGGGCCAGCGCTGGGCACGTGGGCAGGTGGAGAGGAGCAGATACCCCGTCGAGGGCTGCGTGGCTCCTGCACGAGACGGGACCTCAGCCCTTGGACACCATTCAGGGACACAGTGACACGTGGCCGCGTCCTAAGAATTTCAGAGGCCCTCGTCAACCGACACTGAAGACTTGGCACGTTCAGACCCAGCCAGGACCCTACCTGGCAAGGTCAGGAGTGCCCCCAGCTTAGATTCCCGTTCCGGAAGGGGGCGTCCAGTGGAGGACGGGAGCGGACGGGAGTACCAAGTAGATGCTCGTCAACCAGCTCACTCATGCAGCCCTCACAGGACTGCACTGTCTATAACCAGGTATTGTGATCCTGCCTCCAGCACGCTTGGGAACAGCTTTCAGCTGGCACCCTAGTTCTTTGAAAATATTTCTGCTTTGGCATTTTGAAATTGTCTAAGTTTTAAAAACTGCACTGGAACCTCCATGAATATAACCTCACAGGGGACCAGTCTCTCTCCTCTTTGGAGGTGACTTTGAAGACAGCATCCCCTCTAAACCTACAAATTGCCTGATAGAATTCTGGCTCCAGGAATGACCGGGACATACTTTGGAAGGCAGGTTTTCGGCTGTGAGCATGAGAGGCGCCTACAAGCCGAGGAGGAGGACACACATCACAGGGCTTCCGGTCTGTCTGGATGTAGGGTGAGGCCTGGTGGCTGGAAGGCAGGCAGCAGGATGCTGTGCAGGCACGGGACAGCTGCCAATCCCTGCAGCTGGGAGTGTGCACCAGCCCCGGTTCAGGGGTGCAGCCAGGACCTCAGAAGGATGGGAGCCTGGTGAGAACCTCCCATGGGGCAGCACCGCCCAGCTCTGCTCCCGAAAAGCCTGGGAAGCCTCCAGCATGTGTCCCAAACCTCCCCCTCTAGGGGATCTTCCCAACCCAGGGATCGAACCTGCATCTCCTGGTTAGCAGGCAGAGTTTTTACCAGTCTTTACCTGGGAAGCCCTCCTACACCGATATGATGGGAATCAAAGTCAGACTGGCACCTCATGGGGCTTTGGGAGGATCAGATGCCACATCTTATGCTAGAGCAGTGCTTGGTCCACAGTCAAGAGTTTCTCCAGGGAATTTAGCTAGAAATGGGTTTTATTTTCTTTACTATTGTTTGACAAACCTAGACAGCATATTAAAAAGCAGAGACATTACCTTGCCAACAAAGGTACATATAGTCAAAGCTATGTTTTTTCCAATAGTCATGTATGGATGTGAGAGTTGGACCATAACAAAGGTTGAGCACCAAAGAACTGATGCTTTCAAGCTGTGGTGCTGGAGAAGACTCTTGAGAGTCCCTTGGAGAGCAAGGAGATCAAACCAATCAATCCTGAAGGAAATCAACCCTGAATATTCATTGCAAGGACTGACACTGAAGCTGAAGCTCCAATACTTTGGTCACCTGATGCAAAGAGCTGACTCATTGGAAAAGCCCCTGATGCTGGGAAAGATTGAAGACAGGAGGAGAAGGGGTGACAAAGGATGAGATGGTTGGACAGCATCACCGACTCAATGGACATAACTTTGAGCAAACTCCGGGAGATGGTGAAGGACAGGGAAGCCTGACAAAGAGTTGGACACAACTAAGCAACTGAACAACAACAATGGTTTTTTTTTTCAGTGTTTTTTTAAAACCTAGGCAATGCCTTTACTATTATATAATCATAAAAGTAATTTCTAAAATGAACCATGAAGCCAATGCTTGTTCCCATGACCCCCGCCCCCTGGACAGGCACAAAGCCTATGAGACTTTCTTTCTTTTCTCAGCGAGAGACAGTCATGGTGCCCCAGGACACAGACCAAGTGAAACAAACATTCCCAGACCTACTAAGTGATCTGCCCTGTGCAGGAGCAGCAGATGCCCTGGGGGGGAGGACCAGGTGTGTCTCCTCGAACTCTTACAAGACAGATGGCTACACAGACAGGCAGAATGGTGGACGGATGGGTAGGTGGGTAGATCGGAGGGTGGGAGGGATGGGTAAAGGAGAGTGCCGGCCGATGGTATATAGACAGAGGTGCCACACGCGTGCACAGTTAAGAATGAGTTGAACAAAGCAACAGAAGTCTAATATTTGGTCTCAAGGTAGACTGAGGGGACATAAACCATGCACTCAATTTACCTTTGTAAATAATTAACCCATCACTGAATGTAAAACCCATTACTGAGTTACTCCTAATTGAGAGATCACGCCCCCCTCATTCCATGGCCCGTTGCCTCGTGCAGAGCAACACAGGTGAGCAAAGCCTGACCTTGGGCTGGAACCACTGAGCTCCAGTCTGAGCTCAGCTATGACTTTGACAGAAACCTTGAACCCTACAGGCCATGGGCTCCCCGTCTGTTTTGCAAAGCTCCGCCCACATGAAGGGTCACAGGAAGCCATGGCTTTGAACATGCTTCACCTGAGTGGGCAAAGGATCCACAGTGACAGGACAGGTAAGAATCACGGTACCAGTTTAACCCAGAAATGGAGTCCCCACCACACTCGAAAGAGGGACAGTATTCCAGTGGACTCGAGGCTTCTGCCTTCGCTCACGTTCATACAACCTCACTTCCCTAAAACGATCCATTTGGTTAAAACACGCCTCTCTAAAACACAACACATCCCTGCTAAGTCACACTGAAATTTTGCCACCCAAATGCAGAACTCTGGACAATGACCCAGGACATCTTCCCATCTGAGACTGTGGCTGCCAAACCCAGGGGAGAAGTAGCCTAGAATGTTCTAGAAGTCCCCACAATGCAGGTGTCTCCTTGGAAGGGGAGACTTGAGAAGCTCCTACAAACAAAAAAGCAGAGAGCTGGGGCAACACTCCTCACCTTGCCCTTCTGCCCCGTATCTCTCCTCCACGTCAGCAAAACTCTGACCGGGCCCAAACGTCACAACATCACAGGCGGACATGTCCGCATTTCTGTGACGAATCCAGGGACCTCGGCAGCTCCTCAAACTCCCTAGGACCAGCAAGAGGAAGCGTGGGACTCAGGGAGTCGTTGCTCATCACCTAGAGCAACGGTTCTCAGAGTTTGGAAGGCACGTGCTTCACTCAGAGGGCTCGTTAATGCAGAGGGTGCCGGCTCCGTTCCCAGAAGTGGTTCAACAGGACTGCAGGGCCAAGGAACCGAAGCTCTAGGAGCGACCTTGGTGGTCCAAGGGCGCGCTCTGCTGGAGGACACGGCTTCCCAGATTCAGCTACCCAGCGACTCCATGGGTTCCCACCTCAGACACTAATGCCACCACTGTGGCACGTGACCCAAGAATTAGGGTGGTGCAACCTCCCCAAGTGGCTTTTAACCTGCAGCTGAGTTTGAGACCCTCTGCTCTGAACAGCCGCTAATCGCCAAACACTGGAAGCAACCAAAATGTCCTTCAGTAGGTGAACGGGATAAACAAAACTGGGAAAGCTGTTCAGTGGGTTATTATCTAGTGACTAAAAAGTGTATCAAGTCCCAAAAAGATACAGCTCAATCTTAAATGCATGTTGCTAAGCAAAAGGAGCCAGTCTGAAAATGCTACATGTTGCATGATTCCAATTACAAGACATTCTGGAAAACTCAAAACTATGAGGATGCTAAACAGATCAGTGGTTGCCAGGGGTCCTAAAGAGAGGCAGGACTGAACAGGCGAAAAGCACAGGGGATTTTTTTTTCTAAGTTGCAAAACCATTCTGTATGATTCTTTAATGGTGAATACGAGAATCAAACATCTGTCAAAACCATAAACTCTACAAAGAGGGATGCTCAGTGTATGCAAATTTTAAAAATAAAGCTTAAATGTTCATTTAGGAGATGTGGGATCCCAGGATGGAATGCAGAATGTGACAAAAGAGTCTAATTGTATTAAAAACGTAAAAAACAACCTCACCGGAAGAGGTGAGGGAACAAATTGCTGACCTAGGTGACTGCGGGAGTGAGCAAAGGCAAAAAGAACATCACGCAAACAACGAAGTATGTAAGTATCGCTGTGTGTGTGTGTGTGTGTGTGCCAAGTCGCTTCAGTCGTGTCAACCCCATGGACCATAGCCTGCCAGGCTCCTCATTCCCTAGGATAGTCCAGGCAAGAACACTGGAGTGGGTTGCCATGCCTTCCTCCCGGGGACCTTCCCGACCCAGGGATTGAACCCACATCTCTTATGTCTCCTGCACTGGCAGGTGGGTTCTTTAGCATACGCCTCATCGGGGAAGCCCAAGTGGTATTGTATCATAACTCAAGTTCTCATTAAATATCCATGCGTCCACACTGATAAATAAAAATAACCGTGGCTGAATACACAAATGAATGGGAGAGACGAGACAAATCTCATCTGCTGAAGAACTCCAAGTAGTTTACGGAATTTACTCTGCCCCGGAGGAGGCGGAAAGAACTTCTCCTCTGGGAGTGCGGGCTGGGCTCAGTGATTCTCCGGAAGAAGACAGTGGACAAAGGCAGACAAAGCAGGGAACTGCAGCAGCGAAGCCTGGAAGCACAGCCCAGCCAGGGCGGCAAGGTCCACGTCCCAGTGACGCGTGTGCCCTTGATATGATATGATGAGAAGGGGTCCACCTCTGTGACCCTCCTCCCAAACCTGCATGCCCCCATCTAATCATGACCCAAACGTTAGGCAAACCTCAACAGAGGGACATGCACAAAACACCTGACCTGCTCTCCTCCAGGTGGCCAAGGTCGTCGAAAACAAGGAAAGCCCTGCAAAGCGTCGTAACCAAGGGGGCTACAGAGACAGGAGGACTGACTGTCATGAGGGATCCGGAAGCAGAAAGAGCACATCGAGGAATTCCAAGTAAATTTATGGAAGGGCACAAGGGGGCGCAAAGCACACTCGGCAACTACCAAGGAAGGATGAGCAAAGTGCAGGTCTCCTTCCATGAGGCCACCTGTGATCCTTCCTGAAACACACGGGCTACAAACAAGAGGAAGTCGGCAGGGTGGCATGCGCTGCATCAGCTCTCGCGTGAACGCAGGTCTCTCGGAACCAGACACCGCAGCTGACAGGCCACACGCACCCAGACGCCTTGGGGTCACGGCTCGGTGGCCCTCAAGCGGCCTCCATCGCACTGGGTACTTGGTGCCTCTCGGACCCTCTGCGGACTGATGTTTACGAGGTCCCAGGACCACGTCCTCAGGTGCTGTCACTTCTGGGGAATTTCACCGAACTCATTCAGGGGCGAGGACCAGACAGCAGGATATGGCCCGAAGGACCACCATCATTAGACTGGGATCCACTGCCCAAGGCACCTTCTAACTGGGCCGTGCGGGAGCTGGGCAGGGGCGCGTGGCAGCGCCGGGCACATCTTGGCCCAGATGATGAGTTACCACCGCCTGGAAGCTAATGTCATCACTGGAGCTCAGAAATGAGGCCCGGACTCACCGCAGGGGCTCGGCAAAACCAGCCCAATCAACGCATACTCAGTTTCTACTTCTCATCGAGATTCTTCCAGGGCCGAGAGACGTTTCTAGCTCTATCACAGTCTGGTCTCCGCTGCTCCTGGGCTACTTTCAAGTTTGGGAAGACAGCACAAAAAAAGCCCTAAGCTTTGCTCCAATTGTTAGCTTCACTTCCTTTTCGGGGCTCGAAACCCCATTGGGCTCGTCCCAGGGCTTCCCACAGGAGCAGAAGATGAGCCAAGACCACGCTGGACGAGTCTATTTCTTTCTGCTACTCTCGCTGTTACCTAATCAAATTTCCATCTGAATGGGGACCAGCAGGTGGGAATAACCCGAGCTGCTTGGTTTTAATTGACAGGCTGCTCCTCTGGGATTTAATTATCTCCTGCGTCCCTTAGTTCAGAAGTGCCATTTCGCCCAGCGCAGGCACCCACGCTCAGCCCAGGAGCGCCCCCAGGACATGCAGCCCACGTGCAGGGATGTGGCACGCATGTCGTGAGCCTCACTGCACTTCCTGTGCTGGAAGCCACTTCCAGCTCTCTGCCCTGGGAACGAAGCCTGGCTCTCAGTCGGACTCTGCCCGCCCCCCGGCACCCGCCCCCCACTCCCGTGGCTGGCTTTTGAGGAAGTCACAGATCTCAGCCAGGAGCCGCCAGGACACAGGCTCGCCCTGGGATCATCAAAGCTACGGAGGACGACCGCGCAGCATCTGAAATAAGGGGCGGGGGCGGGGGGGCGGCTCTGCGTCCCTGGGCTGCAGTGGATGACCCCCTCCGGGAGCTCGGAGACTCTACTTAAAGCCCACGCTCTAGAGACCGTCCTCCACAGCGAGAGAAGCCCCTGCCGAGAGGAGCCCACACACCACAACGGGAGAGCAGCCCCCGCTCACGGCAACCGGGGGACGTCCACGCGCAGCAACGAAGACCCAGCACGGCCGGAATTAAATAAAGAAGTGATTTCTTAAGAATGGGCCTCAGACCACGGACTTAAAAAAAATAAAAGGAAAACCAAAACCCCGCTGTGTTTGACCACTGTCATGTGTGTCCACACAGAAACCTGCACGGATGTTTACAGCAACGTTCGTCACTAGGACTTGGACGTCCCCAGGGCGCTCCTCCGTAGGTGGGTGGACAAAAACTGTGGGGCATCCAGACAGTGGAATATTCTTTGGAACTAAAAAGACAGGAACGAGGCAGGGAAAGGACCGGGACTACGGGACTGGCAGATGCAAACTGTCGTATGCAGGACGGGAGGGCAAGGTCCTCCTGCACAGCGCAGGGAAGTACTGCTGCGCTCGATGTCTGGGGATAAGCGTGATGGAAAAGAAGAGAAAACAAGAACGTCTGTATGTGTAAGCCTGAGTCACTGCGCCGGAGAGCAAAGCTTGGCACAACACCGAATCGACGGTAATAAAAAAATGAGCCGCCAAACCACGAAAAGACACAGATGAAGTGTAAACGCCTATGACTAAGTGAGGGAAGCCAGTCTGAAAAGGCCACACGCTCTGTGCTTCCAACTACGTGACATTCTGGAAAAAGTCAAACTACGGATTCAGTGAAAAGAACAGTGGTTGCCGGGGGTTAGTGGGAGGGAGGGATGAAGAGGCAGAGCACAGAGGATTTCTCGGGCAGTAAAATACAACTCTGCTTGATGGTGGATACATGTCCTTACACACGTTTGCCTAAACCCACAGAATGTACAACACCGGGGGGACCCTAATGTAAAAGTGGCTTTGAGTGGACACCAATGTGTCAGTCTTGGCTCATCAGCGTGTCACTGGCCACAATGACGTCAGACGTTAGCCGTGGAGGAGCCTGGGAGGTGGGTGGTTATACGGAACCCCTGCTCCTTCCATTCAGTTTTCTGTAAGCGTAAAACCACTCTAAAAAAATAAAGAGTCTAAGGTGGCTCGGACAGTAAAGGATCTGCCTGCAATGCAGGAGACTGGGGTTCGATCCCTGGGTTGGGAAGATTCCCCTGGAGAAGGGAATGGCAACCCACTCCAGTATTCTTGCCTGGAGAATCTCACGGACAGAGGAGCCTGGTGGGCTACAGTCCAGGGGGCCGCAGAGCGCGAGACAAGACTGAGCAACTGACACTCTCACTTCCAGGGGGAAGGGAAAGTTCTGCTGTATACAGAGACCAGTAGCTACAAGAGGTAAAACTGATGTAGAAAGTTACCATTTGGCAGCCTCCACGTGAGAGCTGTTCAGTGATTCTGTTTTAAATGTTGAAAGTGAAAACAAATAAAAATTTATAATATATCTACCCAGACTCCCCCCAGAAACCACCAACCCAAGCCCTCTGATTACTGTTAATTACTGGGTGAGACCCTGGAACGTCCTGGAACAGGACCGTCTGCCCAGGAGGTGGGGTCCTGCCCCTGCTTCCCCACCTGCTGGCGGGGAGCCTGGTCTCAGCCTTTGCTGGAGCTCCGGCCCTTAAGTCGGTGCTCTATCGGGTGCTCATTCACATGGATTTGAGAGGAAAACGGGTTTCTCAGAGTCAGCTCTTGCTCAGTAGTCCAGAGGCTGTCATTATGGCCCTGGTTCAGCAAACCCCAGCGTGTATCTGACCCACTGCCACCTTCTCCGTGGGTTGCTGCCGGCGGGTCGAGCCTATTTCAGTTTCGGGGGGTAGTAAGGAATATCCTCCTCTGCCTTCCTCCTTGCTGGTCCCCCAGGCTCCACTGCGCCTGTTCTCGCAGTGACTCCGTCCATCACCACGAGGACCGCGCTTTGTTGTTGTTTTTTGTTTTTGATTTGGTTGCTCTTCTTTAACCTTTATTTATTTCTGGCTGCGCTCGGTCTCCATCGCTGTGTGTGGGCTTCTCACAGGAGTGGCTTCTCTCTTCACAGAGAACAGGCTCTAGGGCACAAAGGCTTCGGGAGCGGTGGCACACCAGCTTAGCTGCTCTGCAGCACGGGGGATTTTCCCAGAACTGGGATCAAACCTGTGTCCCCTGCATCAGCCGGCAGATTCTTAACTGCTGGGCCACCAGGGAAGTCCAAGGTCAGCATTTTTAACTCCAGCGGGAGGCCAAGAGAACGCCCACTGACCCCGGTTTGGAAGCAATCTGGGGTCTACGCTGACGTGTTGTTAGAAGCTCTGTTAGGGTCAGCTCTGGAATAACAGTCACCTCAAACTCTTGGAACTCCGAGATGCTGGCAGGCTTGGTTCATGGTGGGAAGGAGCCAGTGGGAGGGGGTGGTGTTCGGCCCAGAGAACTATCAGGAAACAGCCACGGATGCAGCCAGGTCAAGAGGGGCCCAGGCGAGAGGCCACCCAAGGAGAGAAACCAGGTCCGGGACCACAGACCCCAGGCCCGGCTCAGGTTTGTGACTGTGCTTGGAGGCTCAGGTTCATGCTCAAGAACCCACGGACCTGTCTGTGGTCCAAGCCTCAGTGCTGGGAACCACATCACCATGATGAAGAGAATCCCCCCACCCCACCACGAGCTGGACGCCAGCCTAGATGGCCAGGCCCAGAGGAGCAGTCCGCTCACCACGGGGCCAGATCCAGCACGTGCTCACTGCCTGCCCCCCCAACCCCGGCCTGGTGCTCAGACCCAGGGAGTCAGAACCCCTGGTGCCCACCTCTGCCACCCCTATGGACAGAATGCCCAACCCTGCCTCCTCCCACTCCCCATCTAGACTCTTCACAGAGGCCACCCGCCCCACCTGCCGCCTGGGACATGCCCTTCTCCCCAGACCTAGGGCCTCACCTCACCACCCCTGCCCTTGGAAGGTCGGCCCCTGCAGGCATGGCACGGCTTCCTCCTCCAGAGGTCCCCACCCACAGCAGTCCCCCTCAGCCTCATGCGCACATCACCCATCAGGATGGCCGGGAGCCTGGTTTGTCCATGTCGTCCCCTGCCCCAGCACAAAGACCCCCAGATTCCCCGTCTCACCACGTCCGCTGGGCTGGTAACCTGCTCACCTTCGGCCAGGACTCTGCACTCATCCCCCCCTCGAGGCCCGCGGTCTCCTGACCCCTCCAAGTACCCACTCACGCTGTCCTGTCCCCTGGCGTCTCGGGCACTGAAGGTACATCACTGATAAACCAGCAGCCCTGCTCTCACTGCACAGCTGAATTTGGGGGACAGGAGTTGACAGGGTCCCAGCACAGCCACCTGTGCGTGGATGGGGCCGACACGGCCGGAGGGGCACAAGGGTGGGTCCTGCCCCACATTAGGGGTCTGAGGAGCCCCCACAGTGATGACAAAGCACCCTTCCTCAGCTGACAAACACACTTGTTGTGGGTTCAGTAACTGTGAGGGCCACGTGTATATGTGACGTTGACATGGGGTAGGCGGGCTGGGCGGGCTGCCCCATCCCAGGAGGAGAGGGGAGGGAGGCCCTGCTCGCTGAGTCCAAGAGGAACGCTCTCTGCTCAGCATCACCCACCTGCCGGGGGGAGGGGGGGAAGCCCTAAGTTGCCATGGAGACCCTCCCCTGAGCTGCTCTCAGCTCTCACAACAGCCTCACTTCCTCTGGTTAAGTTCACGTGTCGCGTGGGCACAAGGCTCTCCCTGGGGTGACAGCGTCTCCCCCCAGGGGACACTGTGTAACATGTGGAGACATCTTTGGTGGCCACAGCTGGTGGGGGTGTTCCTGGCATTCGTGGGTGAAAGCCAAGGAAGCCATAAACATCCCAGGATGCACAGGACAGCCCCCAGCATAAAGAACTGCCTGGGCCCGTGATGGAACATTATTCAGCCATGAAAAAGAAGGAAACCCCGCTGCTTGCAAGGATGTAGATGGACCGTGAGGCTGTGACGCTATGGCGAAGTAAGTCAGACGGAGAAAGACAAACACTGCAGGATCTCACTGACATGCAGAGTCTAAAACACCTGAACTCAGGGAAACCCAAAGCTGACTGGTGGCTGCCCTGGGCAGGAGGCGGGGGTGGACAGACCAGGTGGAGGGCGGCAAAGGGTCCAGACCTCCCGCTGCAAGATGAGTAAGTCCCGCGGATGTCGTGGGCAGCGTGGGGACCACGGTCAATCATGCCGTATTGCTGGGAGGCCCCTGAGGGTCCGCGGTCAGGACTCTGCATTCCCCACGCAGAGGGTACAGACTGAACCCCTGGTTGGGGAGCTAAGATCCCACAAGCCACATGACATTGCATGGCTCAGAAAAAAAAACACTCTGTGTATATTTAAAAGTGCCTAAGAAAGCAGATGGGTTTCCCCTGGTGGCTCAGTGGTAAAGAATCTGCCTGTCAACAAAGCAGAAGCAGGCTCGATCCCTGGGTCGGGAAGATCCCCTGGAGAAGGAAACAGCAACCCACTCCAGCATCTTGCCTGGAGAATCCCATGGACGGAGGAGCCTGGAGGGCTACAGTCCATGAGGTCGCAAAAGAGTTGGACGTGACTTAGTGACTGAAAAACAATGAGAAAGTAGCTCTTAAAAGTCCTCATCATAAGAAAAAAAAAGTGGAGCCATGGGTGGGGCTGGACATTAACTAGACGTGTTGCGGTGGTCCTCCCCCAGTGAATCCACAAACCAAATAATCACACCGCACACCGAAAACGAACACACTGTTCTGTGTCAATTGCTTAGCCATGAAGCCGGAAACCAAAAGAGAAAAGAGAAGATGCAATAAAAGCGCCCATTTGGAACTGGTAAAGAAAACAGAAGGGCTCATCCAGCCCCCAGGTCGGGAGGCCGGAGGATGGCGGCCTGCACTGTGCTAGCCCACCCGTGATGCGAGGCCCCACGCGTAGAGACCTGGTTTCCAGGCGGGAGCCAGACGCGTGTGCCTGTCTTCTGGGGCAGGAGACAGCAACTCTGTGCTTTCCATTCATTCACTCATTCAGCTCAGATCCGTACCCAGCACCTACCACCTGCCAGGCGCTGGCCAACTGCTGGCAATTCCGGGTACGACGCAGGCCCTCGGAGCAGGGAGAAAGCGCGTTTAAGACCCAGTGAAGGGCGATGCTGTGGGTGCAGTGGAGTCTGAACGACAGCATCACCTCTTCTCCCTGAGCCCACGCTTCAGGGGGCTTTCCCTGAAGTCTGTCCAACCAGCCCTACCTCCTGTCTCCAGGTCGTGGAAATTCGGATCCAGGCCTCGGTCCAGCATCTTGACAATTTTCTCCACTGACCGATGCTGGATGTGATCCATGCATTTTTTCAAATTGTTCTGGAGAGAAAAGTAAAAGTGGTTTTACGGAGAAACGCCCCTACAGACCACGGGAAGGCTCCTGGGGGGGTGCACCCCGTCCCCTCGATGGGGCCTCGCTGCAAACCCCAGGCTCACCAGGTAGCACTGTTCTGCGTCTGGAACCCCAGGGCCAAGCTCAGGGCCCAGTACATGGAAAATGCCATCAGCCCACCCTGGATGAATGTTCTAGAAACTCCCCCCACCGATCCCTGTCCTTGCCTAGAGTCACAGGACGTTTCTTCACTTTCAAAAGGCTGAGCATCCTGGACCACTTTGAAAACAACACTTTTCAGGGCGCACCCCATGTCTTCCAACTTCATTCCTGGTGAGTGAGGCCCAAGGATTGGTATCTGTGCTTCTTAATCTCTAAAGCGGCAGGCTCGATGGGGAGCAAAAGGGCACAGCTCACTCAGCTTAATCCAAGCAAGTCAAGGTGAAGGAGACAGTCACTCCTCAAGACACCAGAACGACAGGGAGCTCAGCCCTGATGGGGCCGCCCAGTCACACCGGCAGGGAAATAACGATCATCCGTCCACCAGGCAGAGAGCCCGGCTGTTTGACCGTAATCACGGAATCCAAGAGAGCTCTGTCAGAAGAACCTAAGGCTCTCACTAGCTAGTCCTCTGCCTCTACTCTGTACCCCTCCTCCCCAAACACCCCAAAGCCCCTGGACCCTTCAGCCCAGGGACACAGGCTGAATCTCCACCTAGCTGCTTTCTGTATATTGTGGGAATAAAACTTCACAGCTATGCAAGGACAGAGGACACGCCTGGTTACACTGAACACCTTCACTGCTGTTTACTGATCGATGTTATTTCAAAAGCGCAGACACATCTTCCTCATGTTGATCTACATGCTGGAGGGTAATTAAAAAATCAGAGGTGCCCAGACGGGGAGTCTTGACACCCCTGTGTGGGCGGATCCCAGGGCTGGCCAGAGAAAGTCCAAGCGCAGCCTGTCCTGTACCTGAAAACCGCCAGCACTCAGAGCACCGTGGGGCCACACTGAGGGGGTGCAGAGCCGGCGGAAGGGCCACCAGCCACGTCCGGACAAGCTGAGCACAGACACAACGCAACTGGCAGGCAACAGCCCACTGAACACATGAAAATCCACACGTCCTTCCTGACACGAATGGGGGCGAAACACAAAAAGGGGACCCTGTAGGGTGGGGAGGCCCCCTGCGTGCGCGTGGCTCTGGGCGAGCTCACCTGAGCAGATCAGGGCCGGCTCCGGGAAGCCAGCCAGGCAGCGACCCGACGCTGGCCTTCCCTGAGCTCTGCAGGAGCTGCTCCAGGCTCCCTGGGGAGGGCATCCCCGAGCATCCCTGGGCATCACACCGCGTTCTCTGTGCTGGGCGAGGTGCCACACGCTCCAGCTCCAGCGCACCCTGGACACGCACAGCATCCCTGGCAGGGCACAGCCGTGCCTGGACAGCAGCCCACGGACCTCTGCGAACCCTCTCCTTCTCCCCTGCCGCCCTCATGCAGCGGTCTGGCCTCCGAGCAGCGATGTCAGCGGCACTTCAATCACGAGGGCGGCGGCAGCAGGCACCCGCCGCAGTGCCGCCCCCAGCTGGCAGCCACGGCTCAGAGGGAATGGCCACCCCTCTTTCCAGAAACACTCGGAGGGAGGGGAGTAGAAAGCAAGGCCCCAGTTGCCTCTCTCTCAGAGACATTACTTCCCTTCTGCACGGGCATCTGCTGAGCCTGCCTCACAAGGGAGGAGACGTCGGCGGTATTCAAGGGGCTCTGGAGGCTGCATGGGGCCTCTTTAGCCCCAACATCTCCCGGGAGGAAGAACCACTATCCGAGAACGGCCCTGACCTCTGAAGACGATGCCACAGGAACGGACATGAGCTGACACAACCACTCCTTGCTTACCTTCGTGTGAAGCTTGGCTAGCTGTTTCTCGTCCAGGTTGGTCTGTCTATACACCCGCTTCTTGTAGCGAAACTGACAGACAAACGGGGGGAAGAAAAAGTAGAAAACCAGGTAAGTATTTCACACGGCTGGCCACTGAGAGGACAAGCCTGCCTCTTCCATGGCTATTTCACCCACGGCAGGGGCTCCCGAGCAAACCCTGTGGAGTTAAATAAACCATTTATATTCGAACTGCAGAGACTGCGACAGTGTAAGAGTAACTTCTGCGGAGAGGCTGCTGGAAAGTCGCTAAGAGAAAAAAGAGCAATCTGGAGGGACAAGCACCCGGGAGCCTGGAGTTCTCTGCTCTCCTCTGCCTCGTCAGTGATTCAATCTCCCTGCTGTCGGTGAGGCACCAAATCGGGACCTACTTCTCACATCGGCTATGTCCCCAGCATCGGCCACCTTTATTAAACACACATTAGGAGGCCAAAGTATTGATGCTTTCAAACCGTGGCGCTGGAGAAGACTCTAGCGAGTCCCTTGGACAGCAAGGAGATCAAACCAGTCCATCCTAAAGGAAATCAACCCTAAATATTCATTGGAAGGACTGATGCTGAAGCCGAAGCTCCAGTCCTTTGGCCATCTGATGGGAAGAGCCAGCTCACTGGAAAAGACCCTGATGCTGGGAAAGATTGAGGGCAAAAGGACAAGGGGGCGACAGAGGATGAGATGGTTGGATGGCATCACCGACTCAATGGACATCAGTTTGAGCAAGCTCCAGGAGATGGTGAAGGACAGGGGAGCCTGGCGTGCTGCGGTCCCTGGGGTCACAGAGGGTTGGACATGACTTATCAACTGAACAGCAGCAGCAGCCCCAGCCTGGTGAAGCCACCTGCCCGCAGTCTCCGCCTAGGATCCCAGGGCTCAGCCTCACTCCCTCAAACGTCAGTACCTCCACTGAACCTGGAGGAGACAGGGGAACAGAGGGCTCACCTTGGGCAGGAGCAGTGATGGTGCCCAGGAGGGCGCAGTGGGGCTGCAGGCCACTTCTGAACCCCCGGCGACCCCACCTGATGCCCCCTCCTTCTGCCAGGTGCCCCGGATGCCCTAGGGTGGGTTTGGGAAGATGCTGGCAGCTTGGGCATCACTAGGTCTCTAGGTCGAAAAACATGGCTCCAATTCCAGCCCCACCACTGTCCCAGGGTAACCACAAGTGGGGTCCAGCTGCTCGCCATTCAAAGCCAATCAAGAGGCCAGGTTGGTGGAAAGGGGAGTTTGTTTGGTTTTGGATGCTGGGGGCCAGGTGCCTGTTCAAAGGCCGACTCCCCTCCCGAACACTCAGAGGGCAAGAGCTTCCACCGACGGAGGGAGGGGGGTGCAGGCACAGTCAGCGCGGACAGGCACCCTGACGTCGGTCGGCGGCGGCCTGACCAGCATCATCTTGGCCGTTTTCGGTACAGCTAGTCTTCAGGTGCAGGGCTGGTTTGTCCCCATTTCTCTGAGGCCAGTTCCTGGAGCTGTGGCAGCTCATGTCACGGCTGGGCTTCCCAGGCAGCGCTGGTGATACAGAGCCCACCTGCCACTGCAGTGATGTAAGAGACGTGGGTTCGATCCCTGGGTCGGGAAGGAGGGCGTGGCAAGCCACTCCAGCGCCCTTGCCTGGAGAATTCCATGGACAGAGGAGCCTGGTGGGTCCAGACAGGGTCGCGAAGAGCCAGACACGACTGAAGTCTCAGCGCGCACGCATGCATGGCTGCACGTCACGGCTAGCCTGGTAATCATGCAGTTAACGTCTTCCATCTAGGGGGGGCTTCAGTATCTAAAAGACAGCTCCCAGGACACGGCTCAGAATAGTATCTACAGTCCTTAGGGAAGAACTAAAAGCCCTTGACTTTGCTTAGAGACTAACCTTTATTATTTGATCTCCTTTGAGTGTTTCCCTTTGTTTCTGCATGTTCTCCCTTCTCTGATCAAACTTATTCTTTGGGTTACGCTTTTCCACAGACAAAAGGCAGGCAGAGGACACGGTGGGGCCAGGACCACATGGTCCCGCCCCGTTTCACTAGCAGCTGAGTCCCGGGGCTGAACACCTGCCTCACCCGAGCCTCTGCTTCCTTGTCAGTCACACGGGGATCACACACAAAGCTCCCAGGGCGCCTGAGGAAGGAACGTGAGCTTCCTGGCCCAGAACCAGCGCTGGGCAAACGCTGTCTTACCCTTCCCGCCCCCACTTCCTTTGATTCCCCACTCTCACTCCGAGGAGTTTAAATAACCACGGACGTGACATGAAGGCTCAGAGTTGGGGGGTGAGCTAACTCTGAAGATCTGATTCCACTCAAGTTTCCAGAGCGACCCTCCTATGGCCTCCCCCCATCCAAACAGAAGAGCAATCCCATAAGAAACCACGTTCCTCGGTGCCACAGATTGAAACCTGCTCTTTTTTTTTTTTAGATGCTAAAATAAACCAGTGCAATCAGAAAATCGTGTGAGACGCAGGCAGCACCCAGTTCCTGGACCGGGTGTGCTGTCGAGGACAGTCAGCGTCCATCCTCTTGAGCTGACCTCGTGGGAGGAGATGCAGGCCGTTTGAGGACCCTGCCCCCTGGTTCTAGAGTCAACAGGGGCACCACACTCAGGGCACGGCCGTGAGCCCTCCCTACTGCTTATCCTCCTCCAAGACGAGATCGCTGGTCTCCCAGCCATCTCCATCCGCGGCCCTGGGGACGCGGCTGTGCGTGTACCGCTGCTCAGTCCCTAAGTCGTGTCTGACGCGTCAAAACCCACAGACTGTAGCCCGCCAGGCCCTCCTGTCCATGGGATACTCTCCGGCAAGAATACTGGAGTGGGTGGCCATTTCCTCCTCCAGAGGATCTTCCCGACCGAGGGATCGATTTCACGTCTCCTGCATTGGGAGGCAGATTCTTTACCACTGAGCCACTTGGGAAGCCCCTGGGAACGACATGAGAAAATGTAACAGTTTGCTAACTTGATGGATCTGTATTCAAGTCAGTGGGTGCTTCTTCCAGTTATTAAAAAAACAAAAACACACTAGGGTCGATAACTTCTCTCAATAGGAGGGTGAGCACTTACAAGAGAAGGTGCGTTTCCAGAGTCATAATCGTTTGCAACGTGTGGCCACAGAGGGACCCTGGCTCAGAAACACAAGTCCTTTCCTCACCCTTCTCTCCATGTGTCACAGGTAGCCAACCCTGTCCTATGCAACGATCCAAGGCTCAGATCACGCTGCCCCGGCGTGTCCGCAGCCAGGCCCGACTCAGCCCCGCACAGCCGATCACCGGGAAGGACGATGGTCCAAGGAGATGAACGAAGGCGTGTGTGAGTGACGCTTCCATGGCAACGAGAGCGGACGGCAGGGCGGCTGCAGCACCGCCGCTCGGGCTCGCCCGTCACCGGGCCGTGTGCTCAGAGCACGGCCCCGTGGGACAGCCCACCCGAGCCTCACCGCCGTGGAGAAGGCAGCCTGAACGCTCCCGTCTTCACAGCTGGGAACCTGCGGCTCAGAGAGGCTGGGGTGGGAAACACACAGGGTCCCTGGGCGGCCGGGATGGGACCCAGGCTGTCTGAGGTCACGGCCCCGGCTCCTGCGGCCCCCAGGCCGGACGTCAGAAGGACACGTGTGCCAGCTGCTCTGAAAGCCAGAACACAGCCCTGCCGGTCCCCACCGGGCTCTCCGAATCCTCTTCTTGTTCAGGGGCGGGGGGTGGGATGGGCCAGCCTTCTCCAAGATGCTTTCCGATCAAGAGTAGGCTCTGGACTCCCTGTTCTCACCTGCCTTACTGTCTTTATGGAAATTATCAGCCCCTAAAGGAGCTGTGTGTTTACTGTCCCTGGCCTGTCTCCTGCCATTCAGTGTAAGCTTCAGCAGACCAGAGCCCTGACTGTCCTGTGTCGAGAAAGGGCTGCTACTGAGCAGGCAGACCCCCAACAAGGGGTTAGTCAATAGGTACCCACTTCACAGATGAGCAAACCGAGGCTGGATCAGGGGCCCACGTGACTCCACAGAGGCATGTCAGCTCTTCCTCCATGGGAAACAATCTCTCTGGCCCAGGGCACACTGGGGATCGCAGAACCTCAGCTGTGAAGTCCCCATCAGACCTGGGAACATGCAGGTGAGGTGTGGCCTCAGCCCACGGTGTCTCTGACTACAGAGTAACCCCCTGTGGTGGCTCAGATGCCACCCACGATGCCACTCCTGGGCTCTCACTGTTGACGGGCTGAAATAAATAGCATCACTTGATAATGAGTGACGTGTGGGGCAGCTGCAGAAACGTCCACATTTCCTCCGACTTGTGTCTCTGTGTTAATAGATCGTGTGGGGGAGGGTCCCCTGGGAGGCTGAGGCTGGCGTATACACACCACTATACACAGAGCAGATAACTCACAAGGACCTACTGCATGGTAGGGGGACGCTGCTCGGTTCTCTGTGATGGCCTCTATGGGAAGAGACTCTACAAAGGCGTGGATATATGTAAATGAATATATAATTGCTGTACCCTTGAGATTAGCGGCACTGTAGATCAACAATACTTCAATAAAACTTAATTTAAAAAAACTTGAATAGAATCCGTATCCCATTGTTGTGTGAAAACAGAATAAATGTTAATTATGTTGAATTGGTCGTGGGGCTTTTCAGCTCTATTGTATCCTTCTACTTTTCCGTCTGTTCATTCTGTCAATTTTTGAGAGCTTGATGTTGAGACTCCAATGAAAAAAATCTTTGTTTATCTACTTAAAAAGTAATTGTAATACATTGTGGAACTGTATGGAACTTTGTTCTGTACTTTCCAAGCCTCCTGTAAATGTGTTATCATACTTCCATAATTTAAAAAAAAAATGAATTAAATAATTTTTAAAAATACATGATGTGGAGATTCCGTATGTAAACCTGGGCTCCCAGGGGCGGGGTCTGGGAACGCCCCTTCTGTGGGTGTGAGGCTGCCAGTGGGTGCACCCCAAGCGTCACGGGGCAGCCCACCCACCCAAGAGCACCTGATGAGCCACAGTGGCTCAAACAGCCCACCGCTCACTCCCAAGACTCATGCCTCTGACAACAGCTGAGGGCCACCGGCCACCCCATGCCAGGGGGAGACTCAGTGGGCCAGAAGCAAACCCCACTCTGCATCCCTAGACTCAAAGGTCCTGGGGACATGAGCTTGAGTCAGACCCACAGTTTGCTCACAGCAAGACATCCCTCCAACAGGACGTTCCTCCAACAAGTTCGTCCCATCCACGGTAAAAAAAACAATGGCTACGCCTTGCTGCCTGCTAAGCCACTTCAATCGTCTCCGACTCTTTGCAACCATATGGACTGTAGCCCGCCAGGCTCCTCTGTCCATGGGATTCTCCAGGCAAGAATACTGGAGTGGGTTGCCAGGCCCTCCCCCGGGGTATCTTCCCGACCCAGGGATCCAACCTGAGTCTCTTACGTCTCCTGCACTGGCAGGGGGGTTCTCTACCACTAGGGGCCACCTGGTCCGCAGACCCAGACAGAATCACCTGCTAGCTCAAGAATGCAAACTATTGATTTAAGAGTGATTTCCGAATAGGAGTCAAACCCGGAGTCTGGGTAGGCGCCACCTCCCCCTGCCCCATCGCGCCGGCTCTGGGCGGCCGAGCAGTACCTCCAGGGATGGGATGCCCTTGCCCGTGGGCTGCGGGTACTCGCGCAGCAGCCGCTCCTCGTCCAGGAACTTGCCGTCGCGCCCGTCGCTCGCCGGCTGGAACAGCCCGTAGTTCAGGACGTCCTTCAGGCTCTGGTTCAGCGAGCACAGAATCCGCTGCTTTGCAACCCACACCGTCGCATCCGGGTTGAATCGAATGCACTTCTGCAGGGGAGGACAAGAACCCTGGTTAGCGATGCAGGAAGCCCCCCGGGCAGGTGGTCAGAGATGCCCAAGGGGCCTCCGTTCCATCCTGAGGGCTCCTCTGAGCTCTGGCCTCCCTGGCTTTGGTGAAGACCATGACCTTCTTGTCTCCTTGGTAAGTATAAAAGGGGAAAGGCGCGGACGGAATCACCGATTCTGGGGCCCCGGCTCTCACTGTTGGCTCCGGTCTCTGGGACCATTCATGTCTGCTAGTCACCACTCACCATCACTGACTGCCTCGGGCAGTTCGCTCGCTGGTACAGAGCTTCTCAAACTTCCCCGCTTGTTAAAACACACACGGCTGACCCTGGCCCCCTCTCGGAAGAGTGTCTGAAGCGGCGGGTCTGGGTCTGGCCATAAAGCTGCATTTCTCCTGAGTTTCAAGGTGATGTTACTGCAGCCGGTCCCAGAAACAGGCGGAGGACCACGGCTCGAGCCAATCTCGGCGTGGCTGAATTCCACACCAAAGGCTCCCTGCTGACATCTCAAGGACAGGGGGGGGGCGTCTCCTTTCCTCACCTCCCTGATGGGAGAGCCCGGGGCACCAGCGTCTGTGCCCCAGCCCCCCGACTCTGAACGTAAGGGCTGAAGAAACACTGACAGTGCCCCCCACAACCCATAAAGGAAGGCAATTATGAAAACGGTTTGACTTAGAAATAGTATCCGTTGCCAGGAAAGTTACTTTTGGAAAAGGTTAAAGTAGAGAGGGGTCCCGCAGAACAACTGTGAACACTTCTCAAGAACAGAACAGCGCCGCTGAGGACCTGAATAGGTGACCTGGTTGCACTCCCGGGCCCCTTCCGTGAGACCCACCCACGAGCCAGGAAAACAAGCGCTCGGCCGAATCCACTTCTGACTGCAACATCGAGTTCTTGCCAAACCTAAAGTTATGTTCTACTGCCCAGCCATCAGCAGGGGCTCGAACCTTCGCTTACTCGCTGTAAGAGCATTCAGCTAGGATGAGCAGGGACCGCATCTGAGGCTGGAACCAGTTCTCTGCAGGGGCGCCCGCACACTCGAGGAGGCGCCCAAGCCCTTCTCTCTCCCTGACCCTCAGCCTGGGCTGCGCCTCCCGGGTCGGTAAGAGGATCCCGCTTCTCAACAATGAGGTTGGTGGAGCAGGCAGCCCGGAATCCCACTGCCAGGAAACCTGACCCCACGTGCATGAATGTGCCATCTGCTCCTCTCCAATGGCAAAGGCTGAATTGGAGAGTAAGGCTCAGAGTTCGTCTCGGGGCCGCGAGGCTGGTGGGGGGCCGGCTGTTCACTTCAGGGACTGCCAGCCACCCCCCCAGCCTCTGGCTGAGGAAGAAGAGTGTCTGCGAGCTCCCAGCCCATCTGAGCTCTACCAGCTGTGACCAAGTGGGGCTGTGCTTCCCACTGCAAGTCCTGTGTGGAGAATCCTGGCCCTGGTTCCAAGAGCACAGACAACTCCAGTGCCCTGAGGTACCGGCGTCCAGAGGGCCTGAGGGTCCCTCCCTGCGGCCGGCGGAAAGGAACCTGCCAGCAGGTGGGTGCTGGGCGGAGCACAGGCCGGGAGTCAGGACCCAGGGGGTCTGCATGGCGTCTGCAGATGGTCCCAGAGATTACTGGTGTCCACTGCCACTCCGTGGGCAGAGCTGGGGAGGCTGCCTCTGTGCACTGTGTGGGCTGGCCCTGCACATCGAAGGGATGTCCTGCTCCAAAAACACCAGGAGGGCCCCACTGAGAAACTGCCAGAGGAACAGTGCTCGGAGGTCAGAAAGGCTTGGGTTTACAACTCGGCTACATACACTAACCTTGTGATCCTGGGCAAACTCCCCTGCTCAGCAGTTGCCCTGTTTCTGTGATGAAAACCATCGCAACTGCCTAACTTACACGTCAGTGGGAAGGATCACACAGAACACAGACAACACGTGCTGTTACGGGTTGAACAGTGTCGCTCCCAAAAAAGATAAGGGTTCCTACTCCTTAAGGAGCTCAGTGTCTATCTAGTGGGGCATAATGATCGTGATGACAGCGGCGGTGATGGTGATGGTGTGACGGTGGTGGGGACAGTGGTGGTGGGGACGATGGTGGTGAAGATGGAACGACGGTGCTGATGGTGGTGA
>ML664187.1:2789163-2806129 GCA_007570785.1 Antilocapra americana | reverse complement strand
GGCTACAGTGATGGTGAGAATGGTGGTGATGATGACGGTGACGGTGGACACAATGGTGATGACAATGACCAAGTTGACGACACTGCCATGGTTGACATGTACTGACTCTTAATATGCCAGAAGTTACGCTAATTACATTTACCGTCACCACAATCACAAGGGGAGAGTATTTCTGCTTTTATAATCATTATTAGTGACATAATGTGATTATTAAATCAACATTGTTGATATAATTATATCAATAGCATATCAACGTTAATACATAATTATATATTAAAATATAATAACAATCACCACTATTCCCATTTTCCGGATGAGGAAGCTGAGCCTCCAACACTCATGTATCTACCCCAAGGTCACGTGTCTAGAAAATGATGGAGGTTCACCTTGAATGCAACTCAAGTCAGCCTGGCTCTTGAGTCCTCGTGACTTAACTGACATTTCCTCTCCTAATGTGCACAGCACCTCAGAGCAGACAAGTTATGAAACATCAGTCACTGAGAAAACAGAAGAGGCTGCTGATGTTCAGGTCCTTTGTGGACCAGGGACACACTGCCTTTGTTCGCATTTTCCAGTTACCTGTCAGTCTGCCCCAGTGGTGAGCAGTGACATCTACAAGGGAGGACGTTCCACCTCCACAGCAAGGGTCACTATTTGGGAGAGTCTATATAATTTCTTTCAAAGGCTGAGCTTGGAGAGACTTTAAAAAACAGACAATGGGGCAGATCTCAAGGTGCTGGGAAGACCAGCCATGGATGCATCTCCCAGGAAAGGCAGGGGAGCGCCGCGGACACAGGGTCCCTCCTCCCACCTACCCACCGGGTGTCGGGGAGGACGGACAGCAGAGCCCGCCAAACAAAGGCCTGCACCTTGGTGTGGCCACAAGGCTGAAAGACCTTGCAAGGGGCTCCTCAGCGGGCAGGAATGGACAGAGCTCTGGACACGTACAGACGGAGAGCAGGGACCTGGTCACCAGAGAAGAGATGAGTGGCTCCGGGGTGGGCTGTGTGAGGACTCCCGACCCAGGACGCAACTCCCAGGTCGATCCCCCATCAGCCCCCTGCCCTGCCCCCTCCATGCCCGTTCCCATCTCAGTGCCCTCCCCCCACCCGGGGGGAGCACTCGACTCCGTCCTGTCCTGCACCTCACAGATCGGGCAGGATCGATCCACAGCCTCAGCTCTGAGTCCCTGTCCTTCCCACCACTGCCCAGTGGCCTTTCCACCTGGTCAGTCCAGCCGCCCCTGCGCTGAGTGCACCCCAGGCCTCTCGGACCCACAGAACCTGATTCCCTGAGCAGCCACCAGGGTCCCCTCTGAAGTCATTCACTCCACAGGTCCTGCCGGTCAGGGCCGCCTCTGCCCTGGCCACACCCCCACACACGTGTACACACGTAAACATCAAAACATATAAACACACATCCACACATACAGACGTGTACATAAACATATACAACACACAGACATACACACACACTCCAGCAACACCCAACGGCCGGCGGGCAGCCCTCTGGAAGGACAGGCCACACGCACCCCATGTCTCCAGCTGGCCACCCCTCCCCGCCTCGTCTGGCAGCTGAAATTGCGCTCACACCTCCCAGCAGGGTCCAGGACTCGCCTCCTCTCCAGCCTCCCCGGGAGGAGCTGACCGCTGAGCTCTGACTTGAACCCACTGTCCACGGACCATCCGGGCTAATCCAGCTGCCCTGTACCCTTGCCCGCAGGTCACAGCCTCTCTGTCCTGCACTTCTTATCTCCTGGAAGGTGGGACCCACGTGTATTCCTCCTCCGCTTCTCCTGAGGGACAGGGAGGGTTTGGCACCCATCACTCATGATCTCCTGCTGTGACACGCCAAATGCTAAGATGTCCGGATCCACCTGAAAACTGCCTGGTGTGTCTGGGCTGAGTTGGGTGGCTTAAGATATGGAACACTGGCGAGAGGTTACAAGAACATCTCTGAGACCCACAGCAAGATGTCCTTCCCTTACATCCTGACAAGCAGAGCACTCGTCATGGGACCTGGGTGGTTTGCGGTGGGAGGGGAGCTGACACAGCAGAGACACTGTGACCGGCACCAGCCTCAATGTCGGGAGGGCGGCCGGGCATCCAGAAAGCGAGGACTCCTGCAGGCCAGCGGCAGCATCCTCAAGGGAGGCAGATTCAAGCCCAGGTGACCAGCCGCATCCCCGGCCGATCTCCCTCCGAGACTGATCCATTCACACACCTCCCCCGTGCTCCCTCTCTCCTCTGTCTCTTGGCACCACTGACGTTCAGCTGGCCAAAGCTCTCCCTGCCCCTGGCCGTGAGCTGCTGCCTGGGGACAGGGTCTTGGTCCTTCTCTTGGCACGGCCATACTTGACATTCAGCAGCTATCCACGGACCTGAGCTGCACTGAGTACAAAGTTCTGTACCTGGGACTGTCTGGGGTGACAGAACTCAGCAGCAAAGTGAGGTCTGGGCTTGGTTAGGACGAGGCTGGTGGGAGTTTCCATTTCTGGGGGTCTGATGTACACCGAGTATGCTGTGACCTCATCATCTCTCTGAATGACGCAAAAACCCTGAGAGGGGGACCCACCCTCAAAGTCAGCAGAGCTGTAGTCTCTGTAGACTTGACATAGATAGAGTTGACGGCATGCGGTCAACCTCGGTGAAACCCCAGCCTTCTGCTGGTAGAGCTCACTATCAAACTGACATCTACAACAGAGAGCCATGCACGGGCCTTGTTATCTTGCAGCAGAGTCCAATTCATTCATTTGAGCGGGAAAGAGGTCACTGATGTATCGATTTGTTTTAGCTGCTTGGCACCTACAGTCCTCCGCCCCACAAAAGGAACTAAATGGTTAGATAGCATCACTGACTCAATGGACACAAATCTGAGCAAATTCCAGGAGACAGTGGAGGACAGAGGAGCCTGGCACGTGGCAGCCCATGGGGTCGCAATGACAACGGCCAAATCTCTGCCACACGGAGGGCCACACTGAGCCACATCTGTGTGCCCAACTAACTCCCAGGATCCACAGAGGGTCACACAGCCTGGCGCTCTGGGGTCACGTGTATCTATCGGAGGGGCTGCCTGCAGGGCAGAAGCAGGCAGAAGTTGGACAAGACTCATACGGTTCACAAATACACACAAGAGCTCGGGCACAAAAAGGAAGGAAACCGCGCCCTTTGCAGCGGTCGATGGACCTAGAGGCTGTCGTACAGAGCGAAGTAACTCAGAGAGAGAAAAACGGGCATTAACGCACAGATGTGGGATCTGGGAAAACGGTATGCTGTTTACTCACCAAGTCACGCCTGGCCATTCTGCGGCCTGGCAGCCTGTAGCCCGCCAGGCTCCTCTGTCCACGGGATTCTCCAGGTGAGAAGACTGGTGTGGGTCGCCATTTCCTTCTCCAGGGAATTTTCCCCAACCCAGGGATCAAATTGGTATCTCCTGCATGGGCAGGCAAATTCTCCACCACTGAGCCACCAGGGAAGCCCATAGAAAAATGGTATAGATGATCTTACTTGCAAAGCAGAAGTACAGACAGATTCAGAGAACAAAAGTATGGACACCAAGGTGGGGAAAGGGGATGGAATGAACTGGGAGACTGGGACTGACATATATGCATAAAACAGAGAAGTAATGAGAACCTACTGTTTAGCACAGGAAACTCTACTCTATGCTCTGTGATGACGTAAATGGGAAGGAAATCCAAAAAGGAAGATATATATATATGTATTATATATACATATATACCCTTAATATAGTTGATTCACTTTGCTGTACAGCAGGAACTAACACAATATTGTAAAGCAACTCTACTCCAATAAAAGTCTAAAATTTCTTTTAGAAATAAATAAAAAGTACTCAGACGAAACTGAAAAAAAAAACATGGCAAGAGAATTCTAGGAAAGAGGGTAAACTGTTCTCCAAATCTGTCCTGGGCCCTAAGAAACAGAGATGATGGCAATGGCTGTTCTGCAAGATGTTACAGGAGTAAGCTTGAAACACAAAGCTTGAGAGAACGGTAACTATCACACTGCGCGAAATATGCGTCCTTAGCGTGGGCTGTCTGCAGGCCAAGGAAGAACCATCAGCAACACAGGCTGAATCATGCATCTGTTCAGATCACCTCCTCGGCTCGCTCACAGTCCTCAGGTGAGACTTAAGTTCAGCTCATTCTTGACTTTCTCCAGGAAAAACCCAGAAGGAGGAGGGGGAGGGGAACTGACAAAGCCTTCGCGGGTCATCGTGCTGCAGGAGCCCCCTGCATCACCCCGCTCCGAATATGGAGCTGGAGACACAGAGCCCAGTGCTTTCAGCAAGAAAGCAGGATATTCTGAAAGAAATTCCTGCGTCTGAGCATGTCTTTCATTGCAAAAGAAGCACGTTTCATGTCACCCTCAATTCCTTCATGATGCATTTCAAAGACTCTCAATAAACAGAACCCACCAGGAGTCATTTAAAGGTGCATCAAGGGGTGCCTGGCCTGAAAGAGCTGTCCGCCTGCCACCTGTGAACCTCTGCCCCCCAAACCGCGACTGGGACAGTTCCCAAATGCAACTGCCCAAATGAAATGGTGCTTTTTGCTGCGGACAAAGGTCCATCAGGCTGCACTCGTGGTGGGGAATAGCCAAGTGCTGGCACAGGTCATACATGAAGGGGTGTGTACAGAAGAGGGAAACCGTGGGTGACCTTGACCGAGAAGCACAGCCTGGTCCGAAGAAGGCGATGGCCAGGAGCCACACCGGTGCTTCTGAATGTTTAAACGCTAAGAAAGGCCAAAGTGGCCATGGGTTAGAGTTTTTCCAATCAGAATAACACTTCTCAAAGAGTAAAAAGCTTGAGAGCAGCCCCTGATGCCGTGATGAAGTGGTGGGCAGAGCTGGTGACCTTTGGGGGGCCAGCTAGCGGTCCTCTGTACCATCAAGGTCCCGGCACCTGAGAGGCACTGGCTTGTGCTCTGCCAGAGACTCACGCCCTCCCTGGAGGTGAGTTCATTTTCCTTGTTGGTCCCTGTGATTTCCGGCAAACACAGAGCAAAGTGGAGGATCTGATGCCGGCTAAGAGGTCCTCCTAGAAGTGGCAAGAGCAGAAGGAGGAAGATTAAGCCATGCTGGCAGCAGACACAAAGCGCTCACCACTGCCCAGCCAAGAAATGGTGTCAAATTCATCATCTTCTCCCCGTGTTCTCCTGGCAGAGGTATCAGCAGCCCCAAGCCCAGAAGGGAACACCCTGGACCCTCAGGTCTGCCCCCAGCATCACACAGCTGCCGGAGGTGGAATGAATGGACCTGGGGGCTGAGGAGTTTCAACTTGGCCCCATAGCACAGGATGGAGCTGCGAATTGGGAGGGTTCACTCGGCGGGGCGTGGATTCCAGGGGAGAGAGGGAGACAGGGGAGGGTGGCCCAGAGCCCAGGGCCAGATGCTGTGCCCACCAAGTGGAGTAAGAGCTCCCGTCCATCCACCTAGAAAGGAGGGTGGTGAGCAGAGCATCAGAACCGGGAGCCTCAGAACTCCAACCACGGATCCGAGGGTCTCCCCCTCGGCGACACAGAAAATTAAATACTGATGGTTCGCGCCCTCTGTCTGCACATTCTGGAACATTCTCATCAGCCTGGGAAATGACACAGGGGAGGAGGAGAGCTCTGCTATTCCCCAGGGGGGTCTCTGAACCACAGTATTCCCATCACAATGTGGGATTTATGAAGCTTCTGACAAGACGTGCACTAATTCCAGAGCCAGGCATTATTTTCTTGAAGGGATTTAAGAGGGAATTAACACACAGCTTAAGAAGAAGAGCATACCAAGGCAGACGTCTGCCTTCCGGGCTGCAGGGCCCCCGAGGGCTGGGCTGACTGTGCTCACAGAGGAAGCGTTAGACTCACATCTAACAGGAGGAGGCAGTGCAGAATCTTTACAACACACAAAGCTGGGGCTGGTGAAACAGGCTTTTGATTTTTTTAATGACACATAAGAAAATAAAGCTCCTCCCAGCCTTTAGCGAGCTGCCCCGGGACGTGAATGACAGCCAGCTCGGTCACAGCCCAGCTTTCCCGGGGGCTTTCCCCAGAGAGCCCCTGAGCCTTCCCCTTTGGTTTAAACAACCGATGATGCATCAATCTCCTGATTAAAAGTGTAAACCACTGCACTTACGGACAGTGAGCCTGATTATCACTGCATCACAAAGAAAACAGAGGCGGGGGGAGTCAGGGACCAGGGGGAGGGGGCTCTCCTTGGCCTTAGCGAGCAATTAACGAAACCACAAAGAAAACCAGATTCCATGCTTCTGTCCCCCCCAAGTGATCCAAAGGCACACTACAAAGGACAAAACAGGGTGGCTCAGAGTAGAGATAAATATCCAAGCCATATATTTCTGCAAGGCAAAGAGAACAAATGGATGGCCAGATGGATGGAAAGACAGATGGACAGGTGGATGGATCGCTGGCTGAACGGTTGAATGACTGGATGGGTGGATGAATGGATGGATGGATAGAGAGACGCATGGATGGATGGACAGGTGGACAGGTGGCTGGCTGACTGGCTGGGCAGATGGATGGATGGGTGGATGGATGGATGGATGGACAGTCAGATGGATGAATGGATGGACAACTGGATGGAGAGATGGCTGGGTAGATGGACAGATGGATGGATGAACAGATGGATGGATGGATGGACAGATGGATGGATGAATGGATGGGATGGATGGGTGTATGGAGAGATGGATAGATGGATGGATGGATGAATAAATGGATGGATAATAACAATAAAGACAAACCTTAAAAACATAACATCTAGTGGAAAGCATAAATGACAAATGACATGCCCAGCGTGATACCAGGCTATCTATAATTTCTTTTTTCACTTAACACCACGATACCATATAGTGACCACTGATACATACGGAAGAACAAGGGACAAGTGGGGTTCACGACAGTCTTTGCCCCTGAGCAGAATGGCCAGGAGGGTGAGAGGGACACTGACTTTATCTGAAACACTCTAACCCTTTAACTAAAAAGTGACAAAATGTTAACCACTGTCAATTCTGCATAATAAATAATAAAAACTGGTACGGATGATATTATTCTTTGTCTTTTCCTATATTTTCAATTTTCTCTAAATTGAAAAAAGACATCACTCTGGAACCTGAGGGCATTCCTCAGCCTCTTGAGGGCCTCCCTGGCTGGACTGGAGTCGGCCTTGGACCACACTCCGCGGCTGCAAGCACCACTCTCGAATGGGTACGTGATCACTGCTGCCTCCTTCTGCCCACTGAGTCCTCTTTGAGGACTTGTTTTAGGGCAGAGCATGTGCTCAAGTCAGGGTCACATGCAACTAGCTTTCTAATTAAGTCTAAAATCCCAAACGAACTTCCTTGCGGTCAGCAAACAAGCAGGTAGGTAAGGAAAACCTGAAAACGAAATGGCAGCGTGACAGATGAGAGCACCTCCTGAGGCAAGCGTGCTTCCGTCTCTGTGTGGGCCGGGCCCTGGGTGACCCGGGGGGCCAGTGAGCGGAGACGTTTAAGGCATCAGCAGGATAAGTGTTGTTCTAGGGGGAAGAGCTGTGGGGAGGGGCTTGTCTCCAACAGGAGAGGCAGACAACAGGAGCAAATAAAGAGAAGCCTCCCTCCCTGGCCACACTTTGCCTGATGCCACGGACACAGGACCTCCAGGACAGGCAAACCCATCGAGACAGAAAGCAGCCCAGCGGTTGCCAGGGACCCCCACCAAGAGGTGTGGGGTTTCCTTTTGGGGTGATGAAAACACTCGAAGATTGACTGTGGCGGTGGGTACCCACACCTCTCAATTAACTAAAATTCACGGAATTGTACACTTTTGATGGGAAAACGGTACGTGAACAACATCTCTATTTTTAAAAGAAACGGAGTCTGCTTTTGCTCCTTTCCTGAGAAGGTGCAGAGATGCAGGCAGCAATGGAATCAGGAGGTAGGTGGGAAGCGGGTTCTGGAAGGGGAACACATGTATAACTATGGCGGATTCATGTCAACGTATGGCAAAACCAACACGATAATGTAAAGGGGAAAATAAATAAATAAATTTAAAATTAAATAAATAAATAAAAATAAAACCACGCTGCCACCAGTCACCCTCAAGAACCCTTCCTTTCTGGCCAGAGCACACACCCCTGCTAGAGTCACATCCGCTGAGATGACCCCCACTCTGTCATCAGGACCCTGCACCCCCCGTGTCTACCTTCTCTCGCTGCCTCTGGTCCCAGATTCTTACAGGGACCCGCTACCTGCCTCTGCTTCCTTCTGTCCTCCCCCGAGAGAAGCTGAGAGAAGAGGTCACACGCTCTGCACCAAACCTTTCCGAAGCCCTCGCTGTTCTTCAGGGGGAATCACACCCCCAACCCGCCTCAGCCCCTACACACCGCCCTCAGCCCCGAGCACCCACTCAGCCGGCAGCCTTGGCCTTCTCTGCTACTCTGACACACCAACCCCGTCATCCCCACCTCAGGCAGGCCACTCTTGCAACCCTCTGCCCGGAAGGTTCTGGCCAAAGATCTTTACAAGCTAATCTCTCATCACCTGGGGCTCAACTCAAGACGTCACCCCTCATCCGGTGCATGAGAGGGCTGAGATGAATTCGTGATGTCCTAAACGTGAAGCTGGAGGATCTGCAGGGGATGGGACGCCGTGTACACCTGATCTGGCCCTAAAGACAGAAAGCCTCACGGAGGGAGCGGGGTTCGACAACAAAGTGGCAACTGGGTTCACATTTAAAAAATCACAGAACACTTCTGAGGAAAGAGGCATCTGCAGCCCCCCAGAGGGAAGATGGGAGAGACGGGGCTGGGGTGGGGAGACAGTGACGCGGGTTCAAAAGGATTCAGAAGGTCAAGGGCAGCACCTGGCAGTGCACTGGCTGAGGGGCGACGGCAGGCCCTGGAGAACTCCCGGGTTCTGGCTCAGACAAAGAATCAGAGAAGGCTCACAGCCCAGACTGGGAACAACCCAGCTGACCATCACTGGGGGATGGAACTGCTGCTGCTAAGTCGCTTAGTTGTGTCCGACTCTGTGTGACCCCGTGGACTGCAGCCCACCAGGTTCCTCTGTCCATGGGGTTTTCCAGGCAAGAGCACTGGAGTGGATGCCATTGCCTTCTCCGCAGTAAGTTACTGCTTGGTGATAAAAAGAAAGAAAACACAGATGCCACCGTGTGGATGAGCCTCACAGCCACGCTGCTGGGTGAGAGAAGCCAGACGTGAAGGCCCACACCCTACGTGACGCACTCACATGGATCGCCCAGAAGAGGGGACCCCGTGGAACAGAACACGGCCAGCAGTTGTCAGGGCTGGAAACAGGGACAAGGATGAGCGGGAAAGAGGACAAGGCGGGTGATGGGCAGAGTCCAGACGGGGATGGTGGGTGAGCAGCTCAGCAGACTTACTGAAAACCACTGTACGGTGCCCTGCAAGTGAGTGAACTCTGTGGCCTGTAATGACACCCCCACATGGTTGGGTTTTTCTACGGTAACCACTGGAGGTGAGGGGGACCCTGCGGGCCAAGTTTGGAGGGTCAGAGGGAAGAGGACAGGGTGGTGGCGTCTGTTCTGAGTTGAGGGGCCTCTGAGCTTCTGAGTGAGAACATGTCAAGGGAGAAATGAAGTCTGTGCCCCAGACTGGGGGTCCAGCCAGAGATGTGACTGTGGCCAGAGGGCGCTGGACAGACCTGGGTGGTAACAGAGCCTCCCGTGGGGTGGCCGGGGAGAGCCTCGCCGAGCCCCGCTGTCATGAGAGATGAGATTCCCCCGAGAAAGAATCCTTCCTGAACGAGACAAGCCCGGGCAGCAGGGAACCCCGAGGGCTGGGCTGCAGCTGCCAGGCTTGGCCAACCAGTCCCTTGGCCCGAGCCTTCCACTCTCCGCTGACCCAGTGCCTGGATGTCCAGAGAATATGGCAGAAGGTCCATCCCTCGGGAAAACACATCCTAGGGAACGGCGGCCAAATCTGGGAGTGGAACTAAGTCTGGAAGGCGACTCCAATCCCCGGGGAGCCCAGAGTGATGAACGGGACAACCTGCCCGGCTATGCGCTCTGATGGAGCATCTCAAGGTGACCAGCCACTCCTGCACAGGCCCTTCCAGAACCTTCTCTCACAATGCATGTCCACCTCCTGGTCTTTGCAGAGCTAGAGGCCAGCCATAGGGGCTGGATTCTCAGCTACCGCAGGAGGAGACAGGCTCAAAATTGTCCGGACAGGCTAAAGTCCTCCCCTTACTCAACAACACAGGAAGCCTCAGATGTGAAAAGCAAATATGCTGGTTGTCTGTGGCAACAGGATAAAGGAGGGATTAAAAACCCGAGGAGGAGGAGGTGAAGCCTCTATGGGCTTGGAGCTCTGTTTGGAGCCTCAGTGAGGAGCAGGAGGGCCGAGTCCTTGGACTGAGCCCCTCTGACGGCCTGACAGGAGGCAAGTGCAGCTGTCAGCGGGTGTGTGGCTGGGCAGGGGAGGCGAGTGGGCGGGGTGTGGGCTGCTGCGGAGATGCAGGATGCGGTGAAGACACGGGATGCAGGATGCTGCGGGGTATTGCTCTTGGGGAGAAGTTTGACTGAGAGACAAACGGGTGAAAGGAGATGAACTGTGGCCCAGGGGTGAGGAGAGCAGCAGAGATGCGTTTTCCAAATTAAATAAACTTGAAGCTGCAGCTGTCTAACGAATGGAAGCACTGGTTCAAGCACAAAGGCATTTTCCCAAAGTCTCTGCCAGGCAGACCAGGCCCACGTACCCCCGTTAACTTGCCCCAGCAGGTCGTGGGGACTGACACGAGGGCTGGTCAGTGCCCTGCGGCTACTCAGTGCCAACTCTTGGGTGGAGGTGGGTGAGGGGGCTGAAGCCATATACACCCGGGGAACCCAGAGAGCACACCCCCCTCCCTTCTGTGTTCTTCTGCGCCATCCATGTGATGTGACATTCAGGGAGGGCTGGACAGCACCGTGAGGGCCCCGGTGCCAGCGCCAGTCCCACGTCTCTGTTCGCTGTGCCCCAAATAGAAATAACCCAAGAGTTACACTGCCTATTGATTTTGGCACACGCCTCCTGCTTAAAAGGCCAAGTTAATGGACGCGCGCCAACCCTCAACCCCACAGTGAGCTCCCTGTGTATCTGCGACGCTCCGGCCAACAGAAGGAATGCCTGCCCGCCACGCCCGGGAGCGCACTATGTGGCCTGAGCACCCGCCCACCCAGGACTCTGATCACCGGGGTGCGCAGTGAGCCCAAGGGGGCGTTCCTGGAGGGAGGACCAGCGCCCTCCACCAAAGCGCAACACTCCAGTCCCTCTGAGATGCAGAAAGGGCGCTCACGCAGGCCAAGAAGCATGTCCAGACCCCACCTGGGGAGGGACCCCACCTGGGAAGGGACCCCACCCAGGGAGGGACCCCAGCTGGGGAGGAACCCCACCCGGGGAGGGACCCCACCTGGGTAGAGACCCCCACCCAGGGACGGACCCCACCTGGGAAGGGACTCCACATGGGTAGAGACCCCACCCGGGGAGGGACCCCCGCCTGGTGCAGAAGCAGGGCGCCACGTGTGCCCCTGAGAAGCCGCAGGCGGCGCGGGGCTGAGGAACCTGCTCGGCAGCATGGAGAACCCTCCGGGCAAAATTCCAGGCTGGTCTCGAGCCTCCGTGACTCACCAAGGCCAGGGCCTTCTCACGGAAACAAGGGCCGCTCTGTCCCAAGCGCTCACACCCGTGGGATTTCTAGACTCGCGCTCCAGGGCCTTTGTCTCAGACAAAGCAAAGAGAAGACAGGTGGTCTTCAGAAGGTCCTGGAAACAGTTATGCCCCCAGGAGTGGAGTCCAAACCCTGAAAGGATCTTCCTTTGAGGAAGAATCTTCCTTTCGCAGAGCAGGTGTGTCTCCACCAGTAACTACAGACCATCTGGCGGTTTGGTCGCTCAGTCGTGTCTGACTCTGTGTGACCCCGCGGACTGTAGCCTACCAGGCTCCTCTGTCCATGGGATTCTCTAGGCAAGAATACTGGAGTGGGTTGCCATTCCCTCCTCCAGGGGATCTTCCCGACCCAAGAATCAAATCTGAGTCTCTTGTGTCTCCCATATTGGCAGGCAGATGCTTTACCACTAGCACCACCTCGGAAGCCCCCTATGGGTCCCCAAAGCCCATAGCCTGAGGACAGAACACCTTCTGGCCCCATCAGCGGGCCTGGGATAGCCTGGCCTGACATCCCACACGCTCACCAGGCTGCCCTTGGAACCTCTCAGCAGCCAGGCTGGCAGACGGCGCTCCCCACTGTGACAAAAAGGGCCTCCCTGGGTGGACGGTGCTGACAGATAGACCAAGGAAAGCGGTGGAGGACACGGACGGTTGTAAGTCCAGCCCGCTCGGCTCACTGCATGCCTGCCTGGGGACCCCAGGCTTGCAGACCTTGAGTACTGGCCCCAGGGATGCGGGCAGCCCACCTCGGGGAAATGGCAGAGAAGGCGGCACGTCACCCTAGCAGCTCCGTCCTCACCCAGCCCTCGGCCTTCCCGTTCAGTCCTCAGTCTGGAGTCTGAAATCTGAGGGGAGTGCTTCCCCAGTCTCTGAATCCTCCAGCATCGACAAACAGTAACAGGATCCAGGGGCTCAGAGGGTTAAACCCTGCAGCGTGAGGCTCCATCCAGGCCGGGCTGGCGGGCTCTCCAGGTCCCCACTCCAGCTCCCCGCCAGGATGAGCAGGGCTGCACCCAGGGGCCAAGAAGAGGTGAAGTCAGTCTGACCCAGTGACCCCAAACAATGACGGCATCCAAAGTCGAAAACAGGCATGACCTACGGCCAGAAACATCCCTCTTGGATGCTCTAGGAAAACCGAAACCCTCCGAGGGGAGACTCCCCCTGATGTTCACTGGCAGAGACAAAAATCCAGGTATTTTATGGGATTGTTTTTTTTTGACCATGTCCCATGGCATGTGGGTCTTAGTTTCCTGACCAGGGATGAAATCCTTGCCCCCTGCATTGTAAGTGTGGATTTTTAGCCACTGGACTGCCAGGCAAGTATCTAAAACTCCAGACACTATGCACCACTATACTCAAATCTTGACAGATGTGGACTCCAGGTCCTCCTCTCTTCCTTCCTCTTACTGAGCTGGGGTTGGGGGGACAAAGGAGCCCCCTGGGGCTGACTATCCCACAGAGACCCCTCCTGGCAGGAATTCTGAGCGGGAGTGTTGGGGGTGTCCCTCCACAAGAAGCGGGCAGCTCCCTGCACCAGGAAACTTCAGAAAAGAGATCCTGGACCTTCTAGAGAGACTCCACACTTCCTGCTCCCAGGCCTTGTGACTAAAAGAGCCAACAGAGAGACCCCAAGTCTGACTCGCTCTCGAGACCAGAACAAACAGAAACTCAAGTCACTGACAAACCACAGACACAGGTCAGGAGAAACAGTGCAGAAATAAGGAAGATGCTGCAGGAAAAGAAACAGAGAAAAGGAAGAAAAGGAAGGAGGACAGCATGTAGAAACCAGACCCCAGGTTCGCCTGCTCGGGATGAAAACACGCCCGATCAGAGGAAGAGAGAGCTCAGCGCTTCGTGCCGCGGAAAAATAATAAGCCGTGAAATCTACTCTACCAACAACCACTCGAAAGAATAATTTCCAAAAAGAATAAGTGCAGGGCTACAAAGACAAACCGGCAAAACAACGCGACCGTGATCACTCAGAAGTCAGAATGGATGCCCCTGAAAATACTGTAAAGAAAGGACAAACAGGGAAAAGGACAGGTGATCAAAGCGAAGAGAGAAAAGATGACAGAACGAGAGGAGGAAAGGCCAGTATTAAAAGCGACTGTACTCCCACGACGGAGAACAGTACGGAGGTGCCTGAAAAACTAAAAACAGAACTGCCGCATGATCCAGCAACCCCGCTCCTGGGCACGCATCTGGAGAACACCATAATCCAAAAGGACACACGCAGCTCGGTGCGCACCGCAGCAGCATGACAGCGGCCAGGACCTGGCAGCGACCGGAACGCCATCGACAGACACATGCATGAAGATGTGGCACACACAATGGAATCCTACTCAGCCATAAAAAGGATGAAATAATGCCATCTGCAGCGACGTGGACGGACCTGGAGGTGATCAGACTAAGCAAGTCAGGCAAATACCATAGGACGTCACTTACCTGTGGAATCTAAAAAAAGATGCAAATGAACTTATACACAAAACAGAAGGAAACTCATAGACATAGAAAATAAACTTATGGTTACCAAAGGGGAAGATGGGAGAGGGATAAATTAAGAGTTTGGGACTAACATATACACGCATAGAAAATAACCAACAAGGACCTAAAGTATAGCACAGGGAACTATACTCCATTTTGTAATAGCCTTTACGGGCAAAGAATCTGAAAGAGAATAGATATTTACCCATATTGATAGCTATATATGTGTATAACTGAATCACTATAGATCTGAAACTAACACAACATCGTAAATCAACTGTATTTCAATAAAAAGGGGAAACTGTCGTTGAAACAGAGAACAGCTCCCAGAAAGAGGAAGGGAAAAAAGGAAAAATCTGGGAACAGACTTCTTCAGGAAAAACAGGATGGCCAGCACCAAACACTTCCTGGGTTGGTGCTCGTGCTCAGTCACTGTCTCGCCCGACTCTTTGTGACCCCAGGGACTGTAGCCCCCAGGCTCCTCTGTCCACCGGATTCTCCAGGCAAGAATCCTGGAGTGGGTTGCCATGCCCTCCTCCAGGGGGTCTTCCCCACCCAGAGATCGAACCCAGGTCTCTGCACTGCAGACAGATGCTTTACCATCTGAGCCCCCTGGGTTAGTAACCAAAGTCAGTTCTTTAGGAATCCAGTAAAGAAAAACAATCAACTCCTGGACAAGATACAGCTAGCACAAGTTCAGGGCAAGACCATCCAACAGCATCCCCGTAGGTCTGGGGCGACATGGGGCAGGAACAAGGGCTCAAAGATTACACAGGAAAACCACATACAAGCTGACACATTCACGTACACAGTTCTTTTTCACGGATTCTGTATTTGGGGATTTGCCTACTTGCTAAAATTTACTGGTAACCCCAAGTCAACACGAGCAGGGAGCACTCGCAGACACACGGCAGACATGTGTCTTTATCTGGGTCTATTCGGGGCCCTGTTTTGCATTTCGGTGTTTTTTGTTGGCTGTTCTGAGGTTTAAAATGGCCCCCAGGCAACAGAGCTGAAGCAGGGTCTGGTGTCCACGGACAAGAAGGAGGTGATGAGCCTCGGGGAGAAATCACATGCCAGGTGAGCTTCCAGGAGTGAGGCCAGGCTGCTGGCCGCGAGACTGGTGCTAATCCTGAGTCAATAATACTCTTGACACAGAAACGCACATGCAGCAAGGCTGTGTACTAGTCCACGGACGAGGATGCAGCCCGAGGCACTCGGGACACTCACCCACTGCATCCCCCGCGGGCAGTGAGTCCAGGCGGTCTCTGGGGAAGCACTGCCCACAGGACCTCCTCCTGAGAAAATCCTGGACGGTCAAGTCCATCCACCTAAGAGGTGGGACGGAATACAGAGCAGTAACAGGAGAAGGCCGCTGTGCACCCGGCACTGAGCAGGGACCCTGGGAGGGGGACTGAGACCCCAGGGCTCTGAAGGCTGCAGCAGGACAGGCATCTCGTGGGGTGGGCGGTGACCCCGGGCAGAGCACTCTCCACCAGCAAGAATCGGTGGGTGGGAGGAGAGGCCTCACGTGTACACGTGTGTGTGTGAGTGTGTGTGTGTGTGCACATGCCTAACAGCTGCTTGTTCTCCACACACTGACCTTTTCCTTCCCAGTCTCAGAGCTAAACTACGTTCCGCAGCCTCCTCTGCGGCCAGGTGCCTGGGTCAGGAGCACGTGGTCAGCTGCAGGCCAAGCACATGGGTCAGGTGTGTGCAGTCAGGAGCAGCCTCCACAGGGCACAAGGGAAGACGGGAGGAGAGAGGTGGTCCAGGAGTTTGCTCTTTCCCTCCCTCTGAACAGACACAGGAGACCCAAGGACTCCAGAGTCTGGGAAGCCTGACTCCCTGAATGGCTGCGTGGATGCGAACCACCCCCTTCTCATCCCTGCCAATCCCCAGGGGACGGAGAAATAAACCCTCTATGTGTCAGGTGCGTGAGGCTTGGAGGACTGTTTATTACAGCAATTAGTTTAATCCACCCCCAATATACAGAGAGAGAACACTAAGTCCCTTACAGCCAAAAAAAAAAAGGAAGAAAACTGTAATCAAAAACGAAAACCAATAAGGAGATCAGCCTTCCAGTGTTTTTTGCAATCATTTCTTTTAACTTGATAGATTCATTTGGAAATAGTGTCTATTGTGGCAAAAAAAAAAAAATTACTAAAGTTCAGCTTTTCCTTCATTGACTTTTTCTCCTCTTACTTTCCAATTAAGTCGCCTTAATGATGCCGATTTATTAATAGCGTGTACTTTCAGTCTGTGCTTACCCAGGCCACCCATTACCAGTAACCCTTTGGAGAGACACGTCTGAAATGTTCATGAAATGTCAGTGACAACCGCTCCTGGAGCTGGCGTCTGTGCTTTTCCATATGACCTGAGGTGTTTATAATAATCACGTGACTTTCATAAGCGACGTCAGATGACAGGAAGGAAGACGAGCTGGATCTGCCATGTTCCCAGGTGGGCTGTAGGGCTCAGGTCTGCCTGAGCTCTCCCTGGAAGGTGGGGTCGTGAGAGCTCGCCCTGAGATGGTCCCGGGGCACAGCACCCTTGGCCCAGGCAGGACCCCTCCCCAGGAGCGGGGGTTTCCCTGGAGACCTGAGGCAGGAGACTGGGCCTTGGGTCAGACCCCAAGGGCTGCACCGGCGCCTATCAGCCAGGAGGTGGCACCGCGGGCCTCCCCAGCCCCTCTGATCCCAGCCAGGCCCCTTCCCACCCAAGCACACAGGCTGGAGGCTCCCAGGGGCTGTCTACACCCGCCCCAGCCTAGTCTACACCCGTCCCTAGTCTACACC
>ML664187.1:2752077-2789153 GCA_007570785.1 Antilocapra americana | reverse complement strand
GTCTACACCCGCCCCAGCCTAGTCTACACCCGTCCCTAGTCTACACCCACTCCAGCCTAGTCTACACCCGTCCCTAGTCTACACCCGCCCCAGCCTAGTCTACACCCGCCTCAGCCCCACCTCTCCCACCTCCTCTCTAAACTAAGTGAGGGGTCCTCTCGAGCACACAAGCCCCACGGAGACCTAAGGAGCAGAGACAACGAAAAAGGAGACGCCCCAGAGGGGAGCCCACCCAGCAGGGGCTGCAGCAGGAAGGGCTGCCCTCTGAGACGGTCACCTGATCCCAAGAGTCAAGAATCCCCACTGGGAGGCGCCCAGTCGGCCCGACTGTGGGTCCCTGCACCGCCTGCCAGCCTCCGAAAGCCCCTCCTGGGGTCACTGGACCTTCCCAGCCTCCTTGAGGGCTCGGATGCGACATCCACCAGCCAGGCCCTGGACGTGACTCGCAGGGGGCTCAGGCCCAGCCCCGCCCAGCCCAAAGGGTCCCCCACCATGCCAGGCTCCACCCAGCTTCACTGTGCGGCCCTGCCACTTGTTTTGCCCACCCCAGAGGGAACCCCCACCCCGCGTTCTCCAAGGCCCCCAAAACAGCACCACGGCCAGGCTCTCCTGCACCCGCTGTGGCCACAGGGACCTCATGCAAATTCACCATAGAAGGAATGTCTCCCTTATGTGCCTTGGATAGCACGGGGCTCGGACCTTGAGGGCCGACTCAGGGGCTGCAGGTGGGCAGGGCGGGGAAGGGCACGCCGAGCAGAGCTTGCAATCTCCAGGAAGCGGGAGCCCCAGGTCAGGGGAGGTGGCAGGGCCTTCCCCGGGGTGGGCAGCCCGTTTACTAAGGCACCCACTGCGCTCGCTGCCTCTGCAAGGCTGGTCTCTGTGCTCAGAGGCTTGGCCTCCATCTCTGCACATAGTAGGTGCAGCAAGCAGGGAGGAGGGAAGGGGGGAGAGCCCAGCAGGAGAGGGCAGGTGGGGCGTTTGTGGGCAGGGGGCAAGCAGAGGCCCCCGGAGTCCTGGTCACGCCTGCCACGGGCCCGGAAGGTGGCGGGCGGGCTCACCGTTTGCTGCAGGTCCTCGATGATGATGCGCAGCACCAGCGTGTGGGCCTGGCTCTCCTCCGCCCTGGCGCCGCCCGGCTTCTGAGACGTGGCCCGGATGGTGTCGTAGATGGTCTCCTCCTTGGAACTGTCCGAGTCCGACTCCTCCGAGGAGTCTGAGTAGCTCTGGGCCATCTCGTCCTCGCTGGACGTGGGGCTGCGCGGCATGGCTGTGTGAGTCTACACGGAGAGGGAAGGAGGGAGACAGACGTCAGGGGAGGCTCGAGGGAGAAGCTGGCGATGTGGTGGAGGCTGGTGTCCGGGGCGTGACCGCAGGCTGGGCGACCTGCGTGGGCAACACACACACACATCCACACACCCCAGCTCCTCCCGGAGCCCGAGCCAGGCCGGGCCTGTGGGACCCCGAGAGCCCTGCCCCGGTGCTTGGAAACCCAGCGCTTAAAAGGAGCCCGGACTCGCCCTGGCCGTGGGATGGACCAGAGGGGCGGCAGGGCGGTCTGAAACGTTCGGGAGTAAGAGGAAAAGCTCTCTTTGTTTTTCTTGGAGGAAGAGCGGCAGGCAGAGAGATGCGGGCTTTGGGTCAGAAGGGTACCAAGCTCCTGCTGTAATAACCCCCTCTGCTTCAAACACAGCAATGATAGGTACTGTGTAAAAATAGACCCAGCACGCAGGGCCAGGCTCAGAAATGAGACGATCTCCAGGCCAGGAGCACAGGGGAACCCAAAGGCTGATGGGGGCAGGCTGATGGGGGAGGGTCGGGTGTCCCCAAGATCCCGCAGAGGCTGGAGGGCGGCCTCCTCACTTTATCAAGCACAATAAAAGCCCCCCCAGCAAGGACCCGGGTGAAGGGGGCCGACTGCCACCTCGGACCACGGCCGTTAGCAGGACAGAACTGGGGAGCAGGCTGCCCACGGGACACCCCCAGCACTGTGGGCGGGGCTCAGAAAGCTCAGGCTAAAAGGTCAAGCGACTAGGAGTTCGGGGGGTGGGGGGCACGTGTGCCAAACCAGCAATGGCACTTCTGCGTGAACTCTGCAAAGGAAGTCAAAGGTCAAGTTCACATGAACAAGAAAGATGTCCAAGGCTGTTCCCTGCAAAACGGGGTGCCCTGGTTGACCCGGCTCACACACACCCCTAATCATTCAGGGTCTGCCTGACCGAGGTGTGCCCTCTTCTTCCCACGGACAGCACAGCCGAGAGCAGCATGGACCCCAATGACCCATGCAGAGCCCCAAACGGAACCCTGAGAAAGGACCACTCAGACACGGGGAAGATGCAGGCCATCTGGAGCCTGATGTGAGCACAGCCTGAGTGACGGGAGCAAGGCACCCACAGCGACAGGAACGCCAAAGTGGGGGCGGGGGACAGAAAGGGGGTCACAGTGCCTGTGGCGTCACTTGTAACTTCAGTTTCTTCGAAACAGTTTCAGGTGATGGGACAGAAAGCCAGACGTCTATGTCCCGACAAACCTGGGACACAGATGCTCGTGACACTGTTCTCTGTGCGTCGCTTTGTGCAGGAAATATTTCACAGTACAAGTGGGGGGGGTGGGGGGGAGAAAAGCAAGGGGGAAGGGAAGGGAGGAAGATGGCCACCTGGCCGACCACCCCCGGGGCTGGGGTGTGTGGCCCCTGGAAGCTGTTCATCTTGGGGTGATGAGCCTCAGAAAAGTCCCAGGCAGGACACAGCTCAGCCAGTGCCAACTCGGCGTCCAGTCTGAGAAGGCTGGCGCCCACCGTTTACCTCCAGCGCCCACTTAAGGTCAGCGGGCACCCATGCACGCGCTGCTCTGCTGGCCACCAGGTCCCAGGACATTCCCAGCCACTGATGACACATGAAGCCCAGCAGAGTGCAGACGCCGCCCCAGAAAATGCACTCCCCCCACACCCAGGGAGAGGCAAGACCGCGACTGGGTCAGGGGCTCCCCTACCACCAAGAGCACCTGGACTGTCCTCGGGCATGGGGACCATAAACGCGGCTCTGTCCAACCTGCAGAGGGGAGGAGTGAGTCCTAACCTGGAGGTTCCACATGGAAACCCTGGTCTCTGGCTCGTCCTGACCACCAGGAAAATCCGGCCTGGTTGAGGTCGGCCTTGCAGCACCCGGGCCGGGAGCAAGCTGCTGTGACTCCCTGGCCAGCTGGCCCTCCTCGCCAGGTCCTCCCAGAACCAAGCGACTCCACACGGTCAGACCTCCTGCCCACTGGGCTCTCTCCCTGGCCCGCGGGCCTCGACTCTGAGCAGCTGTGAACTGATCCACCCAAGCCCCCAGCCTGGCCTCCTCCTCGGTCTTCTGCCTTCACACCTCCTGTGAGGGGTCCCTGGTCAACCACCTCAGACAGCAGATTACCCATATCACCCAGGAAGGCTTTCATTTCTTAAAGTAAAATCACCAAGTGAAAAGGTATCAGTCGCTCAGTCATGTCTGACTCTTTGTGGCCCCACGGACTGTAGCCCGCAGGCTCCTCTTTCCATGGGATTCTCCAGGCAAGAACCCTGGAGTGGGTTGCCATTCCCTTCTCCAGAGGATCTTCCCCACCCAGGGTCAAACCCGGGTCTCCTGCATTGGAGGCAGATGCTTTAGCATCTGAGCCACCAGGGAAGCCTAAAATGACCAAAGTACATCCCATCCTCCACTAAAACTTCAGAGCACCCGGGGACTCCTGAACTCACTGACAAACACCTCTGTCATTTGAGCTTCATATTTTTCCAACTGTACAAGCGCACAAACTGGAGAGGGCAGGGAGGGTCTGAGGCCGAGGACAGGGTCTGGCTACCCTGGGCTCTACCTTAGGAAGGTCCCAGCCAGCCTGGCTTCCACTAACACGTTCATTCCTGCATTCCCTCCTTCACCATTTACACAGGAAAAAAATAAGTGCCTGGCATGATTATATGCCACATATATACTACATACTATAGAACACAGTTACAATTGTAATTGTAATATGGAAATAACTGCATGTTATTATAATATATTGTGATAATTATATACACACAATCATCATACTATAACATAATATAAATATAAATTATGTACTACATCATTGTGTGTGTTGTTTTCGTTGCTCAGTTGTGTCTGAATCTTTGCGACCCCATGAACTGTAGCCCATCAGGCTCCTCTGTCCATGGGATTTCCCAGGCAAGAATACTGGAGTGGCTTGCCATTTTCTTCTCCAGGGATCTTCCCAACCCAAGGATTGAACCTGGGTCTCCTATGTTGCAGGCAGATTCTTTACTGTCTGAGCCACCAGAAAAGCACCATTATATAGTTGCATATATATATAATCATCCCCAACACGGTTCCCAGGTCTAATATCCTCCAAAACTGGTGAGGTCCTTGGCAGTCCAGGGGGCAGGAGTCTGCACTTTTATTGCCATGGGTTAGAGAGTCAGACCATCAAGAAGGCTGAGCGCCCAAGAAGTGATGCTTGCAAATTGTGGTGCTAGAAAAGACTCTTGAGAGTCCCTTGGACAGCAAGGAGATCAAACCAGTCAATCTTGAAGGAAACCAACTCTGAATATTCATTGGAAGGACTGATGCTGAAGCTCCGATCTTTCTGGCCACCTGATTCGAAGAGCAAACTCATTGGAAAACACCCTGATGCTGGGAAAGATTGAAGGCAGAAGCAGAAGTGGGCGATGGAGGATGAGATGGTTGGATGGCCTCACCGATTCAATGGGCACAAACCTGACAAACTCCAAGAGATGGTGAGGGACAGGGAAGCCTGGTGTGCTGCAGTTCACGGGGTCACGAAGAGTCGGACACAACTTGTCAACTGAACAACAATCCTCTAGAACAGTGTTTCTTCATCCTGGCTGTACAAGGAAGCTACCTGGGATCTTTTTCTTAGAAACGGTGGTGCCAGGAGGTCTGATTCAATCGGTCTAGGTGAGGCCCCAATATCAACATTATCTTTATTTTTTTTATATATTTGTTTGCCTGCCCCAGGTCCTAGTTGTGACATTTGAGATCTAGTTCCCTGATCAGGGATGGAACCCAGGCCCCCTGTATTGGGAGCACATCACATTAGCCACTGGACCCCCAGGGAAGTCCCCCTGATGGATGTGGTCTCTAGATGTCCTGAGACTCGGATGCTGGGAGGGACAGAAGCAAAAGGAGAAGGGGCGGTAGACGATGAGACGGTCAGATAGCATGACGCGATGGATACGAATCTGAGCAAACTCTGGGGGAAGGAAGTGGCAACCGCGGCAGTGTTCCTGCCTGGAGAATCCCACGGACAGAGCAGCCTGGCGGGCTGCAGCCCACGGGCCGCAGAGCGTCAGACACGGCCGAGCGACTCGACAGCAGCTGCTGTCGCACAGGGCGTGGGGACAGCCCGCAGGCCAGACCCAGAGGTGGTTCTGAGACAGGCCAGACGGTGGGCAGGCACTGGGAGCGCACAAGCGCTGGCAACACCTTGTCCCTCGGGTGACTGCAGCCGCGGCCCCAGGCCAGTGACCCCTGTGGACACGCCGTCTGAACAGTAAAGTGTACCCCAGGGTCTGAACAGTAAAGTGTACCCCAGGGTCTGAACAGTAAAGTGTACCCCAGGGTCTTCCTAGCAGAAGACCAAAGGTGGGGGTCGGGGTGGTTTAAGGATGGCTGTGCTACACAGAACTGCCAACTGTGTCCCCCAGCCCCCTGCCACCCCCAGTCCTCACCTGGCCACAAGGAGCCACCGTTGCTCCCACATCAGCCTAGGGGTGATGGTCACACATGGACGCCTTTGCCACCGAAACCCACTGGACGGGTCTGAGGGGAAAAGGCAGACCCGGGCCCACTTCTTCCCAGGACGTCCTGAGACCTCAGGCCAAAAGCCCCAGCAGGCTGGTCCTGACCTCAAAAAGGAGCTTGCGCAACTCGATCAGCTGATCCATGGGAAAAGCAAACACCTGGGGAAGCGCTTAATTATTAACTGTGGTTGGGGCCACCAGTGACACAGAGGGCTCCTGGGGACTCTCGCGTTTTGGATAAACAATGGATATGTCTTATCCTGAGTACTTCCCGAACACTGGGCAGGACATGGGCGCAAGGTGCTCAGTCATGTCGACTGCTGTAACCCACTGGACTGTAGCCCGCCAGGCTCCTCTGTCCATGGCATTGTTCAGCCAAGAATACTGGAGTGGGCTGCCATTTCCTTCTCCAGGGGATCTTCCTGACCCAGGATGGAACCCACATCTCCTGCACTGCAGGCGAATTCTTCACCTGCTGAGCCTTCCGGGCACACTAAAACACTCACAATCTGAAATCCACACAGAAGTGGGTGTCCCGTATCTCATGGGGCAATGCCACGGTGGGTGGAAGGGCTTCTCCAACCTGTGGGGGGTTTGGGGGAGCTCTGCGAGGATAAGAAACCAAGGACAAAAACTCAGTCTGGAAACCAGCTTCCCCAGGAAAAGTCAGCAGCAGGACTCGGAAGGGAAGGTTACTCACCATCCGTGGGCAGACATTTCTGGTGTAACTAACCTCTCGGGGAAAATACCAAACTATACAAATCCAAGTCGATAAAGTTCAACATCTCTCAGAATGTGCTTGGTTCACTGGCCCTGCTGGGCACCTATTAATAAGCGCAAAAGAAAGTAACAGTGGGAAAAGCAATTTTAACAACAACTCCACATTTTGCTGCTGAAATGTTCCAAGAAAGCACACAATTATTCCAAGTAAACATAAAATCTCAAACTGTCTCCTGAGTCCCCTAACACCTGGAGGAACAGGCAGCTAAGTTTTCCTCCTGGTTACTTCCTCAGACACGGAGAAAATATGAAAGCAGACCTGGGACAGAGGCGCAAGAGTAAAAGCAGAATGACTTTACCAAGGTCAAAGCTGCAAGAGTACATATCTGAAGATAACCCACAAAAAGGCAGAGGTTCCATCAGCCCTGGTTTATTTTATATGTGTGTGTATACATATATGGGGCTTCCCTGCTGACTCAGATGGTAAAGAATCTGCCCGATAAGCAGAAAACCCGGGTTCGATCCCTGGCTTGGGAGGATCCCCTGGAGACGGGAATGGCTACCCACTCCAGTAATCTTGCCTGGAGAACCCCATGGACAGAGGAGCATGGTGGGCCACAGTTAACACACACACACACACACACACACACACACACACACACACACACACACACACATAAATGTGGGGTTTTTGCCAAAAATAAAATGTTTTTATTCAAGTGGAATCTCAAACAGACACCCGTCGTATTTAAGGTACTGGAAGCAAGGTTTTGTGACTATTCATTTACTTTGTACACCGAAATATATTAAACCGGCTGGTCCTCAAAGCAGTGGGACCCCGCTCTCCCAGGGGCTGCTCTGGGGTTTTGTGCAGACGTGAGAACTCAGGTCAAGGTCACGGCCAAGGACTGGCAACAGCCTCCCCCAGGACCGGTAGGTCTAGAGCTAGACTCGGTGAGGGGCCCAGGTCCTCCGACACCGTTTGAAAGTCACTAGCAGATGACGGTGAGTTAACACAGGCTGGCAGTGAGTGGGGTGCAGGCCAGGTGGGTTTTGGGGAGCACTGGGCCAGATGGAGGTGGAAGGCACCTGGGAAGCTGAGAGAACAGCACGCCTGAGTCTCCATGCTCATTTAATCTGCGCTGCTCTTCCCTTTGGGCTTCCCAGGTTGCTCGGTGGTAAAGGGCCCATCTACCAATGCAGGAGGCACAAGAGACACAAGTTCAGTCCCTGGGTCGGGAAGATTCCCCTGGGGAAGGAAGTGGCACCCCACTCCAGTGTTCTTGCCTGGGCAATCCCGAGGACAGAGGAGCCTGGTGTGCTGCAGTCCACGGGGTCACAGAGAGCCAGACCCAGTGACTGAACAACAGCAGCAAACAGTCCAATGTGACTGGTGTCCTTCTCAGACAAGGAAGTCAGGACACACGCACAGATGACCCTGCGAGGACTCGGCCGTCCACACGCCCAGGAGAGAGGCCTCAGGAGGGCCAGCCCTGCCCACACCCGGGTCTGGGAGTCCAGCCTCCAGGCCTGGAGACAGGGAGTGTCTGCTGTCTAAGCCCCCAGGCTGTGGGCCTCTGCTAGGGCGACCACAGGGTACAGGGGCCCTCCTGATGTTCTCAGCTAGACGCAGGAACCACACTTGTGAGGAGAATCGCCATCGAGACGGGCCTTCTTCCGAAACCACCGCCTAGATAAAGTCCATTTCTGTCCCTTCCCACGTCTTCAGATGAGCTCCAAGAAGGACAGCGGTCCTCTCTTTCCCTGAACTGCTGGTACCCTCGTCTGCCCCGAGTCCCTCCTTCACGCATGGCTCAACAGACCACACTCACTGTCCTTCCCTCTCTCTGGGGAAGCCCCACTGTCCATACCTCCCCGTTAACCTGATGATTCTCAGCTAGTGTTCCGAAAACCACGCCATCACAGACACTCCAGTCCATCCCTAGACAAGGGAGTTCGGGAAACATAACTACATGAAGCAAGCACGCACGAACCACTTTGGAAGTCAAGGTGCCAGCTGCTCAGTCATGTCCGACTCTGAGACCCCACGGCCTATAGTCCGCCGGGCTCCTCCACGCGAGGATATTGCAGGGGGTAGCCATCCCCTTCTCCAAGGGATCTTCCAGACCCGGGGATCAAACCCAGGTCTCCTGCATTGCAGGCAGATTCTTTACTGTCTGAGCCACCAGAGAAGCCCAATCACTTTACTGTAGGTTTTACCGGAGTGCTCTATGTGGTCGTCTCAGAGGGGCTGATGCAATATTTTCCCAAAACCACTTAATCCCTGAATCACCTGTTCCCGGAGAGGACAAATGTCACCTCCCACAGCAGGCGTGTCACACGCCTCCGGGGCATGTCCCGCAGAGCCCAGCTCCCAGCTGAGCACAACCGCCCTGAACACTTACTGGGTAAAATATGGCAGGGAACGGGAAACACTCCTCTGCCCAGAGGAAAGGGGCTCCAGGGGTTTTACAGCCACTCAATATCCTTTGGCCAAAATCAATCTCCCCAAATCAGACAAAGAGCTGCTGACAAGCTAGATGCCTGAATTAAAACGTCTCCGTTGAGGATCACTGTCCATAAGGAGGAGGATCACACACCTTCCTGGCATGTTCTGTGTGGTTCCTGGCATGTTCTGTGTGGTTACTGGCATGTGAGGTATCAAGAGGCATTCTGGGTGGGTTTTAGAACATTCACAGGATGGACCTACTCCCCTTCCAGGCGGCAGAATCCCCTCAGGAGGCTGTGCTCCTCGGACTATAGGAGCGTGGTCCCCACAGCTTCCGCCTCCCCGCCTCCTGGAGAGAGTCGGCTGTGTTTCCAGGTTGGGCTGCAGGGGACTCCCATCTGAGCTTCTGCTGTCAATGGCGTTCTTCAGTTGTGTCCAACCCTGCGACCCCACGGGCTGCAGCAGACCCGGCTCCTCTGTCCTCCACCATCTCCCGGAGTCTGCTCAAACGCATGTCCACAGAGTCGGTGATGCCATCCAATCATTTCATCCTCTGTCACCCCCTTCTCCTTTTGCCTTCAGTCTTTTCCAGCATCAGGGTCTTTTCCAATGTAAATAGGGCCACGCAATTTTAAAGAAGGCCTGTTTTTTCTTTTTTTTTGTAATCATAGGCTCATATTTTGGTTTTCTTCCAGCATAAATAAAGAGATTCTGACCAACCAGTGTGCCCCCCACTCCTAACCTCATCACGAAACACGTGGCTCACCCATCTAACGCTTGCAGAAGCAAGAATCCACTCAGAAAAGGGCTCCCTGGGCTATCACGACATAAGGACTAACAGGTCAAGACCTCCTCTGCTGGGAGACGGCGCCCCCAGCGCTCCATAAACCCAAGCTGCTGTTCAATGGGCCTTGTGTCCTCGGGGACCAGAGGCCTGGACTCTGACAGCCACAGGGCAGAGGTCAGGGGACTGGGAAAGGAAACCCCCTCAATCAGCCCCCAAACATCTAGAAGATCAAAATAAAGGAGCATTTCCCTGACTGGAACAGTGAACCTGCCCCACGCCTGTAGCAGTAATCAACATAATAAACACACAAGCCAACAGATGTGTAGATACACTGTTTCAGGGTTGAAAAGATGGGGGAGAGGGCTATTTTTCAGATGCCGGGCTTCTCTCTGTTAAATTAATTATTTAAACCAGTGAGAATGCTCAGCAAGTGCTAGATAAGAAATTAATTAATACACAAAGTTAACTAAGTTGCTACATTTGCAACAAATAATTTAAAGACATTAAAAATTCTATCAGAGTCCCAACAATAGCCAAAGACATACAAGAAAAAGTATCTAAAGCAACCTACGCAAGACCTTTATGGAAAAAATTAATAGGACATTATTCAGAACAACAAAATAAGAAAGACAGACATAGGTCTTCATAGGAAGACGAGATGAATGGAGAGATGCACCAAAATCATGGAAGCTAGGGTTTAATATTTTAAAGGTAATAGTTCTCCACAAAATACAGATTTGAGGCAACTTCCAACAGAAACCCTGGCAGGACTGTTCACAGAACTTATTCTGGTCCTAAAGCGTGCAGAAGAGGAGAAAGAGCCAAAAATAACCAGGACACGGACTTCCCTGGCAGCCCCTCAGTAAAGGCTCCACCCTTCCAGTGCAGGGGCACAGGTTCAATCCCTGATCAGGGAAGAAAGATCCCACAGGTTTGCAGCACGGTCAAAAAATAATTTGTTTAAAAAATACCAGGACTAACTTTGGAAACAAGGAGATGCCAAATCTTCCTGAACAGTTCTAACAGGAGATCAGGATGACTCTGCCTCAGAGGCAGACAGAGATCAACGTGCAGAGCAGAGAACTCGGATGGGCCTTGCACGCATGGGGACGCACTGCCTGCCCATGTGTCGCAAGGAAAAGAGCCGATAAATGCGTGACGCTGACGCCGAGGGCCGTCCACACGCACAGCGAAAAGAGACAGAGCCCGCCTCCACACACACGAGCCGACGCCACGCGCGCTGAAGACTTCAGCCTGAAGAAGCAAAACGCAAACGTCTGGAAGGAAAGAATGCAAGATCCCTCACTCGAGGAGCCTGGGATCCTCGGCAGACGCGGCCTTGGTGCTCCTGTAACAAATGACCACGGATTAGTGGGATCAAGCAACAGGAAGGGGTTCTCTCACAGTCCCGGAGGCCGAAATCCCAAACGAGCCACACGGGGCTAATGCCAAGGCGTGGTCAGCGCCGGCTCCTTCTAGAGATTCCGGCAAGAATAGGCCTCCTCGCCTTCCTCAGATTCTGGGGCGCCCTCTACTCCTCCGCGCACAGTCTCTGCATTGCTGTTGCCTTGCCCTCTCCCTCCTGCACCTGCCAACCCCCCTCTGCCTTCCTCTAAGGAGGACCCCTGAGATTATAGTCAGCGCTACCCCAAATCGCCCCAACCTCCCCACCCCAGGACCCTAAACTTCATCACATCCACAAAGCCCCCTCTGCCAAAATATAGTAAGTCCCCTACGTTCAAACCTTCAGGGTACAAACATCCAAAGACGCGACATGCAGTCCATCAGCATCAGGTGTGAATGAAGCGCCGCTGGCCCTCCGTCTCCTGTTCTGACCATCCTTCAGCTCTACCATCTCCCACCTCCTCTCCCTCCTGGAGTCAGTAACTCTTCGTCCCTGTTCACTCGATGCCAGCCCCTGTATGCCAGCTGTTGTACTCTACCGCTGAACGTTTCAAGGTACTGTACTGCTAAGATTAAAAATATTTTCCTTATTTTTTGTTTTTTAATGTATTATCTGTGTGAAAAGTATTATAAACCTACTATAGTACAGGACCATGCACCGACTGTTTCAGTAGGGTATCAAGGCTAACTGCTGGAATGACAAACAAACTGGACTTACAAATGTGTTCTCAGAACAGAAACTCACTGGCATGCAGGGGACTTACTATAAGGTCCCATTCGTGGGGTCCAGAGATTACAGCCTGGTATCTTTGGGGGCCAAGACTCAGCTGACCAAAAGCCTACACAGCATATTAAAAAGAGGAGACATCACTCTGCCAACACAGGTGTGCAGAGTCAAAGTTACGGTTTTCCCAGTAGTCATAAACAGATGTGAAAGGTGGACCATAAAGAAAACTGGGGTCTGAAGAACTGATGCTTTCGAACTGTGGTGCCGGAGAAGACTTTTGAGAGTCCCTTGAACAGTAACGAGACCAGACCAGTCCATCCTAAAGGAAATCAACCCTGAATATTCTTTGGAAAGACTGACGCTGAAGCTGAAGCTCTAATACTTGGGCCACCTGATGCAAAGAGCCGACTCATTAGAAAAGACCTTGAAGCTGGGAAAGATTGAAGGCAGGAGGAGAAGAGGGCAGCAGAGGATGAGATGGTTAGATGGCATCACCAACTCAAAGGGCATGAATCTGAGCAAATTCCGAGAGACTGTGAAGGACACAGGAGCCCGGCGGGCTGCAGTCCCTGGGTTCCCTCAGAGTGAGACAGGACTTAGTGACCGAACAACAACAACAGGATCGTTGCTATGCTTTTCTACTTTCTCATGTTTATAATGTTTCTAAGTAAAACTAAAAACTTTTAATTAAGGACTATGACATCTGCCTGTGATGGTCTTATTACCTCCTTCCTGGGGAACCAAGCACACTCCTATTCATCGGGGACGATGAAGGACAGAGGGCAGAATGCTACATACACATCAGATATATTATTAAAATGTATTATGTAAAGCATTAACATGTTTATATAAAATACATTACATATGCTATTTATACATAATATTATTAAATATTAATAGACATTCAAACACCGTGGAGAAGAAAATGGCAACCCACTCCAGTATTCTCGCCTGGAGAATCCCAGGGACAGAGGAGCCTGCTGGGCTACAGTCCATTCGGTCGCAAGAGTCAGACATGTCTTAGAAAATAAACCACCACCACCACCACCACCATTCAAATACCAACATTTTTTTCATCGCTAAGTCGTGTCCAACTCTTTTGCAACCCCATGGACTGCAGCTCGCCAGGCTCCTCTGTCCATGAAATTCTCCAGGCAAGAATGCTGGAGTGGGCAGCCAGTTCCTTCTCCAGGGGATCTTCCCGACTCAGAGGTCGAACCTGGGTCTCCTGCATTGGCAGGCAGTTTCTTTACCACTGAGTCATCGGGGAAGCTCAGTATAAACAAATATATTATGAAAATATTACTGACAGACAAAAGCATATAAAATTTTAACCCGTGTATATTAAAACATATATGACATTCTGGGGTGACATTTTCTTTTTTGCAGCACCCTAGGTTGAAAGAACCTGGGGCTGACAGCACAGAGGGCTCCCAGGTACCCGCCCTGGTCCTGCTCGGATAAGCAAGGTCCTCTTTAACTCCTGGACCATTTCTGCCTCAGGCCAGCCTCCTGGGCAGTTTCTCTCGGGCCAAGGCCTGAAAGTCGGACAAAGGTCTCTAGTCCCGTCTAGTTCCTCCAGTTCTGATGAGCCTGGTATTCGGGATCAAACATAAAGGCAACACCCAACACGCCTCTGTGGCCTGCATGGCTGGTGGTCTCCAGATCCTGGGTGTCCTGCAGCCCCCAGGCTCCCGCGGCTGGTGTGGGCCCCCCTGGGGAGTTCTGGCCGTTGGCCTGTGATGGGGTGAGGGGGGTGAGGGGCATGGGGTCCCGGCCAGGGCACCTCCCTCCTTGCTCCCCCTGCTGGAACCCCGCAGGTGCAGCTGCATCCTGGGGTTCCCCTGGGAGGTGACACCCACCCAGACAAAGCACCCCAAGGGCACGCAAGCTCTTAGAATCCAGCTCAACGTGGTGACGATGAGGGGCTGTGTGTGCCCTTTCGCTATTAACCAGCCTTCTCTATACGTGAGCAGCATCTGGCTTGGCTGACAGTGTTGGCATGAAACTCAACAGCCTCAGCCGGGCCCACCTCCCAGCTGCCCGCTCGGTCTGGACAAACCACGCACAGGCCCTGGATGGAGAGCTGGCAGAGGCGGCTCCAGCTCAACAGCAGGCTCTGGCTTTTGAAGGGCTGAAAGAGGCCCCTGCTAAACTATGGGTTGTGGATTAGTCGCTCAGTCGTGTCCGACTCTTTGTGACCCCACGGATTGTAGCCTGCCAGGATCCTCTGTCCATGGGATTCTCCAGGCAAGAATGCTGGGGTGGATTGCCATTTCCTCCTCCAGGGGATCTCCCTGACCCAGAGGTTGAACCTGAGTATCTTTCATCTCCTGCACTGCAGACAGACTGTTTGAGCCACCGGGGAAGCCAAACTAAGGGTTCCTGGCATCAAAGTCAAGGTAGTGAGTCTGGGAACTGGGCACATCAAACAGGGCTGCAGAGCTGAGACATCCTGGGGAGACAAAGTGTCCCTGAGATCTTAAAAACCTGATGAGTCTCTTACAGAAAGGCTTCCAGTTTTTCAGATCCAGCATGGGGGCTCCCAACAGCATTCTGCACCAGGCATCAGGCGCTGCCCGGTGGGGGTGGGGGGTGCTCTGTCCAGGCGCCAAGTCCCTGACCCTGTGGGAGGCTTTGTGGTCACTTGTTGGGGGACAGCCATGGCTGTACCCTGGGTGGGGCTGCGGCTAGCCTGGTCCTGTGATTCCTCGTAATGACAGTGTTTAAGCTGAGGATGGATTTTGTTTGATTCCTATCATCCCAGGCTGAGGGAATCTGCAACCATGGTTTCCATTTTCTTCTTGTTTTCCCAGGAAAGGATCTTAAAGAAATACCTTCCCTTCCAAGGTTTAAAGCCACCAAGCTGCCCTCCCAGTGTGAGTTGGTCCTGCAAACTCTCTGGGGATGCCCCCCTAAGCGGACACGTCTGTCCAACAGCCCAAGGGCCTTCCGTGTCCCCTACAGCCAGGAGAATGAGGTCCAAACACCAAGCCCAGAAGTTGGGTGTGACTCACCTCAGCATAGCCTGGTGGAACCCCACAGAGAGACCACCCAGCCGACAGAGCTCCTCCTGGGAACCCCTACACTCAGCCTGTCCCAGGGGTCCCCAGTCTCACTGAGATGTGGGAGCAGGACGCTGTCCTGGGATGCCAGAGACACTCATATTCAGATGCCCCCAGGAGGTACAGGCCCGACCAGGGTGGGGAATCTAATGCACGTCTTAGGATGTCATCCAGCTTTTTCCCGGGAGCAGAGACCCCTCGTCACGAGCACCCCCCTGCAATGCGGCCCTCTGGCTGACCAACAACCCACCCTCCCAGTTCTCGGGACTCAGGCCAGGTCACAGAGCATCTCGGTGACCCCTGGTGGGAAACCACCTTCCCTTTGTCCTCTGCTGACCTCCACGGGAGGACAGCTCTTCCACACCTTCCAGTGCTGTACAGACGGACGGACGGACAGATAGGACGTCTGAGCTTGCAGAGAACGTGAGCAGGGGAAGTGCTTAGGTAAGAGACAGGTCCACAAGCCACTTCTCTCCAGACGGCAGGGACGCGGTGGGAGCACGGTGCGGCAGCACCAGCAGTGCTACGGGGACGACTCTCAGCTCGCTTTCCAGTCCCCGCCCTCCAGGGACGTGACTGTCACAGCAGTGCAGGGGCCTCCGAGAGACACCTGCCGGTACCACAGAGTCCGCGTGCGTGCGAAGCGCGCGTCTGCGTAGGTCTAGACATGGCAAGGCTTCCCAGGTGGCAGCAGTGATGCGTCCCCCGCCAATGCAGGAGACACAAGAGAGCGGGCTCGGTCCCTGGGTTGGGAGGGTTCCCCTGGAGAAGGAAATGGCAACCCACTGCAGTGTTCTTGCCTGGGAAGTCCCATGGGCAGAGGAGCCTGGGGGGCTCCAGGCCATGGGGTCACAAGAGTCGGACAAAGCTGAGCTCGTACACGCACGCAGGGAACTAGCTCTCACGTGCTGCAACTACAAGACATGCTATCTGGGCCGAACGGAGGCTCATTTCAGGTTCATGAGAAGATTTAACGACATTACATTTTCAGAAATCCGAATTTAAATGTGTCCGGTTAAAGTAAATTTGAAATTACCATGGTCATTAATTTTAATGTGTATTTTGCCTCCGAGTGGGTGATTAGAAATTTTAGGCGCTCTTGTGTCTGCAACCCTTTGGAAAAAAGCTCAATGCTTAAATTTATTTTAATTTACATTTTTATGAAAATCCATCCAGGTTCTGTACACTGTGAACATATTCAGTTCTTAATTATTTAGATGATTACTCTCAATGGAACATAAATTATGTAAAAAAAACCTGGATTGTAACAACATGCATAGTCATTTTGCTAAACAGAAGGCAAGACATACATTTAATGGAATATATAGTAATTAACAAATGATGTTTATAACCTATCTGAATGTCGTTTGGCATCAACATAGTACCCAAGTGTACAAATAACAATGAACTCCAGTCATATTGGTATATTGCCAGCTATCAGTCATATAAAATGGTAAATGTCCACACTTTTAAATTTATGTCAATATGAAGGCTAATCTGCGGAAAAGCAGAAGGAGAAAACATATTTTATCTAACAGCTTGCCAGCTTGATTTATGATTTTTAAATAGAAAGGACGAGGCTTATCGAACTCCATCTGGAGTCCTGCTCCAGCCCCCGAATAGTAAGACAGGCCTTCTGGGAGGTGGCGTGCGGGCCACTTCTTACACTGAACTCTCAGCAGAGTTGAGGTGTAAAAGCTCGGAGACCCCCAGGAACAACGGGGGAGCAGCAGTTTCTCCTGGGAGTGCGGACTGGCCCTGTGCATAAAGTCATGGGGCTGCAGGAAAACGGGTGCCCAGCACACTCCCCAGGGTTTAGCGCTGGTGTGCTCACTCTCTGGTGAGCACATATATTAAGAAAAAATAAAAGAAACCGTCTTTTAAGCATCCTCTCCCATATTTCGAATAGCTTCCTCAGAAAGAGTTCTTGCAAGTGGACGAGCTGTGTTATCAGCGTGTGTGTGTTTCTCCGTGGGCTCCCCCATGAGAGAATGAAGCCAGGCTGCCTTCCAGAAAACGGCCCAGTTCACACGAGGGCAACGCGCAGCTCGGCAGGTCAGGGTCTGACCCCACACGGCAGGCAGGAAGAGGCGGGCATCGGGCACAGTGGCCCCTCCACACGCCTCCCAGAGCCTGCGCAGAGGGAGGACACAACGGAAAATGCAGACACACACGGATTTGGGACTCACCAAAGACACGTGTCAGGGCTGCGCTTCCCAGTCCCACAGCCTCCTGGGCTGAGAAGCGAGCATGCTGCCCTCCACCCAGCGTCACGCAGTCACTCCCACGTGGGAAGCATGACGGTGACTTGCCTGACAGTGCTTTATAAATCTACCTCGTTCATCTTTTAAGCATTTGGACTTTTGTCAACGTCACTAACAATAAAAGGAAAATCATTCCCAACACTCATGAAGGACACAGTTAAAAAAAAAAAAATGTGCGTGGGGGGAATCAATTCCAGAATTCGAGACCTGGTTCTCCTTCTAGCTGGGACCATGGGCAGGCGGGCCCACTGTGATCTGAGCTTTCTGAGCGGAGCGAAGATGAATGTCCCAGATGCCGCCAAGCAGGCTGACCGCTGTGCTGGCTTCAGCGTTTGTACCGCTTCCTGCAGCTCTGGAGTGAGTCATCCCCCAGGACCGCGCGGCTGCCACACAAAGACGGACTGACTGCTGTGGAGTCCTCTCCCTGATCAGCCAGGCCAACACCCCCGGGAAAGGCTGCTTCACACCCACAAGCCAAGAGCAAAGGGAAGGTGTCTGTGCTAGTGGTGCAGTCGTGTCCGACTCTTTGCAACCCCACAGGCAAGAATACTGGAGTGGGTAGCCATTCCCTTCTCCAGGGGATCTTTCTTACCCAGGGAGTGAACCCAGGTCTCCTGCCTTGCAAGCAGATTCTTACCATCTGGGCCACTAGGGAAGCCCCTGGGAAGAGAGTGGGTCTTCAATCCACTACTGGTATCCTTACAAGAAAGCCATGGGAAGATGCAGACCACACGTAGGAGAAGCAGGGAAGCGGCCGGGTGATGACGGAGGCAGAGGTCGGAGGGATGTGTCCACGGATCAAGGTCAAGTCAAAGTTACCAGCCACCACCAGGAGCTGAAAGAGGTGAGGAAGGATCCTCCCCTGGAAGGGGAGTTGATGACCCCTTGATTTTGGACTGTGACCTTCAGAATTGTCAGAGAATAAATTTTTGCTGCTTTAAGCTACCACCTCATGGCCATTTACTCCAATAGCCACAGAAAACTAATACTCCAAGGATTTATACTCAAGGGAGTAGTACCATTGAAAACTCTTCTCAACTGATTCGTCTTTGGGCAAACCGCACACCCAAAATCCCACACCCTGTAACCTCTTCAGAATAAGGAAACCATCACAGTAATAGATAATCACACTGGTATGTGTATAAAGTCGCTTGGACTTCCCTGGTGACCCACTAGTTAAGACTCTGTGCTTCTAATACAGGGGTCATGGGTTCAATCCCTGGTCAAAGCAGTTCCACAGGCCTTGCAGCCAAAAAAACAAAAGGCCCTTGGAAGCCACTGGCTAACCAAGTGACAGAGACAGGAAACAAGCAGAAGGGAGACAGACTTTGGGGAGTTGTACAGATTGGGTCTCAACGCTGGAGCCCCTGGGCATGGATGCAGGGAATGCATCCACCTCTACTTTTGCTGTTCCCTCCGCCCGGACCTCACCCTTCCCTGCTCCTACTCCCAGTCACTCAGAAACGCCTTCCCTGACTGCCCTTTCTCAAGCTACAAAACACACACAAACACAGCACATGCTTCCTTGGCTGAAATTAACACCTTGGTTTCTGTTAAATGTGTTTATGTTTGTGTTTTGTCACCATCAGGACAGCCAGGATGGCGCGTACTGCTGCTTCTTTACACCTGGCCCAGCCGAGGAGCAACAGGCGCGGGGTCCGGGCCCGTAGGGGGACCTGCAACCAACGCAGCTAGGGCAGGACAGTCCTCTCCAGAAAATGTGAAACCTCTCACCTTGAACCTCAGAGGTGGGGTGGCCAGGAAGCCCCGGCTGCCAACGGCGGTCACGCAGATGCTGGAGCAGGGAGAGGGAACGTGACAACAGAGCACAGGGGAAGGCAAGCAAGAGGGGAGAAACAGAATCCAGGCCAGATGGAGACGGGAAACACAACCCAGGGCCAGAAGAGGCAAAATAGAGAGAGACCTCCACTTCCAGGCAGACAGGGCAACAGGTGCTGGGTTAGCCTCCTGCCTGAAACCACCGAAACGTGCTCAAAATACTCGATAAACGCTTTTCAAACCTGCAGGACCATGATGCAAAAGAGCCAGGAAACAGACCAGGTGCGTCCTGGGACTGCTCTCAGCTTCCTGCATTCAGCATCTGGGCCACGGCCCAGGAAGGGACCCAGAGATGCTGGGCGAGTCCTCTGAGTGGAGGCAACAGGCTGCGAACGCAGGGCTCCAAGGTGACAATCACCCCAGGAGGACAGAGAGCAGGAGACAGACTGGAGCACAGAGGCCACCAGGCACCGGCAAAGGGTCCCCGGAGCGTCCTAAAGGAGGGGTCAGCCCACACGATGGGACCAGCCTGGCAGGGGAACGACAGCTCGCAGCGCACGAACCACACAGGTCCAGGAACGCTGCCTGCTCCCACTGGACAACCCGGAAAACCTCGTGACTTACGGGGCGCGGAGCGCACGGAGGCCTGCTCAAGGGTGGGAAACGCCCAGGCCTGGACTGCACGCTGCTGCCACCCGAAGAGCAGATGCAGGAAGCACGGCCTGAAAGGGTCAAACTGTCTTGAAGTCACTTAACTGAATATTAACAAGAACTCAGCAGAACAAGGCTCAAGAACATTTACACAAATTCGAAAATATACAGACTCAACAAGAAAACTCCACATTTTACAAAGCTTAGCAATAAAAATATCACTATATTAACGAAACAATAAAAAATGATCAGGTATGCAAAGGAGCAGGAATGAGGAAAACATTCAACCAATCAAACCTAACTAAAACTGGTACAGACATTATAATTACCAGAAAAAGCATTAAAAATTATATTAACTGATCTCTGCATGTTCAAAGAGGCAAGCAGAGACATAAAAGATTAAAAAAAAAAAACCTAAATCAAACGTTCAAAGATAAAAATGACAATGTTTGAAAGGAAAAATACACTGGATAAGATTCACGGCAAAATGGACAACAGATAAAAAGATGATAACATTGAAGAGATTGGAGAAAAGCAACATGAAGAAAATAACAAATTACTAAAAGAGAACAGATTATCGGAAAGCTATGAAACTTCAGTCAGCTTGATGCATATACAACTAGAGTTCCTGATGACAAAGAATACAAGAAATTATTTGAAATTTTGGCCAAAAATAATACTTATTTGATGAAAACTATAAGCCCACAGACTTAAGAAGCTCAATGAAACCCCAGCATAAGAACCATAAAGAAGACAACACCAGGGCACATCGTAACAAATCAAAACCAAAGATGATGAGGAAAATCATAAAAACAGAGAAACAAAAAAAAAAATAAAATAAACACATTATATTCAGAAAACAAACTTAAGATTGACTGCAGTTCCTGGTTGGAGACAATGCAAGTGAGTGGCCAATAGAGCCATGTTTTTAAAGGATTTCCCCCAAAAAATCAAACGAGAATGACTTAACCAGGGAAAACATCTTTCAAAAATGAAGACTCTTCAGACAAGTCCTCCTGGCAAGAGACGTCAAGGGAGAAGTTTCAGGCAGAAAGAAATGATACCAGAGAAAATAAGAAATTACACGAAAGAATGGAGACGATAGGAAACGGCAGTCACATGGGTAGATACAGGAGTTTCTCTTATTTAAACCTCTTTAAATATGTGTATTTACAAATATGTATTGATTTATAAACAGACACACACATTTAGGAGTTTTTAAATACGTAGAAAAAAATATGTGACAACAAAAGCACAAGAGTCGAGGGGGGGAAAGGCGGGGTGCCGTCATAAGGTTCTTAGGGTATACGGGGACCGGTACGACGTCCCCGAAGAGGCCGCAAGAAAGTGCAGATGTGCATGAGAAACACTAAGCAGTCACTAAGATGATAAAACAAAGAGTTACAGCTAATGCGTCAGCAAAGGATATCGTGTAGGATCACAGAACTCTACTAATCTAAATGAAGGCAGAAAGAGGAGAATAAATTACAGATGGGACAAGAAGAACACAAATAGGAAGGTGACAGATTTAAATCAAACTATTACCATTTTCACAGTAAACATGATCCAACTCTAAGCTGTTGATAGTAAATGCACACTAAAAATCAAGACAGAAACAGAGTAAAAGAAGCTAGGAGAAAACATACGCGTTTAATGCTAATCTAAAGAGAACTAGAGAAGTTACATTTTTGTTTTCCAGAAAACTGACAAGAAGAATGCTTCCCAAATTATTCTACGAGGTCAATATTACTACCCTGATACTAAACAGAAAGCAGATTGATATCCTTCACAAACATAGACGCAAAAATTCTAAGCAAAACTGTGGGAAATCAAATACATAATACTTCATAACCAAGGGTGATTTATTTCAGGAATGCAAGGTTGATTTAACATTTGAAACACCAATCAATGACGTTCACCATATTAACAAACTAAAAATAAAAACCATAAGAGCAGTTCAACAGCTGCAGGAAAAGCCTTCGACAAAAGCCAACATTGATTCCTGACAAGACTCTCAGCAAACTAGGGCTAGAAGGAGACTGAGGAGAGACGTCTCAGCAAGGCCCGCGGCAAGCATCCCACTTCACGGTGGAAGGCTGAAAACAGTCCTCCAAAGACCAGGGGCAAAACAGAGATGTCCAGCTCCACAGCTTCTGCTCAATGAGAAGAAAAGTAAAGAAAACACATCCTGATGTGAAGGGAAGAAATAAAACTGTCTTTATTTGCAGGCAACATCATTGTCCATGCAGAAAATTCATCAGAATCCTCAAAAAAATGACTAGAACTAGAAAGCGATTTAAGAAAAAATAGCGGATACAAGACGAATATAAAACAGTCCGTGGTGGGGACTTCCCTGGTGGTCCTGTGGCTAAAACTCTGCACGTTAATGCAGGGAACAGGGGGTCGATCCCTAGTCAGGGAACTAGAGTCTACATGCCACAGCTAAGACCTGGGGCAGCCAAAATAAATGAATAAATTAAAAAAAAAAAAAAACAGCCCACTGTGTTTCTACAGAGCGGCAGGGAACAACTGGAAACTGAACCTTAAGGACAAAAGCATTTATAACATTGACCAAAAAGACGATATGCTCTGGGGAAGACCTGACAAGTGAAAAGACTCACACACTCAAAAGGACAACGCAATGCTGAGAGAAGACTTCAGAAAACAAGAGGCAGCCACTAGAAGAGAGCCCAAGGTTCAGGTGGTCACCAACCTCTGCTCCAGTCTCTGCTTAGACCCGGAAGCACGGGGCTTCCCCTGCAACGTGGGGCTGACAGGGAGCTCGGCTGACTTTCCTGGGAACAAATGTCTCTATTTCCATTTTGCAGAAAAACGTGATGCAGAAGCTGGCCCTGGGGATCCTTTTCCCAGAAGTACCCCCCCAACCAGATCGCCCTGCGGTGCCTCCAGCCCCAAGCCACAGGGCATGGGACGTACTTTGCTGTATTTAAACGGATGCTGCCTACTGGTACTTTTGATCAACAGGTACAGGGTGGAAGAGTAAAGAGAACAGAGGAAGCGGTTTCCAAGCAAAAACGTGGAGGAGGTGACAAGTTTGCCTAATTGATGGTCTGGGCAGTTAAAATAGTGTTTCCTGCCAGGGTGGGAGTCGGAGAAAGGCAAGAAAACATCAAGTTCCCACCCTACACCATCTAACAGCGCTTCCTATGAGCCCACGGCTCAAGCTCAAGTCAGAAAAACAAACAGAAGCAACGTCCGGGTCCTAACTGAAATAGATACAGGCTCCAGAAAACACCTGCAGAAGGCATGTTTGAAGAAGCCTGTCAGTCCACAGAAGTGAACCACGCGCTTGCCCAGACGCCAGCAGGGATCAAGTTAATTTCAGCCCAGGAGTTGAAGCCTCTAGGAAGCGCTGGAACTACAACCCAAGGGAGCCGTACAATCTCTAGCCACACCCGTGACACTTCAGCAGAGGGCTGGAGAAAAATCCAGGATCGCCAAGGGGCTGGGGCAGGGCGGGGGAGAGGGAAGCAGTGGGAGTATGGGGCTAGCAGAGGCAAACCGTTACAGGTAGGACGGATAAACAACGCCATCCTACCGCATAACGCAGGGAGCACCAGTCAGCATCCCGCAAATAAACCACAGTGGGAACCAAGGGAAACGAACGCACACGTATGTGTAACTGAATCACTTTTCTGCACAACAGAAATTAACACAGCACTGCAAACCAGCTGTTCCTCAATTCAAACAGGAGAAAAATTAAAAAAGAGAAGTCCTGGGGCTGGGGGGTGAGGATGGATCATCACACAGCCCCCGCTTCCTTCCAGAAGACCCGTGACAGCCCCGACCTGGCCGCCCAGTTACTCCTCATCACGGGGCAAACCTGCACTCCTAAAGGGCAGACTGGCCACACCCCTGCTTCCCCTTGAAACCCCGCGAAAAAGGAAAGTGATTTTGTGTTTAACACAAATAAACACAAAGGCAGACAGAAAAGGAGCAGCTAGAACAGCAAAGGGGAGGGTGGCTGGCACCAGGGGTGAACCAGTACCAGCCTGCAGCGCGGAATTCCAGAAGGACTCGGAAGTGATCCAAGGGCTTCTCACAGTGGGCCGAAGGCAGGAAGACGGGTTCAAAGGCTGACTGGCAGCAGCCAGACCCCCGGGTCCAGCCCTCCCATCGGGCAGCTGGGTGACTGTCCTTATCCCCATCACATGAAAGAGGGAAAATGGACATTCTGGAGGAAGACCCTGAATGTAGGGGGCTGGAGCCACATAGGGAACAAGCGAGGAACAGCAGGATTTCTGCCCTCCACCATGGCCCCTTCCCCTCACTGCGACCCTAGAACTCAAGATGTCTCTGAGGAACTTAATGAGCCCGAGAGAAGAGGTTCATTTCCAGATGTCGGGATTCCCCAATGAAATGTTCCATCCCCACCTTTGACCTCCCCGTGTGGGATGACTCCTCATGGTTCCCGTCACATTGCCTAGTCCATCTTAAACAAACAGCTGAAGACGGACTGACTCCAAGCGAACTGAAAGTAAGATCACAAGAGAAGACAAGGCGGCAGAGGAGCGGGTGGATGTGGGGTGCACCTCTCTCCACGGGTGCATCAGGGTTACATTCTCAGATGTGGGAGGTCTGAGAGCAGGCAGGAGTCCCTGACCACCAGCAAGGAAGACACAGATCCTCGCAAAAGGAAGGAAAGGAAGAAAGAGGAGAGTGAGCAGGGCTGTACCTGTACCCACGGGGTGGGGGAACTGAAGCAGGGGTCAGAGCCCCACAACGGGGCAACTGTTTGGGACAGAGGGCAAGCATTTGAGGTTGCTGGAGGGTGCCACAGCTGATCCGTGAGTGTCTGAATGGGCTGACAGTCCTTGCCACAGCCCTACGTACCCTGGACAGGGACGCAAGTCCCCTGGGACACACAGTGGCTGGGAGCTGTCGGCTCCTGACTGCAGGGAAATGGCCTGAGGAGGTGTGAAGGAGGCGACCGCAGGGGACGAAAAGGCCAGCAGCCGTGGAGGCAAGGCGATACTGCCGAGTCACGCAGGGACTGAAGGCACCACTGTAGCCTCTCTCTCCCCTGGCATCGGCTGGCATCGACAGCTGACAACAGAGAAAGAGCCCAGAGAGGATGGCCATTTGAGCGCCTGATGTGTGGAACAACAGAGAAGGACCCCAGCTGGGGCACCTCTGAGTGCCTGCTGCACCAAGCAGCAGAGAAAGACCAGTCAGGAAGGCCCTCTGAACGCTGCCAGAGGCTAGAAAAAGACTAGCAGAGCCACAGCTCACGCCCAAGGCCGCGGGTGTCCCTGCATGCTTGGCGCCAGCAGGGTGCCCGTGAGCCAAGCAGCTGGCCACCTCCATGCTCACTCCTCCCTGGGGCAGAGCTGCTAAAGGCTAGAAGAGACTCGTAACAGAGCCATGTCTCCTACATCTGTGGCCACCAGCTCCCCTCCATACCTGGCAGTGCCAGGGCCCCTGCAGCTGAAGCAGCCATGCCACCTCCACACCTGGTCCTCACGGGGCAGACCCACGTCCTCCAGGGCAGCCTCAGGAGCAAACCGCTGTGGGTGGCCCACACACAGAGGTGGCAGTAAAGCCTCAACTGAACTCCAGGGGCAGTGTGGCTAGGGGAGGGGGCAGAAAGCCTTTCCGGCTGCTGTACAGGCTGCAGATCAAACCCACACCATCAATGAGGCAGACTGTCTGCGAAGCATGTAACAGGACAATGGGAGTTCCCGCAAAAGAAAAGGTCCTAGTTCTGGCAGCTTTGGACACTGAGAAAACAACACACGGGGGGGCAGGGGCCAGACTGGAGTCTGAGCTGTCCCCACCAAAGGCCCAGGGACCAGCCTAGTGATGGAGGGCATCCCAGGGAGGCAGAGGCGGACTGTGACTCGCAGCAAGGGAAGGATGGCTGAGATCTGAGAAGAACAGTTATTAGTAGTCTTATATTTTGATACAATGTTCTGTAGTTGGTTCTGGCATATTTTTTTTCTTTCTCTTTTCTCTGTTGCTGTGGTTATTGAGAACTTTTTTTTGCCAGAAAAATCCCATAGACAGAGGAGCCTGGTGGGTCACAGCCCTTGGGGTCACACAAAGTCAGACACGACTAAGCGACTGAGCACATCTGCACTGGCTTTCTGCAGTTTTATGGGCTTTTTTCTTTAATTTTTTTTTGTTCTTTTTCTTATTGAACTTATCCTGTTGTAGTTATTCTTTAATATACAAAGATCTTTTTATATACTTCTATTTAACCTTGCTTTTCTATTTCTTTCTCTTCTTCCTTCTCTTTATCTCACTGTGTCTGTTAGTTTGTTTACTTTGCTTCATTCCCCAGTTGGCACTCTTCTTTTTACTTTCTGGCTGTATTTTAGTTTTGTTTTTAATCGATCAATGTCATTTTTAGTTTCTTTGCTCACCAGATCACTCCCTTGGACTTTCTTTTCTTTGGACTCTTCTGGATTTCTGTGATGTGTGTGTGTGTGTGTGTGTGTGTGTGTGTGTGTGTGTTCCTTTGTTTTTGTTATTATTTGTCTGATTTTGTATTTACCACTAGTTGGGGTGTGCTTTTTGTTTCTTGTTTTATTTTCTGCTTTTGTGTGTTTTAATCCCCTTTATTGCCAGAACAAAAGAACTGCGGGATCTTGGTTCACCAGCCGGGTATCAGACCTGAGCCTTTGGAGCCGGACACTGAGCCCAGGACACTAGACCGTCTGAGAACTCCTGACCCCAGGGGTACTAGTTTGTGAGCACTCTCATGAAGGTCTCCACCTGTATCCAAGACCAGGCATCAACCAACTGCCAGTAGCACCCAGTGAAGACGCATCACTCAAACAACAAGCAAGACAAAGACACAAACTCAGTCATCAGAAGACAGGATTCCCCCACACACCCCAAAACATACCACCTCACACAGCCCTGCCCGTCAGAAAGGAAAAAAACCCACCTCCTCCCACCAGAATGCAGGCAGGAGTCCCTCCCAGCACGAAGCCTACACAAACCGCTGGACTAACCACACCCACTGAGGGAAGAAGCCAAAAGGAAAAAGGCATACAACACTAAAGACTAGCAAAGGCAGGCCTAAAACACAGTAAGTTAGGAAAAAAATGAAACGGCATAAATATTGCACACATGGAGGAACAAGGTAAAAACTCACAAGACCAAATAAACAGAGGAAACAGGCAAACTACCCGAAAAAGGATTCAGAGTAATGATTGTAAAGATGGTCCAAAACCTCAAAAACAGAACAGAGATAATGAAAGAATCAATTCATACATTTTACAAGGACCTAGAAGAAATAAAGAACAAACAGAGAAGAACAACACAACTTCTTAAATTAAAAATACCCTGGAAGGAACCAATAGCAGAATAACTGAACGAGAAGAATGGGGAAGTGAGCAGGAAGACAGAACGGCGGAGACAACTGCTGAAGAGCAGGGTAAAGGGAAGAGGGTGAAAAGAGCTGAGGACAGTCTTAGCGGTCTCTGGGGCAATATTAACTGCACAGCGCTCGGACTACAGGGGTCCCAGAATGAGACAAAGGAAAGGGTCTGAGAAAAGTTTTGAAGAGATTATAGTCAAAAACGTCCTGAACATGGAAAAGGAAGTGATAAACCCAAAGAGAAACACACCGAGACACACACAAATCAAATCAACACATTAAACACAAAGAATATTAAAAGCAGCAAGGGAAAAATCAACAATTAACATACAAGGAAAACCCCATAGAGTTAACAGTTGATCTTTTAGCAGAAACTCTGCAGGCCAAAAGGGAATGGCAGGATATAATTAAAGTACTTACTGAAAGGGAAAAATCTGCAGCCAAGATTATGCTACCTGGCAAGGATCTGACTCAAAACTTACGGAGAAATCAAAAGTTTTACAGACAAGCAAATATTAAAGAGTATTCAGTGCCAACAAACCAGCTTTACAACAAATGTTAAACACAAGAGAAGGAAAAGACTTACAAAAACAAATGCAAAACAGTTAAGAAAACGCCCACAGGAAAACATGTATCAATAATTACTTTAAATGTAAGTGGATAAAACACCCATAGGAAAACATGTATCAATAATTACTTTAAATGTAAATGGATTAACGCTCTAACCGAAAGACACAGACTGGTTGAACAGATACAAAAACAAGATCCATAGGCATGCTGTCTCCAAGAGACCAACCTCAGACGGAGAGACACATACAGAATGAAAGTGAGAGAATGAAAAAAAGACATTTCCTACAAACAGAAACTGAAAGAAAGCCAGAGTAGCAATTCTCAAAACAGACAAAATGGACTTTAAAATAAAGACTACTACAAGAGGTAAGGAAGGGCACCACGTAATGATCAAGGGATCAGTCCAAGAAGAAGGCACAGAATTGTGCACCCAGCACAGGAGCACCCCAATACATTCAGCAGGCACTAACAGAGAAAAGGGGAGCTCGATGGTAGCACAGCAATGACAGAGGACTTTAGCACGCCACCAGCCAGGTCACCAAAACGGAAAACAAGGAAACACAGACCTGAAATGGCACATTCGCTCAGACAGACCCACTGGTATCCTCAGGACACTCCAAATACAGAAGAACACACGCTCTTCCCAAGCGCACATGGAACATTCTCCAGGACAGACCACATCCTGAGTCGCAGGTCAAGCCTCAGTAAATTTAAGACAATTGGAATCGTATCAAGCATCTTTTCTGACTACGACGCTGACGATGCTGTAAGACTAGATAGCAATTACAGGGGGAAAGAAAAAAACTGTAACAACACAAACATATGAAGATTAAGCTATACAGTTCTAAATAACCAACAGGTCACTGAGGAAATAAAGAGGGAAAGAGAACAATTCCTAGAAACAAATGACAATGAAAACACGACCACTCAAAACCTATGGGACGCTGCAAAAGCAGTTCCAATAGGGAAGTTTATAACAACACAATCCTCCCTCAAGAAAGAAGAAAAACAATGAACAGACATCCTAACTTTGCACCTAAAACATCTGGAAAAAGAAGAGCAGAAAACCCCCAAAGTTAGTCGAAGGAAAGAAATCATAAAGACGAGGAAATGAAGGAAACAATAGTAAAGACTAATAAATGTTGGTTCTTGGAGAAGATAAGCAAAACTGACAAACTATTAGCCAGATTTATCAAGAAAAAAATGGGGAGGAGAAGAATCAAATCAACAAATTTAGAAATGAAAAAGGAAACGTTGCAACAGACGGTGCAGAAACACAAAGGAGCATAAGAGACTATTACAAGCAACCTTATGCCAATAAAATGGACAACCTGGAAGAAAGGGACAGTCTTAGAGAAGTTCAACCTTCCAAGATGGAACCCAGAGGAAACAGAAATTATGAACAAGCCAAACATAAGCACTGAAATTGAAACTGTGATCAAAAATCTCCCACAAAACAAAAGCCTAGGGCCAGATGGCTTCACAGGCAAATTTTATCAAACATTTAGAGACGTGCTAACGCCTATGCCTCTGAAACCCTTCCGAAAAACTGCAGAGGAGGGAACACTTTCAAACTCATTCTGCGAGGCCACCATCACCCTGATATCAAAACCAGATAAAGAAATCACACACAAAAAATTACAGGCCAATATCACTGGTGACTATAGATGCAAAAATCCTCCACATAATTCTACCAAACAGAACCCAACAACAGACTGAAAAGATTATACACCATTATCAGGCTTAGTTCATCCCAGGGATGCAAGAATTATTCAACATATGCAAATTGACACATGTAATACAGCATGCTAACAAACTGAAAGATGAAAAACCATATGAGAATCTCAACAGATGCAGAAATAGTTTTCAACAAAATTCAGCACCTGTTTATGAAAGAAAAAAATCTCTTCCAAATATGGGCACAGAAGTAACCTACCTCAACAGACTAAAGGCCATATACGAGAAGAGGGCTTCCCTGGGGGCTCAGCTGGTAGAGAACCCACTTGCAACCCTGGTTCAATCCCTGAGTTAAGAAGATCCCCTGGAGAAGGGACAGGCTGCCTGCTCCACTATTCTTGGGCTTCCCTGGTGGCTCATGGTAAAGAATCCGCCTGCAATGTGGGAGATCTGGGTTCGATCCCTGGGTTGGGAAGATCCCCAGAAGAAGGAAACGGCTACCCACTCCAGTATTCTGGCCTGGAGAATCCTGTGGACTGTATAGTCCATAGGGAAACCCACAGCAAACATTATTTTCTAATAGTGACAAACTGAAAGCATTTCCTCTAAGATCAGGAACAAGGCAAGGGTGCCCACTCTTGCCACTATTATTCAACATAGTTTGGAAGTTCTAGCCATGGCACTCAGAGAAGAAAAAGCAAGTAAAAATCCAGATTGGAAAAGAAGAAGTAAAACTCTCACTGTCTGCAGATGACATGATACTATACACACAAAACCCTAAAGATGCTATCAGAAAATTACTAGAACTAACCAGTGAATTTAATAAAGTCTCAGGATATAAAATCAATACACAGACATCTCTTGCATCCAATACACTAACAAGGAAAAATCAGAAAGAGAAATTAAGGACTCAATCTCTGTTTATAAGCAAACTCTGTTTTATCACTTCAACAGAAGGAATAAAATGGAATAAATGTACTTAAGAAGATAAAATAGAAATTATACAAAATACAGAAGCTATAAGATGCTGATGAAATCAAAGATGACATAAACAGATGGAGAGGTATTCCGTGTTCCTGGGTTGGAAGAACCAATGTTGTGAAAATGACTATACTGCCAAATGCAAAACACAGATTCAGTGCAACCCCTATCAAATTACCAATGGCACTTTTAGCAGAACTAGGAAAAAAGATTTCACAATTGATATGGAAAGACAAAAGACCCTGAACAGCCAAAGCAATCTTGAGAAAGAAGAATGGAGCTGCAAGAATCAACCGTCCCAACTTCAGACAATACTACAAAGCTACAGTCCTCAATAAAGTACGGTACCGGCACAAAAACAGAAATAGAGACCAACAGAACAAGACAGAAAGCCCAGAGACAAACCCACACATCTATGGGCGCCTTATCTTTGACAGAGGAGGCAAGAACATACAGTGGAGAAAAGATGGTCTGTTCAATAAGGGGTGCTGGGAAAACTGGACAGTTTTACATGTAAAACAATGAAATCAGGACACTTCTTAACACTATACACAAAGATAAACTCAAAATGGATTAAAGACCTAAATGTAAGACCAGAAACTATAAAACTCACAGAGGAAAACAGAGGCAGAACACCCTCTGACGTAAGTACCAGAAAGATCCTCTACAACCCACCTCCTAGAACAATGGCAACAAAAACAAAATTAGACAAACGGTATCTAATTAAACATAAAAACTTTTGCACAGCTAAGGAAACTATAAATAAGGTGAAAAGGCAACCCTCAGAATGGGAGAAATTAATGACAAACGGAACTGGCAAAGGGTTAATCTTCAAAATACATAAGCAGCTCAAGCAGTTCAATATCAGAAAAACAAACAATCCGACCAAAGAGTGGGCAGAACACCTAAACAGGCATACCTCCAAAGGAGACATACAGATGGCTAATAAACACACAAAAAGATTCTCAACATCGCTCATTATTAGAGAGACGAAAATCAAAACTACGTTGAGGTATCACCTCAAACCGGTCAGAATAGCCATCTTCAAAAAAATCTACAAACAATAAATGCCAGAGAGGGCGTAGAGAAAAGGGAACCCTCTTGCACTGTTGGTGAGAATGTAAATTGATACCGCCACTATGGGAGAAAATATGGAGTTTCCTTAAAACACTAGGAATGAAACTACCACATGACCCAACAATCCCGCTACTGGGCATATACCCTGAGAAACACACAGCTGCAAAAGACACATGTACCCAGTGTTCACCGCAGCAGTACTACAGACAGCCAGGGCATGGAAGCAATGCAGATGTCCATCGACGGACAAACGGGTAACGAGGCTGCGGTACCCACATCAGTGGGTGTTTCTCAGCCAAAAGAAGCAATGCATTTGAGTCCGTGCTAATGAGGTGTATGAACCTAGATTCTAACACACAGAGTGAAGTAAGTCAGAAAGAGCAAAATAAATATCATACATTAAAGCATATATGTGGAATCTAGTAAGGTGGTCTGATGAACCTATTTGTAGGGCAGTGATAGAGACAGAGACATAGAGAAAAGGCTTGTGGACAGACAGGGACGAACGGAGAGAGGAGTGGAAACACGTACATCATCGTCTGTGAAACAGCCAGCCAGCAGGGATTTGCTGTATGACGCAGGGAGCTCAAACCGGGGCTGTGACAACCTAGAGGGGTGGGATGGGGTCGGAGATGGAAGGGAGGTTCCACAGGGAGAGGACATATGTACAGCTCTGGCTGACTCCTGACGTAGGGCAGAAACCGACACAATACTATAAAAAACAATTATCCTTCAATTAAAAATAAATAAATTAAAAAAAATTTTTTTAAGTAGGATCACAGAAGACCAGGGGGATAAAACTGAGGGAATCTCCAGGAAAGAGAACAAAAAGGCAAAGAGGTGGAAAACGGGACAGAAGGATTACCAGCATAACCACACAACTGGGAGGAAGTACGGGAAACGGGGGGCGGAGGGCGCCCCCCTGCCTCCTCACACCTCCCCCTCTGTGGCTGGGCCCAGGTGTCCTTCAGAGGGACACCAGGCCTGCGGGGCCCGGGCCCAGGCTAATGACCTCTTCCTGCTCCTCGGCAGAGAGCTTGAGAGCTGTGGCTCTCATCTTTACTCGTTTGAACAACCCACCTCCGGGAAGCCAGCTCCCACAAGGGAAGTCCACCACCCTGAGCCCCAGAGAGCCTCCTGAGACACGGGGACCACATTCTGGAGGGGCGAGAGTACCCCCAGCTCACCCTTGCCCGAAATCCCAGCCCAGGGGGTCACGAGCAAGAAAAACGGCTGCTGTTTAAGTCCCGAAGTTTCAGGGTTGTATCTCGAGCAGCAGTAGACGACCAGAGAACATTCCAGGTCTGCTTCTAGGCTATACTGGAATTCACTCCACGGGAGGAGGGTCAAGTCTGCTCACTGCCGGGCAGTGCCGGGCATGGCCTTCAACCCGTGTGCATTCAGAGGACACGCCAAGGCTTCGATGAACATCGTCACCTCTGTAAGCTGCTGCAGGGGTAGAAGTTGCATCAGGACAGGAGCAGAGCACCCCTTCCCATGCCGGGTCCCCAGACCCCCTCCCCGTCCTGAACCACCAGGAAGGCTTAGGAAAGCCCCCACAGCTCTCCGCTCACCCCCCCAAACACGTCCCCGCCCCTGCCCCTGCAGGCTGAGGGTTTCCAACTGGGGCCCGCATGGGTCCTCCGGGAGAGAGGCGTCTGTGCAAGGCAGCAGAAAAACAGTTCTTACAGTTGACGTATGAGGAAGTACAGGCAGGTGAATAATTGAGAGACGGAAATAACCATGGCTGCGTGCATTGCCTTGGCAACCAGGGAGAGCCGTGGAGACCACATACCCGAGTCCGAAGGGGCCGGGCTCGGGGCCAGGATGCACAGAGCTGGGGCCCAGGGTGTCATCTGTTCCCCCATCAGGGCCTTGCCCACTCTCGGAGAAACTGTGGATGGACAATGTCCAGACAGCGCTCGGGTCCATTCGGTCTCCCGGGGACCCTGAGGTTTTCTCTCGCAGGAGGGGGGTCACCACCTTACTCCATCAAGCGGTGGGTCAAGGCAGGCGGGGGTTCTCGGAGCACAGCTCCCACCTGGATGAAGGCTGAGGCCCCAGAAGCTGCCACCCATGGGGCATGCCTGCTAAGACCAGGACTGGTCACCATGGACGAGCAGACGCAGACGAGTTCTCCGGTCCCATGGACAAGATGCTCGAGTTGGGTGACGGAGGCAGCCGCCAGCCATCCACCCTCCCCAAGACCTTGTTCTGGTACCTGCTCCCGAGCCTCCTCCTGACCTTGGCGCCCCTGCCTCCTGCCAGATGCCCCGACGGCTCCAAGGGTTTCCCAGGCACCGTCCACCCTCCACTGCCCTTGACAAATCCCATCCTGCATTCAGCAGGGTTAACCCAGTGCCTGGCGTCACGGGTGGGCTGTGAGTGCGCCGTGAGTGACAGAGCGCACAGACTCAGTAGCAGCCGTCTCAACACTTGAGCCCATTGGTGCCCAGGGAGGGCGAGTTACGCGTCCAGCGCTGCACACCCGAGACGCAGACTCTGAACCCAGATCCCCTTCTGAATCCTCGACTGCTGGACCTCTGCTTCTCTGGGGAGACACACGAAGCAGGAAACCTGCAAGACAAGGCCTGGGGTTCCTCTACCCCACAGATCTCAATGCCCAGAGCCCAGGGAGGGGCTGGCTGCCTGGTTATACAGATAAGAGAGCAGAAAGCAGAACCTCGGGCAGGACGGGGAAGGGCCAGGCCCGTCCAGCAGGGCGGCTCTCCATCCCCAGCCCAGCACAGACCTCGTCTACCAAGATGCCGCAAGTGGTCGACCGTAAGCCCCCGGACAGCAGATGTGTCCAGGCGGGGCCCACCGGCGCACGCGGAGAAGGCACGCGGCCAGCAAGGCTGAGTCAGCACCACCCGTGGCGGCTGTTTCTCCAGTCCAGGCTCTGGTCCAAGCCGGCCGCTGGCCCCTTCCATACATGAGAGAAAAGCTTCGTCAACCCCACAGGCAGGCGCCCGCGGTCACATTCCAGAAGGCTGTGTGCCCCCAGCATTTAAATCAACAACCAGGCCCTGAGGGTGGGGGTCAGTACTCAGTGAGGGAGGCCCGGGGGCCAGGATGTCCGCGGGGACAAGGGAGGTCTGAGCCACCTCTCAGGGAACGGATGATGGGTGGCCGCTGTCCGCCGCTGGGGTGGTGGAACCCGCGGGTGGTCGACAGTTCTAGACCAAGTGTGGCCACCGCCCGCCCCGGCGGCGGGGCTGAGACGGCCCCTCAAGGCATCCCCCCTCTCTGACCATGGATGTCCAGACAGCCAGACATTCCAGCAGGACTTGACAGAACAGGGGACAGGAGATGCCCAGGGACAGGGTGACGGCACTGGTCCTCAAGCTGGACGGCGCTGACCTCCCCAGCCTCGGCCACGTGGCTGGAGTGAACCCGCCACACAGTCTTCAACCTGAGGTGGGGGGCCAGCCCCCATGGTACCGAAGAAGGCAAGAATTTTTTAAAAAAATGTATGCAACGCGCTCAGCACAGCTGGGACTCACTGAAGGGTTGCGATTTAGTTGCACGTGAAGTGAGGCTGTGTGCATCATCCCGGCTGGCTCCATTCTCGCGTCAGCCTGCTCCGGCCGTAACGAAGCCCACACACAGCCTGGGCGCTCAGACTACAGACCGTTTCCTCCTGGTCCTGGAGACTGGAATCCGAGACGCGGGTGAGGGCGGGGCTGTCCTCCCGAGGCCCCTCCTGGGCGTGCAGACGGCCGCCTCCTCCCCGCGTCCACAGGGTCGTCCCTCCGTGTCTGTCTGTGTCCTGACCTCCTCTTCTTATAGGGACACCAGTCTTTCCATACATGACCACCCACGTGACTTCACTTCACCCCATGAGGTCGCAAACAGCTGGACAGAACCTGGTGAGCACCCACGCACACGCACCTCTCCTGACAAAGGAAGATGCTTTAGAGAAAGGAAACAGCACGATGCCAAATGAGGAGATGAATCAACAAGCGAAAAAATGCAGATACGACGACCTGGAAGACAAGGGTTCAGGTACAACCCATATGACAGAGTCCATCATTTGTGCAGCGATGCCAGGAACCTACACACGTCTTGTTGCTGTTCGGTCGCTCAGTCGTGTCTGACTCTTTGCGACCCCATGGACGGCAGCACCCCAGGCCCCTCTGTCCTCCACTATCTCCCAGAGCTTGCTCAAACTCATGTCCACTGACTCGGTGATGCCATCCATCTCATCCTCTGTCGTCCCCTTCTCCTCCTGCCCTCAATCTTTCCCAGCATCAGGGCCTTTTCCAGTGAGTCAGCTCTTCTTCAAACGTTTTGTATTTCACAATAAAGCCTTTTTCATTACTCACTTCTCCTGTTTCATTGTCCTTTTTAACGTCCTTCTTTTATCTTATACAGCAAATTTGCCCTACGGCCCATGACTTGCAGGGAGAAAGTAGAGCAAAGATGCTTAAGGCGGAAGTACCCAGAACCACCTACCTGAACTCTCACTCCAATCACCGGCTGGAACCCAGTGCCCCTGAATGGAACAAGACAATGCTGTGACCCCCAAGCCGCGCCCTGGAACCCAAACCTTCGCGAAGATGTCATAGATGAAGGGGAACTCAAGGCAAGGGTTAATGGGACAGGCTGCGCCAGCTGAAATGGAAGAGCCTCCACTCGATCAGGAAAATGACTTAATCAATCCACTTTTACACTTTCCGCCTTCAGTTATTGCTAGAATGTTCACTTACAAATGCAAATTGCAAGGAAATCTATACTCATTAAGGCTTTCTTTGTCTCGGAGTTTTTATCGAGCCATCAGGAGGCTATCGGCTCACAAAGGTGACAGAAAAAGAAAAAGCGAGGCCCAGAGAAGGCGATCAAGCCTGCCTAATTAAGTCGTGTGCGGGCGCCCCGAGGAAATAACAGAGGCCCTCCTCCAAAACACTACAGCTCCAGCGGGGGAACAGGCTCTGCCAAAGGCCGAGCAGTCCACTCTTCTTTGCATGCACGCTAAGTTGCTTCAGTCGTGCCAGAATCTTTGCGACCCCACGGACTGCAACCCGCCAGGCTCCTCTGTCCACGGGATCCTCCAGGCAAGAATACTGGAGTGGGTTCTTTTTTCCTTCTCCAGAGGATCTTCCGGACCCAGAGGTCGAACCTGTGTCTCTTTCCGTCTCCTGCACTGGCAGGTGTAGTGTGTAACCAAAACAGCTTCCGTGACAGACTGCTGTGAGATACAGCAGGCCCTAGTTCCGGAGACCTCCCCCATCCTCACACCTCCCCGTACCTTGCTCCATGACAGACTGCTGTGAGATACAGCAGGCCCTAGTTCCGGAGACCTCCCCCATCCTCACACCTCCCCCCACCCTCACCTCATACACCCCCACAAGCCAAGAAAGTCCCGCGCGCGCCAAGAGATGGACCATCCAGGGAAGGTGCGCAGTTTAAACTGACCAAACATCGACTGCCAGCGCTGTAACAAAGAACTGCCTGTATAAAAGCAACTGTGATCTGGAGTGCGGGGCTCTTGTCGGATTCCACTTCGTGGATGAGACTTGCGCCCTAGCCGGCTAGCAATAAACCCCTTTATGCTTTTGCATTGCTGTGTGGGCTTGGTCTCTTCAAGGGCTTGGGACCCGGAGTTTGGGCTTAACATTTTGGGGCTCGTCCGGGATCCCATCAACTGAGGAGAACAACATCCTACTGGCAGAAGGGGTAAGCAATTAAACACCGGTGTCAGGTCAGGTCCGGGGCGACAGGGTCGCCCTAGCCAGCATAAGACCGAGGCCCAGCATCCGTTGCTGGAAGGCAGCTGGTTTTGG
>ML664187.1:2704827-2752067 GCA_007570785.1 Antilocapra americana | reverse complement strand
GGGCTTGGTCTCTTCAAGGGCTTGGGACCCGGAGTTTGGGCTTAACAGCAGGAGAGTTCTCTTGCCACCTGGGAAGCCCTCCCTCTTCCTTACTACCTTAAGAAGTCTAGAGAACGGAGCCTGGTTGTTTGGAAAGTATTAGGAAAAGAGAGAGGGAGGAATAAAACCCTTCTCGCGGCTGCCTCATTAGGTGATGCTGACAGATAACACCGGAGCAGAGGCTGTGCCAAAGCCAGACACACTAAACGTCCAAGCCACACACTGGCTGGGGTCGGACGCGACAGTGACGCTCGTGGGAGGGGACGGGTGGGGGCCTCCCCTCGGCATTCCGGCGCACAGATCCCTGCAGCAATCCCACGTCCAAGGACTTTATTTATTATTTTTTTGCCAGAAAGAGATGCCCATTCCCTGGGTTTACCTACTGTCCACAGAGTGAGGCCATCCCCCAGAGCTGGACCAGGAGCCAGACTCCTCCTGACCCCACACAGCAGAGGGACCAGGATCCCCATCACGTGGGAGAACTGAGCTGGGCAATACCTGCCGTTTCTCCAAGGTCAAAGGGCACCGCCTGGCCATCAGGACCAGAGGCCCTGTCCAGCTGGGCACCAGTGTCCCCGTGGACGCCCCTGCCTCACAGTGAGCTCTCTGCCTGGAGGTCCCTGTCCCTTTCTTGACCCCTTGGCACCTGCAGGAGTTTGCTGGGGCTGCCGAGACAAAGCACCGCAGATTAGGTAACAAGGGACATTTCCTGTCTCTCCGCTTCGGGGCTGCAAGTCCAAGATCGCCGTGCCAGGTTCCAGGCGGGACCTGCCAGGGAAGGAGCTGAGGTCCCTCCCCTCCGCCTGTGGACGGCCGTCTTCACGCTCACCTGGCTTCTCCCCGTGGGCACGTCTGTCTCCAAATCCCCCCTGCTCATGAGGACAGGAGTCACACTGGATGAGGGCCCACCCGAGTGATCCCGTTTTACCTGAATCACCTCTCTAAAAGCCCAGCTCCAAATACAGTCACATTCTGGATGTGGGGATGGGGGTGATTCCCTGGTGGCTCAGATGGTGAAGAATGCCCCTACTAAGAGGGAGACCTGGGTTTGATCCCTGGGTCGGGAAGAGCCCCTGGAGAAGGGAATGGTAACCCACTCCAGTATTGCCTGGAGAATCCCACGGACCGGGGAGCCTGGCGGACTACAGTCCATGGGGTTGAAAAGAGTCGGACACGACTTGGCAACCAAACACTTTCTGCTACGGGGATCAGGACACCGATGGTTGAATGTGGGTGGCACAGCCCAGCCTATGCCAGCGCCGTCCCCGGAGCGACCCGACCAAAGGACAGCACGACTTCTGTGTTGCAGGGACCTCACCGCACAGAGAGAACCCCAAAGCCCTGTAACAGGAAACCGATGCCCAGCAACTCCAGGGTGGGGGGCATGGGAAGGGTGGGTGCAGGCTGCTTTGACTCAGGGACAGCGAGTTGTTGCCAAGTCTCTCGTACCCGGGCCTGAGATGAAAGGGTCACACTGCCGGGCTGGTCTGTGGGTCAATGCTCCGTAACCCCAAGAAGCCTTAAACCTCAGGGTGAAAACAAAAAAGATACCAAAAGCATCTAACCAGTATCACACTGGCTTGGCCAAAAGGTTCGTTTGGGGTTTTTTTAACATTTTAATTCCGTCTGGGTTTTTTAGGAACATCTTAAATCATCTTAAAAGTGAAATCAGGTTTCCCTTCTACATCCTGTACCTGTTTATACTCGTCACTCCAATCAAAACTGGCAACAGAATGGTGGGGTCAGTCATAAGACTTTGCACCCAAAGTATAATTTAAAGAAAGTTCAAAAATGTCTAGAATGCTTCAGAGAGTGTGAGTTTCCCAATTTTCAGTATAATTAGGTTACACTTTACTAATCAAAGTAATAAAAGAATGACTTTCATCCCTGAAACAGAATTTTTGTTAAAATTCATGGGAAGTTTGAGTTTATAAGTGAGATCCCACTGTTATCAAAGGCCCACTCTTCTCTTTTTTTAAAAAAAAACTTTTTGGCTGCACCCCACAGCATGTGAAATCTTAGCTCCCAACCAGGGATCGAAGCTGCACCCACGGGGAGGTACCAAAGTCTCACTCTTCTTAAGGGATTATAAAACCACCTTGATACATAAATAGAGGAACAGCTGTAAAACAAATTCGTGAGCTTTAGGAAAGCTAAGTCTTAGGGTATGTACCTTGAATAAACTCAATATTGATTCTAAAATCACAAATAACTGAAGGTTCTCTTTGCCTCATGGGAAACCTTTGCTGGGGGAAAAATAGGAAATCTGCAGGGGCAGACTGCTTGCCAATAGGAAAGCCAGCTGTCCCCTGAAAACACACAGCCTCAAAGTTGAAAATGACGCTTTACTTGGTGGACTTTCTGAGGACTTAATTCCAGAAAAACAGCCTCCGAGATCACTGAGGGACTGCTCTGAAAAGGTAAGGGAGAGCCAGGTTATACAGGAGTTGCTGCAACAAAATCAAGTAATCGGAACATCAGATTATTACTAAAGATAACCAGACATCGCATGTTAATGAATCTGTACCGGAAGATGCAAGAGTCTGGGCTGATTGAAATCATTCCTCTGAGATGAACCTCAGCTGTTGGAGCCAGCACCCTGGCCCCACAGGGTACACCGCCCAACATGATGACACCCACAAAGTGCCCGTGTGAAATTTGAAATTTCACTTGGGGAGAGGTAGCCCTGGAGCGTGCAGCTGTGGTCTCGGTTCCCACCCACGGCCCCAGGGCAGGCTCATCCTGCTGGGCTCAGCTGTCTGTGACATCACACCAGCACCGGTGATTACGGACCACTTCCCCGAATTCCACCCCACTGCCCTGCCTCGGCCAGCTGCCCACCACACCACGGCCGACCTGAGGCCCACGCTCCCTGTGTGTCACGATCGGGGACCAGCCTTGGTACTGCCACTTGCTGTGTGACTTTGAGAAAGCCCCTTGACCTCTCTGAACCTTCCCCCCTTCACCTGTCATACGTCCTGAGTTCAGACGATCGTCTGAGTTCATCAGACAATCTCTGCAGGGTCACTTTATAAACTACAAGTTCTGTTTCTGACTAGAGCACAAAGGCCAGCATGGAAGTCAGACTCAAATAAATGTAAATAGTTGATGAAAACGAGCTCTCATCCGGACACGTGAGACTCGGCAACAAACTGCTGTCCCCGAGTTAAAGCAGCCCGCATCTGTGGCGGAAGCCTGGCGCCCCGACTGAACGGACTGGAGGGGAAGGACAGGAGAAGCTGGCCTGCGGACACCCCCTGCCACGGGGACGGCACTTCACGCCATCCTTTCTCCCTGGCGGTGCTGCCGCTGTTAACAGGCGCTCCGTGGCAAGAGGGGGCCCCAGGCAGAAACAGGTGACCCAACCCCTCTGCATGGTCTCCAGGTACCAGCCTGCAGGCAGCGCAGCCTCGGGTTGGGGGTGGGGGCACAGCGTGACTGCCAGCGGGGGTCCCTAATGCCGGCCCTCCAAGGATGCCTCCGAAGAGGGTCGGCTCACCAGCGACCCTGGCAGCACGTCATGCCTTGCCGGGCGGGACTCCAGCGCCCTGTGGCTGCAAGAGACCGCCGCCGACCCCGTCCAGGCCGGCAGACTGCAGGCGAGGGCTGCGCGTAACCGTGTTATCGAGAACGGGGTCGCAGGCACCAAGGATCGAGAAAACAGCAGAAGACGGTGGGGAGGGCTCTCCCCCTCCCAGACAGAACGGCATCTCACTTCAAAACAGACTGTTCTTCCTCAAGGTGTGCAGTTCGGTTTTCTCATTTATCCTTTTTTTAAAAACTTGTTTTTTTTTTAGCAGTTTTGGGTTCACAACAAAATGGAGAAGAAGGTATGGAGACCTCCCGTGTACCTCCTACCCCACGCCCCAGAGGTACAGCTCGCCCACCAGAGCGGTCCGTTGGTTACTGAGGAACCCAGAGAGACACGTCATCATCACCCAGAGTCCAGTTTAAACCAGGGCTCGCTCTTGGCCTTGTGAGTTTGGACAGAGACACAATGTATGATGGCGGATGTGCCCACCACCGCGGCATCACGGAGAGGACTTCCTGCCTGAAAACCCTCCGTGCTCTCTCAACTCACCCCTCTCCACACTCCCACCCCTGGCAGTGAATGATATTTCCACTGTCTCCACAGTTTTGCTTTTTCCAGAACTTTATACAGTCGGAGATGTACATTGTGGGCTTCCCTGGTGGCACAGCGGTAAAGAATCAGCCTGCCCACGCAGGAGACGCACGACTCAGGTTCAATCTCTGGGTCGGAAAGATCCCCTGAAGTAGGAAACGGCAAACCACAGAAGCCTAGCAGGCTGCAGTCCAGGGCCACAGAGCCAGACAAGACTGAGCACGCACACACACACAGTGGCTTCTTCCACTGCCACAGCATTTAAGGCTGCTCCGTGTCTTTCCGTGGTGTGACAGCTCATTTCTTCCTAGAGCTGAGTAGTATTTCCTCATCTAGATGGAACATGCTTCATCCATCTACCTATGGAAGGGCATCTCGTGGCTTCCAGTTTTGGACAATTATAAATAAAATCTGTGTACAGGCTTTTGTGTGGATTAAGCTTTCACCTTTGGGTTAATACCCAGGAACACGATCGCTGGGACGCACGGCAAGCCTGTGTTTAGTTTTGTAAGAAGCCGTCGAATTGTCTTCCTCGGCAGCCGCACCACCGCACACCCCGACCAGCAACAGTGAGTTCCCGCGGCTCGACATCCTGCCCGTTCGCACACTAACACTCCAGGCTGGGCCATTCCTAGGGGTGTGGTGGTATTTGGGGCTTATCTTAGCAATTTTTGTACGGAAACAAAACTCACCATTTAAGGAGGACGGCTCAGCGGTTTTCAGGTGTTTCGTAGGAGCATCACCAGCGTCTAATTCCAGGCCATTTTATCACCAAAGGGAGACCTCGAGCCCATCACATTCACTCCCCTTTCCTCCCCACTCCAAATCCCGCCCCAGCCAATCCTGCCCCTCCCACCGTGAACCCCGGGGTCTCATTCGGGGCACCTCACATAACGAATCACACAGCACGAGACCTCTTCTGTCTGGCTTCTCTCACTTGGCATAACGTTCTGGAGGCTCATCCACACTGTAGCGAGTGTCAGGGCTTCGCGCCTTTCCATGGATAAATGATGCTCCCTCTGACGGATGGACCACGTGCGCTCACCCACTGGTCTGTGGGTGGCCATCGGTGTCTCCGACACTCGGGATCTACTGGGGTCACACTGCGGTCAAGAGTCCCATGTGTACATGTCTCCGGGGCAGACACACGTGAACCTGCGTTCATGCCTCCTGGGTATGTGCCCACGAGTGGAACCACTGGGTCACTCAGCAGCTCTGTTTAACTCCCTGAGGACCTGCCACCCGCCCCCCTCAGGGGGCAACCCCATTTTCTCCAGTGTCAGCGGCGTGGCTAAACCAGCCACTCGCTTTCATCAGCTGCCATTCAGTCCTCAAGCTCTTCCCCCTGTGCTTACCCAGTGTCGCCCCCATCTTACCAATAAGGAAACAGAGACATAAAGAGGTAGAACAAGCGCCTAAACCAGACAGCCAGGATGTGGCAGAACCCAGGCATGACGCTGGACCCGGAGTCCACCCGCTGACACCGTGCTGCGCGGTGAGGGGTGAACACAGCCGTCAGCGCTGTCCAGACCCTCGACGGGACTGCTGGGAGGGCATCTCTGAGCCCTTGAAATGTCCTCCTGAGAAGAGTGACTGTGTTTACATGAGGCCATGAGCCACAACAGGTCCTTTACGCCAAAAACATGGTTTATGGGGAGGGCCTTGGGCTTGACCGAGGGGCTGGAGACTAAGCTCAGCCTGCAGGTGGTCTGCCATGCCTCTGTGACCGACCCCCAGTGAGGTCCCTGGACTCCCTAATGCTCCCTGGGGAGGACTCCTAATTGGCAGCAGCTCACGTGTGCGGTCACACAGGGCTTCTGGAAGACTCAAGTGTCGTTTGCAGGTGTCCTCTGGGGCAGGACAGCTGGGAGCTGGCGCCCGGGCCCCCTGGGCCCTGGCCCACGAGCCTCGGCATCAGCTGGTTTCACCTGCGTCCTCTCTCTGTAGCGAAGTGTGACTGCAACAGCTTGGCTGAGTCCTGTGGGTCCTTCTAGAGAATCACTGAACCTGAGGGTGGTCTGAGGGCCCCTGAACAGCCGGTTCTGTACGTGACTGTGGTTCTCAGGAGCAGAGCTGCATGGGAGAGGTGGAGAATCTGATACCTGGATTAATGACCTACTGGCAGGCAGGTCACGAGCATAAAAGTAAAACAAGTAAACCTAAAAAAAAGAGTCAAATACCACAGAGAGGAAATCTGGAGAAGCCTGCTCCCAGAGCAATCCGAGGACCGGGGCAAGCACCCTGGCTCGTGGGCACGTTTCCTGGCCCGAGGTGGCTGCAGGAACAACGCCCCCCCCTCAAGGCAGGTAACAGGATCCGACTTGCTTCCCGTCTGCACTGCCCAGAACAGCTGCCAACTCCCAGGTAAGGCGAGCCTGTGTGGGCAGGGACCCGGTCCCCACGGACAAGTTCTCATGTAACGGGTTCCCCACGTGAAGACGACGACTCGGTGCTGCCTGGGACTCCAGACACACGTGTGCGTCGCCGACACACACTGGGCGCCGGCCCCCGCCAGCCACTGCTGCCCTTTTAGGGCACGCCCCACCCAGGTCTCACCCCTCAGCCTCGGCCTGATCAGAGAAGCAAGCCCAGGACCGTGCTTTCCATCACATGAACTAGTTCCCTCCCTGGACGCTGCCACGGAGCCACAGAGCCAGTCCTGGGCAAGGGATGCAGGATGCAGATGCCACAGAAACAACGTCTCCTCGGAAAGGGAGCCCCCTCCACTGCTGGTGAGGATGCAAAGAGATGCAGCCACTATGGAGAACAGGATGGAGAGTCCTCAAAACACAGAGTTACCGTATGACCCAGCAATTCAGAGTCCAATAAACAGAAATATCGTATGATCCAGCGATCTCACTCCTGGGCATGTATCCAGAGAAAACTTTCATTCAAAGAGATACACGCACCCCTATGTTCACAGTGGCACTATTCACAGTAGCCAAGACATAGAAACAACCTAGATGTTCATCAACAGATGAATGGATAAAGAAAATGCGGTACACATATACAGTGGAATATTACACGGCAATAAAAAAGGAACGAGATTTGGGTCATTTGTAGAGACATAGATGGACCCAGACACTAGCATACAGAGCGAAATTAGTCAGAAAGAGAAAAACAATATCACACATCAATGCATATACGTGAAATCCAGAAAAATGGTAGGGCTGAACCTAGTTCCAGGGCAGGAACAGAGATACAGATGCAGTGAATGAGCTTGTGGACACAGCAGGGGAAAGGGACGGTGGAATGAGCTGGGAGATTAGGACTGACACATATACGCTGCTGCTGCTGCTGCTAAGTCACTTCAGTCGTGCCTGATTCTATGCGACCCCATAGACGGCAGCCCACCAGGCTCCCCCGTCCCTGGGATTCTCCAGGCAAGAACACTGGAGTGGGTTGCCATTTCCTTCTCCAATGCAGGAAAGTGAAAAGTGAAAGTGAAGTCGCTCAGCCGTGTCCGACTCTTCAAGGCCCCATGGACTGCAGCCTACCAGGCTCCTCCATCCATGGGATTCTCCAGGCGAGAGTACTGGAGTGGGGTGCCGCCGCCTTCTCCGCATATATACACCACCAGGTGTAAAACAGAGCCAGTGGGAAGCTGCCGTGTAGTAAAGAACACGAAGCTCAGCTCAGTGGTCTCTGATGACAGATGGGTGAGAAGGAGGGGTGGGAGGGAGGCCAAAGAAGGAGGGGATGCAGATATACTCACAGCTGATTCACTTCACTGTACAGCAGGAACTAACACAACACTGTAAACCAACCGTATTCCAAAAAAATAAAAGGATGTGCGTAGCAAATCCCCAGTGGGCCTGAACTACATTCCAACGTCCTAGTCGCTGGATTAAATATTACTCTGAATCCATTTCATGACTACGACACGGCTCTGATTAGTGGAGCCGCCCTCTCTAAAAACATCCAAGGAGAATGAGCGCTGGAAGGCCACTGTGTACCTGCCATTCGGGTGGAAGGAATAAATACAAAAGAGGAGCAGGAGCGTAAATATTTAGAGAACGCGGGAGCAGCAGCCCTCCCCTCCATCCCCGGCTGTGCTGACGGACAGGTGAAGTGCACCATTTTTCCATCCATGGCTACGGGACCACAGCAAAATCACAGAGACCGGCTTGCTGCCTAGGCAAACAGGCGGTCATTCGTAATAGAATAAAAATGTCGACAGTAAAAACGAAAGAAGAGGGGACAATTTGCATCCATGCAAACACCTTGAGTTTTATTTCCAACCATCCGAGACAAGAAAAACCTCATTCCTCGGAAGGGTGATATGTTTGTTTTGGTGAGCTACATTCTCTCTGACTTCTCCCTTGTTCATTCCAAGGAAAGGTGAAGTCAACGAGTCGGTGCCTCCCCGCAGAGTTATAAAGCCACCCGGCAGCCGACCCTTCCAGAGGAACTGGACCACAGGCTCGCATCAGCCCCCCGCCCAGCCGGGGGTTGTGAGAGACCCTCTGCTGGGTGCATCCCGGGGTCTACAGAACAGCAGGGAGCTCCAGACACCAGCTTCTCAATCGGATTCCCCCAGCGCGGCCCCCTGGTGCTGGTTCACAAAAAACCATCCCCTTGTGAATGTGTGGTTAACGCCCAGTGTCACCAAACCTAGAAAATTCCCGATTTGGCTACATGACTTTTTTTCTCTTGAAACAGATTGTTACTGCTGCTCTGCTGTTTAGCTGCTAAGCCATGTCTGACTCTTTCGCGACCCCGTGGACTGCAGTTCACCAGGCTCCTCTGTCCATGGGATTCTCCAGGCAAGGATCCTGGAGTGGGATGCGTATATGTTTATAGTCACATGAACATCACTTCACTTGCATTCACTCTCATCTAACTTCTTTCTTACCAGGAAACTGTCTCTGTGAGCCTCAGTAAATCCGGCTCCACCCTGAGACCAGATCCTAACTCATTCCATCGGGTTACGTCCACTTGCTTGGCATGGGCTCAGAGGACGGGAGAGACCCGGCTTCTGCTGGGAGAACCCAGGACACACACAGCCTGCTCCGCTCAGAGAAACCACCCTCCACACCTCAATGCGGGCAAGCCCTGCACCAAAGACCTTGCTCAGCAGCCTCGGGCCTGGAGGTGAAAACATCTCAGGGAACAGAGACAGCAACGCTGAGAACACGTAATCAGGGCTTGGGATCCTCAGACACACCACACAGACCCTTGGGCCAGGGAGGGGGCCCCGATGACCTGAGGGCTGGCCCGCTGCTCTGGGCCAGGGTTTAGAGGCCTCCCAGGAGGCTGCAGCCCGAGCGTCCACACCCCAAGGAAGCCCCACGAGGCTCCGTCGGGACAGACCATCTCTTTCCAACTCTCCGGCACACAATCTTGGACTCAGTGTAACACGCAAACATGTCAGCAATTCTTTTTTTAAAACAGCTTGATGAAGATGTAACTCACACGCCACACAACTCACTTGTTCCATCGCTCAGTCATGTCTGACTCTGCAACCCCATGGACCGCAGCACACCAGGCTTCCCTGTTCTTCACTATCTCAGTGAGTTTGTTCAAACTCATGTCCATTGAATCAGCGATGCCATCCAGCTATCTCCTCCTCTGTCGTCCCCTTCTCCTCCTGCCTTCAATCTTTCCCAGCATCAGGGTCTTTTCCAGTGAGTCAGTTCTTCACATCAGGTGGCCAAAGGATTGGAGTTTCAGCTTCAGCATCAGTCCTTCCAAGGAATATTCAGAGTTAATTTCCTTTAGGATTGACTTGTTGGATCTCCTTGCAGTCCAAGGGACTCTCAAGAGTCTTCTCAACACCACAGTTTAAAAGCATCAATTCGTTGGCACTCAGCCTCTTTATAGTCCAACTCTCATATCCGTACATGACTGGAAAAACCACAGCTTTGACTACACAGACCTTTGTCAGCAAAGTAATGTCTCTGCTTTTCAATAGGCTGTCTAGGTTTGTCATAGCTCTTTCTTCCAAGGAGCAAGTGTCTTTTAATTTCATAACTGCAGTCACCATCTGCAGTGATTTTGGAGCCCAAGAAAATAAACTGTCATTGTTTCCACTGTTTCCCCATCTATTTGCCATGAAGTGATGGACAGATGCCATGACCTTCATTTTTTGAAAGTTGAGTGTTAAGCCAACTTTTTCACCCTCCTCTTTCACCTTCATCAAGAGGCTTTTTAGTTCCTCTTCACTTTCTGCCATAAGGGTGGTGTTGTCTGCATATCTGAGTTTATTGATATTTCTCCCAGCAATCTTGATTCCAGCTTCTGCTTCATCTAGCCCAGCATTTCACATGATGTACTCTACACGTAATTTAAATAAGCAGGGTGAAAATATACAGCCTTGACATACTCCTTTCCCAATTTGGAACCAGTCCATTGTTCCATGTCCAGTTTTGCTGCTTCTTGACCTGCACACAGATTTCTCTGGAAGGTACAATTCAGCGGGCTCTCCTGTGACGATGGAGCTGGGTAGACCATCACCTCTGTCCATATTAAAACTGTAACACAGTCTCAAGAACACCATAATTCTCAGCCACCACCTCCCAAACCCCTAGCCCCACCATCCCTGGCAACCATTCATAACTTTCTATCTCTACAAATTTGCCTTTTTGGAGCATTTCATATAAAATGGAATTACATGCTATAGAATCATTCAACTCTCTTTTATATCTTTTCTTCGATTCTCTTTTGCGAAAAGCCTTGTCCTTGGGCAAAGCTAGCACTGTTCCATGAATTCTACACCTGAATCGCTTCAAAATATGAGACTATAATACACTTGAACCTCTCAGCATAATGTCCATCTCAAAAAGGTTTTTGTTATGGGATTTCTCTGATGGTGCAGCAATTAAGAATCCACCATGCAATCCAGGGGACATGGGTTTGATCCTTGGTCAAGGAACTAAGCTTCCTGCATGCTGCAAGGCCACGCACTGCAATGAAAACCCATCACAGTCAAAATAATAATTAAGAAAAGGTTTTGTTACGTCCTCAGCTTTCACTGAGGTCAAACAGTATATGAAAACTATTGCGGCGTTTTTGGTCAAACCCCAACTGAAAACACCACTTGAGAACATTCCTCCTAGACTAGAGCACAAAGAAAACCTGTTCTCCAGGTGAATGCGTACGAGAAGAGAGAGCTCTGTTAGCCCATCTTTCCCTTTTCCCTCTGGCTGCCAGGAAGCTCAGAGATAAAAAACCACATGTGGCTATAAAGCCACACTGTCGTCCCAGGAGCTGGTCATAGCCTGATGGTTCTGGCGGAGTTTTAATGGTCTTTAGCCCAATGTTAACAGTCCACAGAGTCCCAAAGAGTAAGATATGATGGGGCAACTAAGCCCAGCATGACCCAACATTAAAGCAGAGTTCTCTCAGTGGGGCCAGCAGCAGAATCACTTGGTTAGTAAACTAACAAGGCAGGTTCCTACTGAACTGGAGGAGGTCTTAGAACCTACGATTTCAGCAAAATAGCCAAGAGTTCTCATTTCCAAGTCAAAAGCAAAGTAACACAGCCCTTTTCCTAGAACTGAGATGACCCATGTGAGTCAACAAACCCAGTTCTTCCTCATCCTCAATCGTCCTCACCCCTGCGGGGAGCATCGGTAAGTTGGCCCAGGCGCTGTGTGCAGGGGCTGTGGTAGACGTGGCCGGCAGGCACACACGACCCGGGGGAAGGGCCCCGCTTGCCGAGATGACGCCGCGGTCCTCGGCTGAGAGATCTGGGAGGATCTACATGACGAGCACAATGACCAGCACAGCTTTCCCGAGACCTCAGGGCCTCCATCTCGGTCCTCAGAGGAGATCAGCAGCTCCCGTGGAGACTCCAGTCCACCTGGACCCGTGCGGCCTTCTTGATGTCATACTCCAACCTGGGGCTCTGCGAAGCCCGAGGTCATTCCAGCATCAGCTCTTTGGGTCCCCGTCCCGACTCAGGGGGATGTTCCCCTCCCCACCTGCCTCAGTGGGCGACCAGGTCTAACGTGGTTGGAGGAGGCAGGGGGCAGAGGAGCAGAAGGAAACCCAGGGGGGCTGGGCTCATCCCCACAATGGTCCCGAGATGCCCGAGGGTGAAGCTGCATCCTGTGCAGGCCTGGGAGCTGGGGGCCGTGAGGGGTCACAGAGAGCGTGCAAAGGTGCAGACGGGGAATCCTCCTGGGAGGTGGGGTCTCCTGTCAAGGGCACGGGGAACATGCCCACGGACAGTGTGGAGCCGCCTGCTGCCACGAGGGGTGGGCACGGCCTGGCAGGCTCCCCAACCCCTCAGGCCTCCTTGCTCCCTCTGCCCTGGTGAGACGGGAAGGTCCTGGGGCAGCCGGAGCGGAATGTACCCACCCAGAAAGACCAAAAGCAGGAGGCGTGTGGGCAGGGCCTGGGTGTCCACCTGACCTCCAGGCCTCAGAAGCGGGTGGAAGCGCTGAAAGCAGACCTTCGTGGGGGACACTCTGAATGTGTGAAACACTGGGGGCACTTCCGAGGGGGTCAGCAGTGTGAGCCCAGCATGCGGACCTCGGGCTCAGTCTAGCGAGAGCAGGGTGCTCGGGGCCCTCCTAAAAGAGATCAGTCCTGAGCGTTCATGGGAAGGACGGATGCTGAAGCTGAAGCTTCAGTACTTTGCCCACCTGATGCGAAGAGCTGAATCATTGGAAAAGACCCTGATGCTGGGAAAGACTGAAGACGGAAGGAGAAGGGGACGACAGAGGAACTGAACTCAACTGAACTGAACGCCTCTCCCAGCAGTTCACCTGGGGCGTTCTGCAGGAAATGACAGGGTGATGGCAGTCCTGCCCACGCCAGTGCCAAACCCGCTCCCCAAGACTTCAGCTGCGCCACGGTGACCTGGGGAAAAGGCATCACGTCTTCCCGTGGTGACCAGCTAGCCATCGAGGTAAGCCTGTTCAAATCCTGAGCCCCAGACACACGAGGCCCCACTTCCCTGCCTCCTCACTAAAGTGTGACCCTGTCTCCCGACCACAGGGAAATCAGATTCATGTGGTGGACGACCATCCAGGTTCTGTGTGACAAAGGGCCGCTGGCTGGTGACACAAACGTATCCTCTCCCAGTCCTGGAGGCCGGAAGTCTGGAACCAGGTTCACGGGACGGAAATCCAGGCGTCGCAGAGCTGGCTCCCTCCGAAGGCTCTTGGGGAGGGGCCTCCCTGCCTCTTCCAGCCTCCAGGTGTCCCAGCTCACGGCTGCGTCCCCCCAGCCCCTGCCTTCACGGGTCTCCTCTGTTCAGACCTGCCTGTCGTAGGGACTCTTGTGGTGGTATTAAAGGCCCAGTGAGAGAATCCTGGGTAGTCCGTACATCACAGGACCCTGAGGGTTCGTGGTGAAGGACAGAGAAGCCTGCTATCCACGGGGTGGCAAAGTCAGACACAATTAGCAACTGAGCACAGCTTCATGAAAACGGAACCTCTGCACCCATTCAAGCCGACACCCTGACTCGCAGGTGAGAGTTCACAACACTGTCCACTAACTCCATTACTCTAAGTGAAACCCGCTGCCACCCGTATGGAACATCCTGGCTGCTCCCTAAATTACCGCCCGAGGGTCATTTTCCATGTTTTTCCGAGTGGCAGCAGGAGGGGATCGCTTCTAAAGGCCTGAAACCCAGAATCCCTGAAATCCACACGGCTCTGCTACGTGATGACCATCTCCACTGCAAGGGGACATGGTGGCCAGGATGGGGGCCATGGGGCACCCATGCAGGAGCATCCATGATGAATGGCAGCCTCTAGGACATCCGGAGGCTGCTGAAGGGCAGGGTCCCTTCGCGGGAGACCTGAGGATGCAGGAAAAATAGCTGAGAGGGAGATGAAACGCCCAGACAAACCTGGGCCTGATGGAGAATTCTGCCTCCATTCCCCCAACCCACTCAGGACGCAGCACTTCCTGGGCTCACAAAGACTGACCGCCGAGAGACAGAAACTCCCTCCTCCATCCACAGCACAGAACCAGCATCCTTCTCCAGCTGAGAGGCCTTGGGAGGCTCCCCTGGGGCTCATCTCTCCGTGAACACCCGGCCCCCCGAGGCCCCCTGTCCTGGAGACAACCAGCCCTGTGGGCGAAAGGTGCCCTGGCCGGCAAAGCGTGTCCAGTCCCGGCCTAAAGGGCTGCCCAGCCCAGCCGTTCCTCTTCTCTCCTGCTGGCACATCAGTGACCACGGCCACAAAGATGGATTCTGCAACCACAGGCCCCACCACTTGGGGCCCACGGAGAGGAGTTCCCGAAGAAGTGGCTGAGGCCCAGGCCTGACACAGGGTTCCCGACCCTGGGCTGGGGACAGGCAAATGCTCAGGTCGATCGGTCAAGGGGCCTTTTCTCAGAAAGGAGGCAGGAGGAGGTGAGCAGGCCTCGGTACAAACCCAGCCTCAGGGAGGTTCGACCTGGTCATGAGCCAACAAGCCCCCCACCAGGCCTGGGGCAGACGGCCCCCCACAAATGCAGAAACATGCTGTGGGGGGGCTCGGTGCCCTGCCCCCGGCTGCCACTATAATGAACGGTGAGCAAGGCCCAAGTCCAGAGCCCGAGAGTGGGGACGAGGCCACGGTTCAGCCGAGTCCGGGACCCTCCCTCAAGCCCAGACACCTCCTTCTCTCAGCCTGCTCCGCCGCTAGAGGGAAGGGCGGCCACGGCCTCTGCGAGAGTCACCCACCCATCAGCCCTCCGCCGAGCCACGCGAGTGAGCAGCCGGTTCCCACGAGGGAACTGCATCCAGCTTCGAGGACGGACAGAGGACGAGGGGGCTGCAGCCTCTGCCCGCTCGGCCGGAACAGCGGGCCTGGTCCTCCCGGAGCCCCGTCACCGCCCGCCTGGCAGGGCAGCAACCACGCGCACCAGGGGGAGGGCAGGGGCAGGCGCCAGAGAAGCATCTCGGTGCACACGGAGGGACCACGGCCTCCTGGGAGGGCATGCACAGGACAGGGAGGGGGCTGAACAGGATCTCAGGCGGGACTGGAGGCCTGGGAAGCCGGGGTAGCAGGCGCCCCCACCCCAAGCCGAAGGTGACGGGACCAGGGCTGGGACAGTGGCCCTGACACCCCGCTCCTGCCGGGCGTGTCTGTAACCCTAGGCCGTTCCCCCCATTCTCATCGGGACCTGGGACGGGGCAAAGGGTCTTCGTGTTTCTAAGCAGAAAGCAGCGATACACAGGCAGCCCGTAAACAGACACACAGCACGGCCATGTATCTGGAACAAGGGTCTAAAATGCCTGCTCGGAGAGGCGATACATTTTTTCAAAAGTCTGAAAAAATATGTCCAAGCGGGAGCAGACCTCACAGACCTGCGTCTCTGGTCCCCAGGCTGGGCGGCCGGGTGTGACACCAGGAAGAGCGCAGGGTGTCCGGAGCCGGGCCAGGCGGAACCTCCCAGGACCAGCGCGGCCCGGAGCAGCGGGTCTCAGCGCTGGGGGCCCAGCCCCTCACCCAAGGACGGCGGTCGGTGCCCCTTCCTCACAAGGTCGGCCGTGGTAAAGCCCAGAGTCCAGGCAACACTCAGAAAATGCCGATTATAAGCACACATTACAGATAAACGACCCCAGAGGAGCACAGAGCAGATGGTCAAGCAGTGACGGGCATCAGACTGCGAGCTCAGCCCACGTCTCAGCACCACCGAACCACAGGCCGAGGGCTTCCCTCTGTGGTCCCCACACCGGACACAAGCAGGCACCTCCTGGTCCAGGGAACAGTGGAGGCCAGGCACTTATCACACCTCCTCCACCATCTACCCTGAGCCGCGCCAGCTGAGTCCAGCCAGGACATCTAGGAGCAGAGACAAGAAGCCCCCTCAAGGTCACATGAACCAGGCACCAAGGGCAGACGTGTTCTCCCAGCACCCAGGACAGCCCCCCCAACCCTGACACAGGCACTAGGGCCCTGGCCATGAGGAACCGCCGTCCCCTGGCCGGGGTGCCAAGTGGGGAGGCAGTCCACACCACGGCACTGAAGATGCTCTAACTCACCAGGGGCGCTGGCAGACTGGGCCCCGCAGGAAGCCTTCTTGGAAGCAGAACCAACCGCGCTCCGATGGGTCAAGGCAAGGAGACAGGAGACATGTCCAGAGCTGTGAGAGACAACCAGGGCGCGGTCAGACCGAGGCTCTATGAGGAGGCAGAGGTCAGAACTATATGCGCTCTGATGCCTGCGAGCTGCGTTTCTGCTTCCTGAAAGATGGCATAGACACACTTTTCCCCACTCCTCCCAGGACGTGCACAAAACCCCCAGGATGCTGTACAAGAGACAAACCGAAGACTTTGAGGGGTGGACAGAAGGCAGGCCGGGCAGGGACCAGGGACCCAGGGACTGGCACAGCGATCGGTTCTCTGAGCTGGGTTTTTGCCTCATATCCCAGATTGGGAGCTAAGAAGCCAGAAAGCCAGAAAGACCAGTTGCTGTTCTTCAGTCACTCAGTCATGTCCGACTCTTTGCGACCCCATGGACTATAGCACACCCGGCTCCCCCATCCTCCACTACCTCCCGGAGCTTGCTCAAACTCATGTCTATTGAGTCAGTGATGCCATCCAACCATCTCATCCTCTGTTGCCCCCTTCTTCTCCTACCCTCAGTCTTTCCCAGCATCAAGGCCTTTTCCAGAGTCAGCTCCTCACATCAGGTGGCCAAATGACTGGAGCTTCAGCTGAAACATCAGTAGAAGCGGGAGAAAAAAACCTGCAAAGAATGACTACCCTCTCCAGAATAAAAAAAGAAAATGGCAGCACAACAGGAAAAAAAACGTTCAGACAATCACTCCTCTACTCCACTCAGATGTCACAGAAGAATTGTGGCCCCCACCCTGAGTCCCAGGAGCGGAGGCCAAGGCGGGAGCCTGGACTTCCCCTCGTGTGGCTGACATAGGCACTCAAACCTCCACGGGGAGGGAGGGGGCAGATAAACCAAGCTGTGGAGCTGGAACTTTCTTCCCCACCGAGCAGGCACACATCCTCCTCCAGCTCCACTATGTTAACGCAGACGTCACATGGAGCCTGGATTTCCACATGCACACGGCACCCCTCCCTCATCTCAGCGGACGAGGTCAGAGAGGGCTAACGGAGAGTAAGGACCTTCCCCATCGCCTTCCCCACCCCTAGCTCGTATCCATGGAGACCACGTGGGGAGCAGGTCCCTTCCCCCACCAGCAACAACAAGGAGCCTCCCCACCGGGGTATCAGTGGGGGTCAACCGAGGACCCTGGACCTCTGCTGGCAGTAACGAGGCAGCACGCCTTCCCTGTGACAGTGATGTCCAAACAAATGGGCTAAACCAGCAGGCTCAATGAGACCCACGGTCTCATGACAGAAAATCCTTCACCATCCCCCAAACCAGGAAGATCTCAAATGGGCGAAAAAACACCCGGTGGGTGACGACACCGAGGGGACCGCGATGTGAGCGCTGGAACTGAGTCTGACGCGGCGAGAACAAAAAACGCCTCGACAAGTTAATCGGGAACACACTGGAAACACGTAAACCAGAAAACCTCCCTGAGACAAAGGACAGGAAATCTCAAAAAGGAAATATAGATCTTCCAGACACATGACGGGGTGACATCTGGGCAAACCCATTGTAAGTGGAACACATCCTAGGTCGAAAATGCGCGTAACACACCCACTACCGAACCTCCCAGCTCAGTCTCGCCTCCTTCCAACACACTCAGAACACTTGGGCCAAATGCGCTAACACAAAGCCTATTTTGTAACGAAGTGCTGACCATCTCACTAAATTTACTGAAAACTGTCCTGAAAGTGAAAACCAGAATGGTCGTCCGGCTGCAGAGTGGTTGCGCGCTGGCAGCTCACCCCGGTGACCACATGGCTGGTGCCAGCCGCGGCTCACAGCTCCCGCCCGCGACAGAGGATGCCTGCACGTGTCACAGGCCCAGAAGGATCAAAATTCAAGATTCAGAGTAGAGCCTCCACTGGATACGTGTCACTTTCACACCACCAAAAGTCACGCTGCTGTACGACAGAAACTAACACAACATTTTAGATCAACTGTACTCCCGCAGAAAGGCTTCCCTGCTGCCTCAGCGGCAGAGACTCCGCCTGCCAATGCAGGAGACCGAGGTTTGATCCCTGAGCCGGGAAGCTCCCCTGGAGAAAGGAATGACAACCCACTCCAGTATTCCTGCCTAGAGAATCCCAGGGACAGACGGGTCACGAAGCGTCAGACATGACTGAGCAACTAAATAATAACAATGCTCCAGTAAAATTTTTTAAAAAGAAAACAGAGGGGAAAAAAAAAAAGAATAATTGAAAATCAAAGTCTAAGTTCCCATCTCAGGAAGCTAGGAAAATAAATCCAAAGCAAAGGTTTGAAGGAAGGAAGGAAATAAAAGAGTGAAGATAAATAAAAACAAAACCAAAACAACAGTAGAGAAAAATCAATGAAATGATGAGCTGGTTCTTTGTAAAAATCAATAAAATTGACAAAACTAACCAAAAAAGACAGAAAAGGCTCAAATTACCAATTCCAGGAATGTAACAGAAGATATTATTATAGACCCTGCAGGCACTGAAAGGATAAACAGCTCCACACACTTAAATTAGACAATATAAATGAAAGAAACCAATTCTTCAAGAAATGCAAACAGTTACACCTCATTCTGTATGAGTAGGTAATCTGAGAAGCCCCACAGCTAGCAAGAGGATTGAGTTCCTCATCATAAAACACACGTTTTTGTAAGAAAGAGGAAATCGCCACACCCAAAGAGTGTCACCAGAGAATTCCATGAAATGTTGAGAGAATTAGTTATCAATTTTATACAATATCTGGAGTAGGAAATGGCAACCCATTCCAGTATTATTGCTGGAAAACTCAGTGGACAGAAGAGCCTGGCAGGCTGCAGTCCCTGGGGCAGCAAAGAGCCAGACACGACTGAATAACTGAGGACACACCACACAATATCTTCCCGGAAAAAAGAATCCAATCTGTTTCATGAAAGCAATACAATACTGACACTAAAAACCATACAAAGAGAAAGTCACAGGCCCATACCCCTCAAATATAGATGGGGAAAAAAATCCTTAACAAAATGTTATGTTAACAAGTAAGAGTTAAGTAATTACCATATAAGAGAAGAATTATAGATCAAGACATGAAAGGTTTATTTTTGGAATACTAGGCTGGTTCAATATTTTTTGGAAAAAATTAATTTATGTGATACGCTATACCAATAGGTTAAAGAAGGAAAATCACACAGTCAAAGCAATCAATGCAGAAAAAGCATTTGACAAAATTCTACATCTGTGACAAATTCTGCCCCCCAAAAAAGGAAGAAGGGAAATTCTTCAATCTGATCAAGAGCATCTGCAAGACCTCATGTAATCAGTTAACATTATTCCAGACAGGGAAAGACGAGAGGCTTTCCTTCTGTGACCAGAACAAGGATGTCTGCTCTAAACATTTTCACTCAACACAGCAGTAGACGTTCCAGATAACAGAAAAGGCAAGAAAAGAAGACATAAAGCATACAGATCAGGAAGTGAAAGTGTTAGTCACTCAGGCGTGCCCGACTCTTTGCAACACTGTGGACTGTAGCCCGCCAGGCTCCTCTGTCCATGGGATTCTCCAGGCAAGAACACTGGAGTGGGTTGCCCTTTCCTACTCCAGGGGATCTTCTCGACTCAGGAATTGAACTCGGGTCTCCTACAATGCAGGTGGATTCTTTACTGTCTGAGCCACCAGAGAAGCCCCCCGATCAGGAAGATAGAAATAAAACTGCCCCCATTTGCAGATGACAAGACTGTAGAAAACCCCAAGGAATCTCCAAGACAACACTTCCTACAAATAATAAATGAGTTGAACAAGTTCACAAAATACAGGATCAACATATAAAAGTCAACTGTATCCCCCTATACTAGCAATGAACATGTGGACAACAAAATGTATAATACAATACCATGTATAACTTCTCAAAAAAACTTAGGTGTGAATGTAACAAAACTACAGAAATCAGTGAAAGAAATAAAAGAACACCTAAGGGCTTAGGTTTCCCAGTGGCTCAGTGACTGCATCCCTCAGTCGTGTCCCACCCTTTGTGACCCCATGGACTATACAGTCCCTGGATTCTCCAGGCCAGAATACTGGAGTGCGTAGCCATTCCCTTCTCCAGAGGATCTTCCCAAACAGGGATCGAACCCGGGTCTCCCGCACTGCAGGCAGATTCTTCACCAGCTGAGCCACCAGGGAAGCCCTCAGACAGTAAAGAATCTGCCTACAGTGCAGGAGACCAAGGTTCGATCCCTGGGTCGGGAAGCTCCCCTGGAGAAGGGCATGGCAACCCACTCCAGTATTCTTGACTGGAAAATCCCACGGACAGAGGAGCCTGTCGGGCTTCAGTCCATGGGTTCGCAAAGAGTCGGACACCGAATGACTGACTAACACTTTCACTTTTCAAGGCAGTGGAGAGGCAAATCCTGTTCAGGGGCTGGAAAATTCAACGCAGTCAAGACGTGGACTTTCCCCATATCGAAAACACTTGGGGTGAAACACGATCCCAGCAAGATTTTTTTTTGTAGATATAGACTATATTATTCTGAAATTTATATGGGAAAGCAAAGGATCTAGAATTACTAAAACAAATTCGAAAAAGAATAAAATGAGAGTCAACAGTTCACCCAATTTCAAGACTTACAGCTAGAGTAATCAGGGCTACGGAGTTCTGGAGGACAGGCAGGGACACTGATAATGGAACTTGACAAGAGTCCAGAAATAGACCCACAAAAATACACGCAACTGATTTTTGACAAAGACAGAAAAGCACCTCAACAGAGGAGGGACGGCCTCCTTCAACAAAGGGTGCCGAAGCAACTGGGCGCTGACAGACAAAATGACGGCCATTAACCCGAGCCTTAATGGCTGGAGCTGGGGAAGGAAATGCCAACCCACTCCAGTATTCTGGCCTGGAGAACCCAATGGACAGAGGAGCCTGATGGGCTGGTGAGTTAGCAAGTAAACGACTTAGCAACTAAACCACTACCACCAACCCGAGCCTTACACGATGACCCAGCAGTCCCACGCCTGGGCATATACACAGACGAAATTTATTCAGAAAGATGCACGCACCACCACCCGGGTTCACAGAAGCGCTAGTCACAACAGGCAAGACAAGGGAGCACCCTGAATGTCCATCAGTAGAGGAGTGGGTAAAGAAGACGTGGCACGTATATGCAATGGAGTATTACTCAGCCATAAAAAAGAGTGAATAATGCCATTTGTAGCAACCCGGATGCACCTAGAGATTGTCATACTGAGTGAAACAGGTCAGACGCAGAAAGACAAACATCATATGACAGCACTTACATGAGGAATCTAAAAGCATGGCACAAATGAACTTATCTACAAAACAGAAACAGACTCACAGACATAGAAAACAAACTATGGTTACCAAAGGGGGAAGAGGTGGGGGAAAGGATAACTAGGGGTTCAGGATGAACAGATACACTGGTTTAGTCACTAAGTCGTGTCCAACTCTTGCGACCCCAAGGACGGTAACCTGCCAGGCTCCTCTGTCCCTGGGAGTCTCCGGGCAAGAATCCTGGGGCGGGGTGCCGTTTCCTTCTCCGGGGAGATAGATACACTACTCTCTAGTGACACAGATGGACAACGAAAGCATGCTGCAGAGCACAGACAAGTGTGTTCAGCATTTTTGATAACCTATAACGGAAAAGAACCTGAACAAGAGTAGATATGGACCCATCTATGAATAACTGAGGGCCTCCCTGATGGCTCAGTGCTAAGGAATCTACCTGCCAACGCAGGAGACACAGGTTCGATCCCTGAGTCCGGAAGATCCCCTGGAGAAGAGAATGGCAACACATTCCAGTCTCCTTGCCTGGGAAACCTCATGGACAGCGGAGCCTGGCTTCGGACCCCAGGTTTCAGTCCATGGGGTCACAAAAGAGGTGGACACGACTTAGCGTCTAAACCGCAATAATGCATGCCTGAGTCACTGCGCTGGACACCTGACACTAACACAACAGTGTTAATCAGCAACACTTTGATTAAAAAAAAATCAACTCAAAACAGATCGTGAGGGACTTCCCTGGTGGTGCAGTGGTTAAGACTCCGAGCTCCCAAGGCAGGGGCACCAGTCAATCCCTGGCTGGGGAATAAGATCTCACATGCTGTACAAGGCAGTGTAAAAAATTAAAAATTAGTAAACTATAAACTTAAAATTTTTTAATGACATTTACATTTTTTTTTAAAAGAATGAATCATGAACTCAGATGTAAAATGCAAAACTATAAAACTTTGGAAAAGAAATTCTCTAGGAGAAAATCTTCAGGCTCTAGGGTTAGGAATGCTCAAAGGATGCCACAAGTACGAGCCACACACAGAAAAACTGATAAATCAGACCTCACCAAAATCAAAACCTTTTGTTCTGTGAAAAAGAGGATAGAAATAAAAATCGCAGACGGAGAGAAAACGTCTGCAAAGCACACTTCCAACAGAGGACTAGTGTCCAGGGTATAAAGAGCTCCCAATTCAGGCAGGGACAAAAGACATGCAGAGACATCTTACAGAGGAGGGCAGCCAGATGGCAAAGGGGCACAGGAGAAGGTGGTCAAAGCATCACCAGCCACTAAAGCAAGGCGAACTAAAACCTCAGTGAGACGTCCCCACACCAGCCCGGCTGAGGTAAGACGGTAAGCCAGACGCTGGTGAGAGGCTGGACGGCCCTCCCATCGCTGATGGGAGCACAGGATGAAAGAGCAAGGCAGAACAGCAGTGCGGCGCCGTCTTAAAAACCCGAACATGCAGCTGCAGTGCGACCCGGAGACGCCCCCCCTGGGCATTTATCCCAGAGGAATGACGAGCAACGTCCACACAAACCCCAAAACATTAATGCTTGAAAAGTGGAGGTGAAAGTGTCAGCCGCTCAGTCGCGTCCAACTCTTTGTGACCCCATGGACTCGGGTCTGCCAGGCCCCTCTGTCCATGGGGTTCTCCAGGCAAGAATCCTGGGGTGTGGCCATCTCCTACTCCAGGGGACCCCCAGAGAAGTCCCCCTACAGAGTTCTGATGACACAGAAGCCAACTCCAGAGAGCTATTTACTGTATAATTCCATTTCTGTATAATTACTGAAATAAAATTATAGAGATGGAAGACAGATTAGTGGTTGCCGGGGTCTGAAAAGCAGGTGAGGTAGGAGGGAGTCTGTCAGGCTATAAGAGTGCAGCATGAGAGCGTCTGGCGCTGATGGCAATACTTGTATCTTGACCGTGACACTGTCAGCGTCCTACTAAATGCCATCATTTAGTTGTGCAGGATACGCCTTGTGGGGCAAACCGGGTAGAGGCTACAGCGGACGGCTCTGTATTATTTCTTACAACTGCAATCATTTTTAAAATAAAAAGGTTCTTTTTATTTTATAAAGTACTTTGTGGAAAACAAAATAAATGAAATTACACAGAGCTGCCATGTGACCGAAGACCCATGATTCTATTTCGAGGCCTATACCTAAAATTGATACGAACATATGTCCAGGACGGTGAAGGATCCACTTGCCGATACAGGGGACATGGGTTTGATCCCTGGCTGGGAAGGTTCCACGTGCCCCTGAGCAACTGATAAGCTGTTATTAGCAGCGTGTGGACGTATGCCTCGGAGCCCATGCTCTGCCACGAGCTAACCCAACGCGGCGAGACGCTCGAGCGCAGCAACCAAGAGTAGCCTGCTCGCCCCAACTAGAGAAAAGCCCTCGGAGCGATGAAGACCCAGTGCAGCCAAAGAAGGAACATATGACCACACAAAGCTTGAACCCTAACCTGTATAGCAGCTCGCTTCCTGACGGCTAAAAAGTGGAAGTAATCTGCATGTCCACCAACCCATGAGTACATAAAACGTCATCCAGCCGTGCAAAGGCGCCGTCTTCAGTCCCGATACAGCAACGCGCCACACGCCTGGGCGAGCCCTGAGTGCAAGACACTGAGCGGAGGAAGCCAGGCACACCCAGGGAGACCGAGAGCAGACGGGAGGTGGCCGGGGCGGGGAAGGTGGGGATGGGAGTACGGGGCAAACTTCACAGATACGGGGTTTGTTTCAGGGGGGACAAAAATGTCCCAGAGTTACTGATACCATTAGAATCACTCATGGTAATGGCTGTGCAATCCAGGAATCTGCTAAAAATGCAGCTCATTCTACCCTTTGTGTGGACTGCGTGGTACGCAAACGACATCCCAAATTGTTGGTGGGGAAAAAGCAAGCAGTGACTGGGCTCTAGGAAACTTTAAAACCACCCACTTTACAGTGATTCTCCCTGTCCCCGCTGGAGAATAACTAAATTATTGAACTGCCTTAAAATGTTAGCCTTCAGCACTCTGCAGCTATTTTTAGAAGTGCTCATCAGTCCTGGGGAGATGGAAATCGTAATTGTGAAGCATCCTGAACCAGCTCTGTAACCCCGAGGACTCACCCTGGGCACACAGCGGCCCGGTGTCCTGGGCTGGGAGTCAGGAGGCAGCAGCCTGTACCCCGGCTGACCCGGCCGCTCCATCCTCGGAACCCCCTCTGCATGAGCAGAATTCCTGGAATCCAGCTGCCTGCTCTGCAGCTCTACTCGGCAGCCACCCCTGACCGTGTTCCAGCTAATTCTGCAGAATGGGAATGCATGAGGATCACCCTGGAGCCCTGGGGATTAACAGAGCAGGCACAGGAGGCTTCCCCCGAGGGCCCCCATCAGAGGAAATGTCACCACCTCTCCGGAAAGGCAGTGGGAATAGCCCCATAACTGCAGGTCCTTTCGAGGGGGCAGAACGTGGTTCTGCCAAAGGTGAAAATAAACTGGGTCATCAAAAACTAAAGTACAGGAATGGACCTGGCAATACCATTTCTAGGCATATACTCTGAAGAAGCCAAAACTGAAAAAGACACACGTATGGATGGATGTGAGAGCTGGAACAGAAAGAAAGCTGAGAGCCGAAAAATTGATGCTTTTGAACTGCAGTACTGGAGAAGATTCTTGAGAGAGTCCGTTGGACTGCAAGGATATCAAACCAGTCTATCCTAAAGGAAACCAGTCCTGAACAGTCACTGGAAGGACTGATGCTGAAGCTGAAACTCCAATACATTGGCCACCTGATGCGAAGAACTGACTCACTGGAAAAGACCCTGATGCTGGGAAAGATTGAAGGTGGGAGAAGGGGACGACAGAAGATGAGATGGTTAGATGGCATCACTGATTCGATGGACACAAGCTTGATCAAGCTCCGGGAGTTGGTGATGAACAGGGAAGTCTGGTGTGCTGCAGTCCATGGGGTCACAAACTGTCGGACACGAATGAGTGACTGCGTTGAACTGAACCCCAGTCAGTGTTCACTGCAGTACTATTTAATAAAATAGCCAAGACGTGGAAGCAACCTAGATGTCCATCGACAGATGAGTGGATAAAGAAGCTGTGGTACATACATAGAATGGAATACTACTCAGCCACAAAAAGGAATGCTGTTGAGTCAGTTCTAATGAGGTGGATGAACCTAGAGCCTGTTATACAGAGTCAAGTCGGAAAGACGAAAACCAATATTAACACATACATATGGTTTATTAACACATACATATGGAATCTAGAAGGATGGTAATGACGAGTCTGTTTGCAGAGCAGCAATGGAAACGCAGACGTAAGAGAACACACTTGTGGACAAAGATGGGGGAGAAGAAGGAGGGGGTGAGAGGATGGAGGGCAGCATGGATGCATACTCACCAACGTGTGTAAACAGACTGCGGTGGGAATTCACTGCACGGCTCAGGGAGCTTCGGCTGGAGCTCCGCAACAACCTAGAGAGGTGGGGACGGGCGGGCAGGGGGAGGGAGGTCGAAGAGGGAGGGGACAAATGTAGACCTATGGCTAATTCATGTTGATGTGGGACAGAAATCAAGCCAATATAGCAAACCAATCATCAATCAAAAAAATAAATATTTACCAAAAAAAAAAAAACCAACCAGTACAGGATGAACCAACTAGTACAGAAATGGACCAACTAGGACAGGAACCAACTAGTATAGGAACCAACCAGTACAGGGTGAACCAACTAGTACAGGAATGGACCCAGCAATGCCACTTCTAGGCATATACTCTGTTCAAACTAAAACTGAATAAGACACATGTGTGGATGGATGTGAGAGCTGGACTATAAAGAAAGGTGAGTGGTGAAGAATTGAACTTTTGAATTGTGCTGAGTTGAAAAGCTGAGTGCTTTTGAACTGTGGTGTTGGAGAAGACTCTTGAGAGTCCCTTGGACTGCAAGGAGATCCAACCAGTCCATCCTAAAGGAGATCAGTCCTGAGTGTTCATTGGAAGGACTGATGTTGAAGCTGAAACTCCAATCCTTTAGCTACCTGATGCCAAGAGCTGACTCATTTGAAAAGACCCTGATACTAGGAAAGATTGAAGGTGGGAGAAGGGGACAACAGAGGATGAGACGGTTGGATGGCATCACCGACACGATGGACTTGAGTTTGAGTAAACTCCGGGAGTTGGTGATGCACAGGGAGGCCTGGCGTGCTGCAGTCCATGAGGTCGCAGAGAGTCAGACACGACTGAGCGACTGAACTGAACAGGAATGAATGCTCCTAGCAGCAGCATCACAACAGTTAAAAAGTGGAAACAACCCGTGGTCCACCAACAGAAGCTGGGGGCAGGTGGTGGTGCCCAGTCGTGCCTGACACCACGACCCCATGAACTGTCGCCCGCCAGGCTCCTCTGTCCAGGGGATTCTCCAGGCAAGAACCCTGGAGTGGGTTGCTGTTCCCTACTCCAGGGGATCTTCCTGACCCAGGGATCGAACCCACGTCTCTCACACCTCCTGCACTGGCAGGCAGATTCTTTACCACTGAGCCATCAGGGGAGCCCCAACAGAAGAACAGAGGAAACTTGCTCCATCCACACAAGGTAAGAGAATTCAGCCGTTAAAAGGGACGATGCCCTGACGCAGCCACAATGGGGACGAACGCTGGAAACATTCTAATCAGTGAGAGAACCCAGACACAAATGCCTCCCCCCACCCCCCGTCGTACCAGCCACTTACATGCAACGTCCAGAGCAAAGCAGTCCACAAAGACAGAAGAAACCAGACGGGTGGCTGCTGGGGGCTGCAAGGATGGGGCTGTTCGTGGATGAGGGGTGTCCTTTTGGGGTGACAGAACTAGAACTTTCTGTACTAAATGCCACTGAACTGTACAGTTTTAAATGGTTGGTTTTATGTGTATCTCACCTCAATAATAAAAAAGAACCTCATTCACAAAACCTCACAAGGATTCAGAATCCACTTTATGGAGAAAGGGAGGAGAGAAAACCTGAAATAAGGCAAAATGTCAACATTCTCAGGGATGAGGAGGAAAGGGGAAAAGACATCTCATCAGCTTCTGTCACAGCACCTTTCTGAGGCTGACCTTCCCGTGACCCTCCAGGAGTGCCAGAGTGTGGACTCCGCCTTGCCACTGTCCTATCTGTGCCAAGGCTTAAAAGTCTGGGGAGGCAAGAACGTGACTTCATCTGACCTACCCATTCTCCCGATGAGAAAACTGAGGCTGGGGTCCCAAAGCTGCTGAGCAGCCAGTCAGGAGCAGAGCTCCCATGCCTGCCTTTCTGCCGTGGCCCCTCCGCTCCCTCTGGAAAATCGCTCATCACAAAAGAAGACCCTGTGGGTCCCTAACCTCCGGAGAACGTTCTTAACTCTGCTTCTGCTCTGGCTCCATGACAGAGAGGGCAAAAGTGCAGGCGGAAACGAGCTCCGTAGCAGCTACCGCCTAAGATCACTCAGGAACAAAGTTAAAATATTAATTACGCCCGCCAGCCGAACCCACAGAGCCCGTGACTCCTGAAAGCGTGAAACCCCAGCTGGGCCCTCCGCTCGTGAGTGTAATGACGACCAGCAGAGGGGGGACTAGACGCAGACGGGGCTGCACCAAACCCACACAGGGCGCGCGCCTCCCAGGGACCCTGGACTTGGACTTTCGCTTCAGCCAAACGGGCCTGAGCAAAGGGATGCATGGGCGCTTGCCTCTTCTTGCTGTTCTCGGGGACCCTGAGACCTCCCAACAAGCCAGGCTGGCCTGCCAGAGGGGGGCGGTGAGAGATGGATGATGCAGTTACCACCCACCCCAGCCAACAATTAGCCCACCCCAGAGACGTGAGTGAGGCCTGCTCACCAGCTGACCACAGCTGAACTCAGTGACCACAAGGACCACCCATCCTCCTCGAGTTCAAATGGTGAGATAAACAAATCAGGGGCTGGCAAATGGCTGCCTGTGGGCCAAATATGGCCCATGGCTTGTTTCTCTAAATAAAGTTTTATTGGGGCACAGCCACGACCATTTATTTACATAATGCCTGTGACTGCTATTGCTTTGTAGAGAGACTTCACAGCATAATGCAAAAAATATTTACTCTCTGGCCCTGAAATAAGCATTGTCATTTTACCCTAAGTTCTGCAGGGTTTTGTTCTGCAGGCTGGTAGCTGAGACCGCCATCTAATAGTTACTGACTAGGCTGGTGTGAGCAGCCCCGCAGGGTGGAGGAGCAGGCAACGCCCAGGATCACACAGGGGGTTCACGCAGCCAGCAGCCACACAGCAGAACGGAGCTGCAGCTCGTCCAACCCCAGAGGCCTGACCCCATCACAGTGCAGACTTTCCAGAAAGGGCTCCTAACCGGATGACTAACTTTATACCCCACCCCCAGCTTCCAGGCCCTCCCCACTCTCTGCAATAAACGAAGGCAGGATCAAGTTTCAAATGAACAAAAGCGCATCCACATCAGGAAAGTCATCTGAGAGCCAAGAAGACCCACTTAGAACAGCCCCCACCTCTGCCTGGAGATCCTGGAGGCTGGGGGTGTGGTGTCAGCCCCACTGGGAGCCCCCCCAGGGGACCTCACCAATGCGCCAGGGAGCTCGGGTGGGTCCCCAAGGCTTTCAGGACGCCTGCGGGGGCAACTGGTACCCTGAGAGGTTGCTGGGTCCCTGCCCCACCCCGTCACCCTGAGCCCCCCCATAAACCACGTGCACTCACAGCTCAGACCAGAGGCTCTGCAGAGACCAGATGGGGCAGGAATTCACAACAGGACCTGGACAGGAGGTCCCAGCAGGAGAGGGGAAGGGAGTTTGCTGCCTCCAGCGCGCACGTGGCCCTGGTCCAATCAGAGCAGCTCGAGCATAGACAGGTGTTGCCAATGACGGTGGCGTGAGCGGCTCATGGCACACACGCGCGGGCGGGTCTCGGTGAGACGGGCTGTGACCCGGGGCCCTCTGCCGCGGTGCCTGCACCTGGACGCGCCTCTGCTCCAGCAAAGAGACCATAGGAACTAAAAGTAACACTGCACGGGCAATTGGGGCAAATTCCACACAAAAGCTACAAAGAGACCAAAAACCCAACTGCCACTGCTGAAGAGCGGGGAGCAGAAGCAGGGCACCGCGCCTGCCCCCTGCGCTCAGCACTGCCTGATGGGCAGGCAGACCACCCACGCCACCCGTCTGGCCCCAGGACACACCCCTACCCTCACCTCCCGGAAGGAACTAGCTCCTTCCCCCTCCTGGACGGAGCCAGGGAACCTGCTGGTTGCTCTTGCGCCCCCCCAGCTGCAGCGGGGGCCCCAGTGAAGACTTGCCTGGATTTCCTGTCTGGCCTCTGAGCAATTTCTATTGATTAAGGAGGCCAAGAACCCGGGTCCGTAACAACAGTCACAACTTTTATGTAGATGATTTCATTCAGTGCTCAACGTCACCAGAGATGTCATTACCCCCATTTTTAGGAAGAGGAAACTGAGGCCCAGAGAGGTCAGCTGGCTGGCCCAAGGTCACACAGCAGTCACGTGTCCGAGCACAGGCACCCCGTTTGGAGGACACTAGGGCATGCACGGTGGGGGAGCCGGTCAAAAACTCCCCAAAGCTGCTGAGATTCAGGAGCAAGAACAGAGATGTAAAACCGCTGTAGCCCTGCTCCATCCTGGGGCCGCGATACTCCCCATGTGGATAAAATCCTCCAGGCCAGACACCCCCGACCTCAGCCTCGGAGGAGGATGCTCTGGATCACTGCCCTCATCCCCGCCAGGACAAAGGCACCATCCAGGCTCTGGGCCTGCTGGAGTCAGAAGGATGTTTGAGAAGGTGAACCTGCCTTCATCCTCATCCCTTCTCCCAGAGGTTGGGAGACAGAGCTACCCAAACAAAGAGGCACTGGGCAGATTTCATGGTAAGTGGTCAGCAGAGACATCAGGACGGACAGACACTCGGGGAGAGAAGCAAGGCAAAACCCTCGCATCCTTCCAGCTCTGAGGCTGGGCTGGTGAAAGCACAAAGGCATCTGCAGTGACAAAACCCCAGTCACTGCACCTCTCTGGGCCCCAAGTTTCCCCTTCTGTGAAATGGGTATAAAACTACTTCCTCCACCCCCAGGGTGGATTGTGAAGATGCCACGAGATGACAGGCATGGAAGTGCCTGGCACAGGTAGGCAACGTCATGCATTCTGACAAAAGCTGGCAACAAAATGCAAATAATAATACTCGAGCTACCCACAAAGATATATGTAACTTTTTTTATTACTTTATCTTATTCTATTTTATGTGATGGCATTGTTTATTACAACGAAATTAAGTAAGCCTGGTAAAGAAATAATTTTTGCCTCAAGACGTGGAGTATCGTGGAGCTGGCTGAGTGGTCCGTTACCCTGGAGGTATCTCTTGCCTTCTAGGAAAGCCCCAAAGCACCCCTCCTTCCTGTAGGTCACTGACCCCACAGCCAAGCATGGGTTACGTTTTGCTGGGGAATCTGCCAGGCGTTTCACGTGACTGCACATCCTGACCGAGTACTTTGCGGATGCTCCAGTGGAGGCCAGAAAACCATCTGTATGTCCAGGGGCAGCAATGAATGCTGGATAATAATAATACTATTCCCAGACACTTCCAGTAAGAATCCAGGTGTTTCGGGGTTTTTTGAGAATAAACCCCAAAAGCAATTTCACTGGGCCTGGTCTGGGTGGAACGTCTACACTAACCCACACGAGCCTCAGGGTTTAGGGGAAGCCGCTCAGCCCTGGGGGTCAGGCGTCCCGCAGGAAACCTGTTGGGACCAGGCTAGGTCCCTTCTCCTTTCTGAGGTCCAGTGTTCTCTCAAAGGCTGGACCTGGGCCCCCCAGCACCAGCATTCTGGAACCCTGATCCATCCTAGTTAATGCTGGGGTCCCCTCCACCCCCAGTTTCTCTGAGAGGTGGGACTGAGCCCACCCTGGAGTAGAAAGCTCACAAAACAGAAGTTCTCACCTCTTTCTCTGTTCCTGCAATGAAGTCCTACTGGCGAACCCAGGAATCACCTCTGCAGAAAGGGGGCTCAATCTGAGAACAAGACGGTGGGATGCCAGGTGGAAGCAGGGGGGACTTGGGTGGGGGTGGGGGGCAGGGGACAAAGAAACAAGGAAGCCGATCCCAGCCTGCAATGAGGGATGCTACAAATCCGTCCTAACAGCAACAGAACTGAAGCCACAGACGTAATTGTCAATTTCCAAGTAGCCACGTTTCAAACAGAAAAAAGAAGAAAACCAGTTGAAATGAATCTATGGAACCCAAAACATGTAAAATATTGACACTGCAACTTGCAGCACTAGCCACGTTTCAAGGGCTTGATAGCCCCGTGGGGCTGGCGCCACCACTCTGAACAGACAGAGCTGATCGGCGCTGAGCTGGGTATCTCGTACAGGACGCAACGGTCCCGGACGCACAAGGTAAGTAAGACGCTGGCTCAGCGCTCCAGCATCTCCTTGGACCGGCCGAGCCCGGGGGTCCAGCTTGTCTAAGCTCGATCCTCCCTGATGGGGAGCCCTGAGCTGACCCAGCCCCTTGAACGGACTCCTCTTCTCATCCACAAAAGCGAATGATCTGCAGCATGGCTGTGTGCGGGCTAAAGGAGATCATATCGCCAAGCATCAAAGCTCCCTTCAGAGGGACTGTAAACACACACGGTGGACTCGGAGCCAGATGGATAGAAAAGCAATCCCCAAAGGACTCTGGGAGCTTAGCCACGAAAGGGGGAGGGGCAGAGGCAGCAGGGAAGGGGGCAGGTCCTCCTGCGCTGAAAGGGACAAACTGGATCCACAACAGATACTGGACACAAGGGCTAAGTCCTGATGGAAGAAATAACACACGAATGCAAAGCAAAACACTGAAATGATCAGAAGAGAACAGAGGAGGACGTTTCATGACAATGGGCTAGGAATGACTCGGAACAGAGAAATCCTGGGACATCAGAAGGCACAGTTCAGTGAATGAGTCCGTCTAGTCAAAGCCATGGTTTTTGCAATAGTCATGTACGGATGTGAGAGCTGGACCATCAAGAAGGCTGAGCGCTGAAGAACTGATGCTTTTGAATTGTGGTGCTGGAGAAGACTCTTGAGAGTTCCGTGGACTGCAAGATCAAACCAGTCCATCCTAAAGGAAATCAACCCTGAATATTCATTGGAAGGACTGATACTGAAACTGAAGCTCCAATCCTTTGGCCACAAGACACAAAGAGCCAACTCACTGGAAAAGACCCTGATGCTGGGAAAGATTGAGGGCAGGAGAAGAGGGGGACAACAGAGGATGAGATGGTTGGATGGCATCACTGACTCAACGGACATGAGTTTGAGTAAATTCCGGTAGTTGGTGAAGGACAGGGAAGCCTGGCGTGCTGCAGTTCATGGGGTCACAGAGAGCCTGACATGACTTAGTAAGTGACCAACGAAGTGAATGAGCGATATCACTCTGGCCCGGAGCCCTCCTCGGACCTGTCCTAGTTCCAGATGAACCCACAGAGGGGAGACCCAGATTCCCAGGCAGAAGCACCTTTCCTCCCTGGGGCTGGAGACACTGGATGTGGAATTTCTCCGGCGTGCCTTGTGGAGACACTCAGGAGGACAGATGGGCCTCTTCCCGTAGGAAAGTCGTCTGGCTAAGGAGAGTGGTGAGAGAGCCTCAGCTTTGCCATCCTGAGACCAGACAGACTCTGGGCTGCTCACCGCTTTAAAACGTGCCTTCTGAAAGGAGGGGCTTGAATACCCACACTCACGGCAGCGTCACTCACAACGGCCAAAAGGTGGACGCAAGCGGTGTCCATGGACCAATGAACAGACACGCAAGATGTGGTCCACCCACACAACGGAAGGCGGCTGTTGTTGCTCAGTCACTCAGCCCCGTCTGACTCTTTCGCAACCCCATGGACTGTAGCCCGCCAGGCTCTTCTATCCATGGGATTTCCCGGGCAAGAACACTGGGGTGGATGGCTATTCCCTTCTCCCAGGCATCCTTCCCACCTGATCAAACCCAAGTCTCCTGCTCAGCAAGTGGATTCTTCACCACTGAGCCACCAGGGATTACAGAGGCTTAAAAAGGAAGGAAACTAGGACACAAGCCACAACACAAAGGAACCTTGAGGACACTATGCCCAGTGAACTAACTAAGCCAGACCCAGAGGAAGAGGTGATGTGCGCTTCACTTGTAGGAGGACTCCAGTCACCAGATGCACAGAGACACAGAGCAGGGCGGCAGGGGCCGGGGGCTGGGGGAGGAGACGGGCAGGGGGTGCTATGGGGACAAAGCGTCAGTCCGGGACGCGGGAAGGCTCTGGACATGGATGGTGAGCTGTGCCCTTAACGTGGTTCCGTTGGCGAGTCAGTTCAGTCGCTCAGCGGTCTCCGACTCTCTGCGACCCCACGGACTGCAGCACGCAGGCTTCCCTGCCATCACAACTCCCGGAGCCTGCTCAAACTCATGTCCATCGAGCTGGTGATGCCACCCAACCATCTCATCCTCTGTCATCCCCTTCTCCTCCCGCCTTCAGTCTTTCCCAGCATCAGGGTCTTTTCCAATGAGTCAGCTCTTTCTTCCCATCAGGTGGCCAAAGGATTGCGTTTCAGCTTCAGCATCAGTCCTTCCAATGAATATTCAGGACCGATCTCCTTTAGGATGGGCTGGTTGGATCTCCCTTGCAGTCCAAGGGACTCTCGAGAGTCTTCTCCAGCTCCACAGGATGGTGGGGGCCAGGGGCTGGGGGAGGAAACGGCGAGTGAGCGTCTTCACGTACTTAAAATGGCCAATTGTATGTTACATACACCTTAGCGCAACTTAAGAATGCTAAGTGCAAAAAAGTGCTTTCCGCATCAATTTCCATCCAGTTCCTTACTTCTCACTCACTGCCTCCCTCCTCCGCTTTAAGTCAGTGATCAAGTGTGGCTTCTCAGGGAGGCTCACCCTCCCCACCTCCACCCTAGCCCCTCACCAGGCTCTCCTTCCCCACAGGGCCACGGAGGCGCCTCTCTCAGCCCTCTTCCCATCGTTTCTCTCCTCTGGCTACAGCTAACACTGAGCAAGCAGAAAGGAGGCAATCTTCAACGTGAGGGTGGAAGCTAAGGAAAACGAACTTAGAAAAACAGAGCAAAAAATGGATGAGGCCAACTTTGGTTCTCTGAAAAAGTCAATGAAATTGACAAACTGTTCATTTAGAATGATCAGGAGGGGGAAACGCTCAAATCACCAAACTCAGAAATGAAGGGGGGGGACACTTTTACCAGCCTCGCGGGAACACAAAGGGAGACAAGGGAACGCTATGAACGATGGAGGGACAATGAATCAGATGCTGAGAGCAAACAGATAGATTTCAGTGAATGCAAGCCAGCCACCGGGACTCAAGGAGAAACAGAAGACCTAGGCACACACAGACCAGGTCGGGGGCTGGTCAACACGTTCAAAACTTCACACAAAGAGAAGCTCGGGCCCAGGCAGCCTCCCTGGTGAACGCCACCAAACATTTAAAAAAATTAATTTCTCAAAAACATACAGGTTCTCCTCTATGTTCTCAGCAGCACTACTCACAACAGCCAGGACATGGACGCAACCCAAGTGTCCATCGACAGAAGAATAGATGAAGATGTGGCACATATATACAATAGAATATTGCTCAGCCATCAGAAAGAATGAAATAATGCCATTCGCATTATTATTATCGTGCTGCAGGTCCAACATGAATGGACCTGGAGATTATCATACTAAGCGAAGTCAGAGAAAGATGAGTATCATATGATATCACTTACACGTGGAATTGAAAATATGGCACAAATGAACTTGTCTATGAAACAAAAGCAGACTCACAGACATAAAGAACAGACTTGTGGCTGCCAGGGCGGTGGAGAGGAAGGCGGATGGAACTTGGAGTTTGGGTTAGCAGACGCAAACTATTATATATAGAATGGATAAAAAAACGAGGTCTTCCCAGGTGGCTCAGCGGTAAAGAATCCACCTGCCAGCAGGAGACAGAAGAGAGGTGAGTTTGATCCTTGGGTCGGGAAGATCCCCTGGAGGAAGAAATGGCAACCTGCTCCAGTATTCTTGCCTGGGAAATTCCATGGACAGAGGAGCCCGGCGGGCTACAGTCCACGGGGTTGCAAAGAGACACAACTGACCATGATACATCTATACATATATTGTATAGCAAAAGGAACTATATTTAATATCCCGTGATAAACTATAATATATATATACACACACACACATATATATAATGGAAAAAAATAACCAAAAAAGGATTTATACATATGTATAACTGAATCACTTTGCAGAATCACTTTGCAGAAATTAAATTTATGACATCATAAATCAACTATACTTCAATTTAAACAAGAATTAATGCCAACTCATGGCGAATTCTTCCAAAAAATAGAAGAGAATGCACTCTAAAAATTTTATGAGGCCAGTATTACCGTGATACCATCCCAAGACAACTACAGACTCATAGCTCTTATGCACACACACACCAAAAGCTCAGCAAAATTCTAGAAAACTGAATCTGGCAGCTTACAAAAAGGATTATAAACCATGACTGAATGGGATTTACCCCAAGAATGCAAAATTGGTTTAACATTGAAAAATCAATTAACGTAAGTCACCGTATTAATAGAAGCAGCTGATCGTCCCGAGAGATACAGAAAAGGCACTTGACAAAACACAGCACCACTTCATGATATAAACGCTCAGCAAAGAAGAGAGCCTCTTCAGCCTGAGAGAGGGCATCCGCATAGCACCCACCACCGCCACCACAAGCGATGGTGAACAGCTGGAGGCGTCCCCAGGATCAGGAGCCAGACCCGGTGCGCCTTCTCACCACCTCCATTCAATGATGTGCTGAGGGTTCCAGCCAGGGCGCCTGGGCGACAGCGAAACAGAAGCGCCAGGCTGGAAAGGAAGTGTGGGACGATCTCACTTCTCAGGTGAAGTCTGCCTCCCTCCCAGGGGGCTGCCCCGGCCCCCAGCCACCTCCGTCCACCCGTCCCTCTGCACGTGGTCTGCCTCCCTGGGATCAAGACCGGCCCCCCTCCGGGACCAAGACACAGTCTTCTCACCTAAGGAACTGCCTGGCTCCCAATTGTCACCACCACACCATCTAGCTTTCCTGGTGGCTCAGAGGTAAAGAACCTGCCTGCCAATGCAGAAGACACAGGTTTGATCCCTGGGTCGGGAAGATCCCCTGGAGAAGGAAATGGCAACCCACTGCAGAATTCTTACCTGGAGAATCCCATGGACAGAGGAGCCTGGCATGAGGCTGTCCATAGGGTCGAAAAAGACTCGGACACAACGTAGCAACTGAGCATAGAACACCGCACTCCCGAGAGAGCAAAGGGCCCTTCCCCAGCAAACCCCGGCTGCGGATGGAACCGGCTCTGGCCTGGCTGAGCCCACATCCCACCACCAGCAGGCCCATCCCATGGGGTGGGGACTACCTGATGACCTTCTGGATCAATGCCCCGCTTTTCATGGTCTTATCTTGTTTCGGAAAATAGCTGTTGTTTATTTTTGTTTTTCATAAAACGACGTTATTTACATTAACATATGGGTTCAGCTACTGTCATTTTTAAACGCATTGCTGAATATTTTTAAATTCTCTTTTTAAATTTCTAACAGTATGCGTGTGCGTGTAAGTTGCTTCAGTCGTGTCTGACTCTTGTGACTCTATAGTCTGGAGTCCGCCAGGCTCCTCTGTCCATGGGATTCTCCAGGCAAGAACACTGGAGTGGGCTGCCATACCCTCCTTTAGGGGATCTTCCCAAACCAGGATGGACCTGCATCTCTTACGTCTCCTGCACTGCCAGGCGGGTTCCTTACCACTAGCACCACCTGGGAAGCCCTTCTAATAGGATACATGTCCACAGATGCAACGCACATGAACAAAACACCCTCGGGTCCCTAAAACGCTTCAAAGAGGGGAGGAGGATCCTCAGACCAAAAATTTGAGAAGTCCTGTGCCACCTTGCTGCATTCATCCTGCAAGGAGCAGAAAGGGAAGCTTGGGCATCATCCCTAAGATGGCAGGGGGTGGGAAGGGCTGTTGCTGTTGTCCAGTCGCTGAGTCGTGTCTGACTCTTTGCGACCCCGTGGACTGCAGCACGCCAGGCTTCTCTGTCCTTCACCATCTCCCAGAGCTTGCTCAGACTCATGTCCATTGAGTCAGTGAAGCCATCCAACCATTTCATCTTCTGTCATCCCTTCTCCTCCTGCCCTCAATCTTTCCCAGCATCAGGGTCTTTTCCAAACAGTCAGCTCTTCACATCATGTGGCCAAAGTACTGGGGCTTCAGCTTCAGCATCAGTCCTTCCAATGAATACTCAGCACTGATATCCTTTCAGATGGACTTGTTTGACCTCCTTGCAGTCCAAGAGACTCTCAAGAGTCTTCTACAGCACCACAGTTCGAAAGCATCAATTTTTCAGCGCTCAGCCTTCTTTACGGTCCAAGTGTCACATCCACACATGACTACCTGAGAAACCGTGGCTTTGACTACACAGAGCTTTCTCATGAAGTGATGTCTCTGTTTTTTAATACACTGTCTAGGTTTGTCACAGCTTTTTTCCAAGGAACAAGCATCTTTTAATTTCATGGTTGCAATTATTGTCCACATTGATTTTGGAGCCCAAGGAAATGAAATCTGACAGTTTCCATCATTTTCCAGCAATTTCCCCCTTCTGCTTGCCATGAAGTGATAGGACTAGATGCCATGATGGTAGTTTTTTGAATGCTGAGTTTTAAACCAACTTTTTTACTCTCTTTTCACCTTCATCAAGAGGCTCTTTAGTTCCTCTTCACTTTCTACCATTAAAGTGGTATTATCTGCATATTTGAGGTTATTGATATTTCTCCTGGCAATCTTGATTCCAGCTTGTGCTTCTTCCAGCCCAGCATTTCTCATGATGTACTCTGAATATAATTTAAATAAGCAGGGTGACAATACATAGCCTTGACGTACTCCTTTTCCTATTTGAAACCAGTCTGTTGTTCCATGTCCAGTTCTAACTGTTGCTTCCTGACCTGCATACAGGTTTCTCAAGAGGCAGGTCAGGTAGTCTGGTATTCCCATCTCTTTCAGAATTTTCTCAGAATTTTCCACAATTTCTTGTGATCCACACAGTCAAAGGCTTTGGCATAGTCAATAAAGCAGAAATAGATGTTTTTCTAGAACTCTCTTGCTTTTTCAATGATCCAGAGGATGTTGGCAATTGGATCCCTTGTTCCTTTGCCTTTTCTAAAACAAGCTTGAACATCTGGAAGTTCACGGTTCACGTACTGCTGAAACCTGGCTTGGAGAATTTTGAGCATCACTTTACTAGCGTGTGAGATGCATGCAATTGTGCGGTAGTTTGAGCATTCTTTGGCATTGCCTTTCTTTGGGATTGGAATGAAAACTGACCTTTTCCAGTCCTGTGGCCACTGCTGAGTTTTCCAAATTTGCTGGCATATTGAGTGCAGCACTTTCACAGCATCATCTTTTAGGATCTGAAATAGCTCAACTGGAATTCCATCACCTCCACTAGCTTTGTTCGTAGTGATGCTTCCTAAGGCCCACTTGACTTCACACTCCAGGATGTCTGGCTCTAGGTGAGTGATCACACCATCGTGGTTATCTGGGTCGTGAAGACATTTTTTGTAAAGTTCTTTTGTGTGTTCTTGCCACCTCTTCTTAATATCTTCTGCTTCTGTTAGGTCTATATAATTTATGTCCTTTATTGAGCCCATCTTCGCATGAAATGTTCCCTTGGTATCTCCAGTTTTCTGTAAGACATCTCTAGTCTTTCCCATTCTATTGTTTTCCTCGATTTTTTTGCACCAATCACTGAGGAAGGCTTTCTTATCTCTCCTTGCTGTTCTTTGGAACTCTGCATTCAGATGGGACTATCTTTCCTTTTCGCTCCTCTTCTTTTCATAGCTATTTGTAAGGCCTCCTCAGGTGGCCATTTTGCTTTTGTGCATTTCTTTTTCTTGGGGATGCTCTTGATCCCTGTCTCCTGTACAATGTCACGAACCTCCGTCCATAGTTCATCAGGCGCTCTGTCAGATCTAGTCCCTTAAAGGCTGCAGTGGATATGGTTAAAATTAGGAACAGTTACTCTCCAAACATCAGTATTTACTCCCCAAACCAAGTTCTACATCCTTCGCAAATATTTAAACCTACAAAGCACAACTTCAGAAGCTGACTTGAAAATGCAATGAGGGGCACTTCCTTAGCGGTCCAGTGGCTAAGACTTCGCCTTCCCGTACAGTGGGTGCAAGTTAGACTTCTGGTTGGGAAGCTAAGATCCCACATGCCTCTTGGCCAAACATCAACACACATAAAAGAGGGCATCCCCTTCAATAAAGACTTTACAAACAGTCCACATCAAAAAAATCTTCAAGAACAAAAAACACATCATGCTCTGGGGCCCTTTATTAGGCAGGGAGAGTTGGCAAAGTGAGTAACACGCTCTTTCTGAGGCTGCTGCTGCTAAGTCGCTTCAGTCGTGACCAACTCTGTGCAACCCCATAGACGGCAGCCCACCAGGCTCCCTCGTCCCTGGGATTCTCCAGGCAAGAATACTGGAGGAGGCTGCCATTTGCTTCTCCATTCTGGAGGCTAAGCCCAGACAGTCTGACAGTGTTAAATGTGGGTACAACTTATAACCCTGGACTTGCCCCACAAGAGCCAGCAGAGAAACAGAACGTTCTATCACCAGGTGCCCACTGACGTGAAAGGAATTCCAGAAGACACCTGAGTGTGGGCAGGTGGGTGACGACACCGCAGCGTGGCGACCCGGGAGACCCTGAGACCCTTTCAGGCCCCCGAAGAGGCAGGAACGTGTCATAGCGACCCTGGGATGATGGCCTTTCCCCACCCCATTCTCGAGTAAACTGTGGATTCTCAATGGGTGGAATGCAGATGCCCATGAGAATCTCGATGTCGGTTCCTAACGGATTCATGAATCATAATAAAGATGACAATATACCTAAGAAAAAAAGACAAGAAAGAAGGAAAGCAAGTGGGAGGGAGGGGGGAGGAAGGATGGTAGGACGGGGGAGAGAGAGCTGGAAGGGAGAGGAACGGAGGAACTTGGCAGCTTTGACCTCTGGAGCTTGTGGCTTCATTCACTCCTGAGTCAAAGGAAGCACTCTGGAAACCTCCCCAGGACTGTTGTCAAGCCCCGTCCCACCCCTCCCTGCACTGGCTTCTGCCACTACCCACCCCAGGAGGTGACCGGAGCCTCAGCCGGCCCACCCCCAGGGCACATCCATCAGCTCTGACCCAGCTGTGATGCAGGCTCCCTTCCCCTTCCACCAAGACTGGAAGCCCCTTCAGTGGTGGCCAGGCCTGTGCTGGATGCATCCTTGCCGCCCAGAGACCCACTTCAGAATGACCGTGGGAGCCAGTGACGACAACATTTTGAGCCCCTTCAAAGCATTTCTTGTATCTGCTTTCAGAGGGGAAAAAAAAAAAAAGGTCTATCACATCAGGAACTGTGATCAGAAACTCTGGTTTTCACTTGCTGGCTACAGTTTTTCTCACACCATAGTAACAAGAAAAATAAACTTCTAATGATGAGTTTTCCCGCTGGGTAACGTGTGTGGTGTTGGGGCATACGGCTGGACTCTTCCAGGCTGCCTGGGGCGACCCCAGCTCCCATATTCCCTTGCTGTGTGGTCTGGGGCAAGTGGCTTCACTCCTCCAGGCTTCAGGCTCCTGATCTGTAAAATGGGAATAACCAACTGCAATCTCTTTATGGAGGGTTTTGTGTGTTTTTTTTAATGCGGACCATTTTTAGAAAACTTTTATTGAATTTGTTACAATGCTGAAGCTGAAGTTCTAATACTTTGGCCACCTGATGGGAAGAGCCAGCTCATTGGAAAAGACCCTGATGCTGGGAAAGATTAAGGCAGGAGGAGAAGGGAGCAACAGAGGATGAGAAGATTGGATGGCATCACCGACTCGACAGACATGAGCCTGAGCAGACCCTGGGAGGCAGTGAAGGACAGGGAAGCCTGGCGTGCTGCAGTCCATGGGGTGGGACACGACTTAGCGACTGAACAGCAACAATATTGCTTCTGCTTTGTGTTTCAGATTTCTGGCCCCGAGGCAGGCGGGGTCCAGGGAATGAACTTGCACCCCCTTCAGTGCAGAGTGGAGTCTCATCCACTGGGCCGCCACGGAAGTCCTTCTCTTCTTGGAGTTTCAAGAATCTTGGATGAGGTCATCTACAGCAAGATACAGGGCCATGCTGGGCAGAAGGGGAGACACTTACAGCGGCCAGAATAAGAACCAGAACATTTATTCCTGCCAGGTCCCAGGGCATCACAGCGACATGACCCAACACCCCAGGCCTCATCCAGGTGTGTTTAGGTCCCCCTCGCCTTCCTTTCCCAGAGGGGACCCTCTCTGTGCTCTGCGGCACCGGATGGGTACCTTCATCACAGCTCCTATGCCACCAGCACTGTCTGCCCCTCCCCTCCCCCCTCCCGCCTGGAACCTCCGGGGCGGCCCTCATGTTGGCAAGACACAGAGAAAATCCAGCATAACCTAGATCACCTCTGAAAGATGCCCAGCCCTTTATTTGGGTGGGCGGGTCAAGGCCAGGTCTCAAGGGTCCCCTGGCCTGGCTCTTCACCCAATCAGTCCCAGGTGAGGGCAGGGGGCTTCCGAGACGATCCGGCCTTTGTTTGGGTGCTTTCCTCCTCAATCTATTCCTTCCCACAAAGCAGAGGATTCAATAAACTGTCAATAAACTGTCCCCTCCCTGGGGCTCGGGACAGTGTGAGGCGCAGGGAGGCTGTGCCCATCCTTTTCTCCTGGCTCTTCCAGCCACACACTCCCCCCACCCCCGACTCCAGGAGCAACGACCGACTCCAGGTCTGAAAGCCTGTTGCCAAGCTGGGCCTTGGGTTTACCAGGCAGAAGCTGGAAACCTGGGGAACTGAGTCCAGCAGCCAGGGGCTGGGGTCCACACTGAGGGCTCCCCACAATTCCCTCAGCATCTCCCAAACTGAGCCCCACTTTGGAAAAGCCTCCCGCACTCACCCGAGGTGACAAGGACACCAGGCCTCTACCATTTGGAAACAGAGCGCGTGAGATAAAGAATTATTTTTCTATAAAAATCAGTGTGACTACTGTTTTCCTGCACACTGGTTAACTCCCTGCATCCTTTTCTTATTTCAAGCTTTTTCTTCCTTCCTTTTCCCCATCACTGATGAAATACAAAATGCAGCGCTATCTTGGAATGGCTTCCTCCTTCTCCTGGTGGCATGCCTCACACCTGACCCCATGGTCCCGGGCTTCTCCTACATAGGGGTCCCCCAGAGGCTTGGACCAAATCATCTGCCCGCAGTGACCCCTAAACGCCAGCAAGGGGGATGTGCCCACAGCCCCAAGCACTTCAGAAAAACGAAAGAAGGAAAACCTCTGGGAAACACACCTGCATATGAATAGGGCTTTCTAAAGCAATTGTGCTGGGAGCCGGGAGGCAGAAAGGTCCCTCCCCTCCCCCACCCCCAAAGGGATCTAATTTGTTACGAGAAGCCAAGTGCTGTCAACAGTGCCCACAGAGAAGCACCTTTATAGGCAAAATCACTTTATTCGTCAAGGACTCCTTTTGATTCCAGAAGAATTACAGCCTCTTCCAAAGGAGCCCAAAGAAGCACCAGCATTCCACTCAATTCTTTCTTCTTGGAAAAGCAGAAATTCCCCAGCACAATAATGGAACCGGCTTCCAGGAGAAGCCTGCGCCCCAGGAGTTTTACATCCAGCCACTAGCAAAGCGGCCTAATTCCTATTAAGACAGGGTCGTCCTCTGGCCTCCTTAAGGATGCTGTGACTTCCTGGGCAAAGGTCCAGGCTACCACTCATAAATCCCCCTTAGGGCAAGGCGGCAGCAGAGGATGAGATGGTTAGATAACATCCCAGACGCAACTGGACGAGAATTTGAGCAAACTCCAGCAGATAGTAGACTTCTCTGTAGCTCAAACAGTAAAGAATCCGCCTGCGAGGCAGGAGACCAGGGTTCTAACCCTGGGTTGGAAGTTCCTCTGGAGAAGGGCATGGCAATCCACTCCAGCATTCCTGCCTGGAGAGAAAGCCTGGTGGGCTACAGTCCGTGGGGTCGCAAAGGGTTGGACTCGACTAAGCGACTAACACACACACACCAGAAGGCAGTGGAGGACAAGTTTGCTGCAGGCCTCGGGGTCACAGAGTCAGACTCGATTTAGTGACCGAACAACAACTTAGGGCAGCCACGTTGACCTTCCCCATTCAATCACCGCCAAGCCCTCAGTGGGTACAAAGTTTCCGGCACACAAACGTTCAATCTTTGTATCAAATAGCACCCTTGTTATCTCCAAGTGGTTTGAGAACTCAGGTCTCCAAAAGCAGCCACCTCCGGGGGCTCTTCAGGACATCCTGAAGCCCCCAGGCGCGGAAGAGGGGGTCACGAAGGATTTCTGAGCGCGGCCAGCAAGACCCTGGGATGGAGGCCGGACCCAGCACCTTCGGGCTCTGCACCCCGCGGCCCGGTCGGCCGAACCGAGGGCAAGTCCCAGGCAGAGACCGAGCCGCCATCCCTCCGCGGACGACTTCCGAAATTACCTCCCTGTTTCTTGGAGCTTGATTTAATTAGCGGGTTGACCTCATTAACGTCGGAACTTGAGTTTCAAACAAAAAGAGGTCACGAAACTATCTAATTTACTACCCCGAACTTCCACACGGGAACCGCTTTATTTTCGGAAGGTCTCTGAGGACCCCTGGGACCGTGCCCATGGCTGCCACCCACCGGGGCCCCCAGGTACCCCGGGCTGAGCTCCCATCTGGGAGCCCAAGCGACTTCTCAGATCCAGGCGCCCAGGGTCGCTTTAAAAGCTCCTCCTGAAAGCCCACTGTCACCAGCAGCGGCCTCGCCCCCTTCGGACGCCCCCAGCCCCACGGAAACACTGACCTCGCCAGCGCGCCCACCCTCCCATCCCCTGCCGTGTGGGCGCACCTACGCGCGGGAGGAGGCGCGCAGCGGTCCACCCTCCGAACTCCGGCGGCGAGGTCCACCCCGGCCCCGGCACCTTCCGAACACTGGGGGCCAGGTCCATCTCGGCCCCCCACCCTCCGATCAGAGGCGGCGAGGCCCTCCACCGAGATCATACCTGCAAGCAAAATCCAGCGGCCCCAGCTCAGGCGGCGAGTGCGCGGTCGCGGTCTCCAGGCGCCCCCTGCGCCCCGGACACCTTGCGGAGGCGCCAGGGCCACGGCGCTGGGCGGGCGGAGCCGCCCGGCAGCCGGGGAGGGATGCCCGGGCGAAAGTTGCCAGGGAAACTTGAGCAACTCGAGCGCGCCGGTGCCAGCCTCCTGCATAATTCACGGGCGGCGGCGGCGGAGCAAGGGGGGCCGCTCACCTGCCTCAGTCGGGCCCCCCAACCCGGCTGGGGCGCGCGGCGCGCAGAGGCCGGGCATCTGTCTGGGGCTCTGCTCGACCCCAGGGACCCGAGGGTCCATCCACGACTCTCGGGCCCGCGCCAGATGCACCGGCCCTGGCCTCGCCGAGCCCGCTGCTCCAGCCGCGCGCACCTGGATGGGGGCTCTGGGAGCCGGTGCGGGGCCGGGGTAGCCGACGCAGGGTCTCCGGGGACCTTGCGACCGCGGCACGGGTCCCCGCCCCCCGCGCGCCCTCTGGCGGCCCCGTGCCAGTTCCACCGCTGGGCATGCGGGCCCAGGTACCCGCGCCAGTGGGCGGCGACCTAGGGCAAGGAGACCCCGGGCAAGAGGCGGAGGTAGGTCCATCTGCGGTGCCCCAAGGGGAGGCGCTAGAGGGCAGGGGGTTCGTGGGCGAGGGGGACAGAGGGTGCTCCTACGCTCTGCCCCCACGCCGCTTCCAAAGCAGTTTAAATCGACCCCTAGTCCCGAACGAAACGGTGGGGGCGGCTGGGGGGGGGCTCCACAGAGAAGTGACTCCCGCCAGGACTCGAAGGCCCCTTTCCCACCCACCCCCACCCTCAGCCTCGTGAGTCCAGGACCGCGCTTACCCGGTGGCTGGTGCTCCTGGAAGCCCGAAGCACCAAAGGGCAGCTGAGCCGCACGGCCGGGCTCCCAAGAGACGAGCCACTGGCCTGCCCGGCCGCACACGGTGCCCCCGCCACCCCCACCCTGCAACCGCAGCGCCCCGCGACGCCCCCACCCCACCCCCGCCGCCTCCGCCTCACCTGGCGCGGAGCGCGGCTCCGGCAGTCCGGGCGGGTCGGAGCCCCCAGGGAAGGGCGGGCGTCTGCGCTCTGCGGGCGCGGCCGCGGGCTCCGGAGCTACGCCGAGCCCCGGCTGGCCGGAGCGCGGGAGCCGCCGCCGCGGCCGCAGCTCAGGTGTCCGGGTGGGGGGCGGGGGGACCCCGCGGCCCCGCCCCGCGCGGCCGCCGGGCTGGGGGCTCCGGGCAGCGGCGACCGGGCAGCCCCCCGCCCTCGGCCGGCCGCGCGATCGGGGCCAGCGAGGGTGGGGGAGGGGTCCCCTCGGCGCCGAGGGACGCGCGCGGCCCGGGACTCACGTGCGCCCCTCGCCCGGGGTCTGCTCCCGCCCCGCCGAGGCCGGCCGACCCTGCCCGCCGGGCCCCGTCCAGCTGCAGCCCGCGCTGGCGCCTCGGCCGCGGCGCGCGGGGTCTGTTGTAGCAACCGGGGGCCGGCGGGCGCCCGGGGCCGCCTCCGCCCGCCGCCCCGCCCCGCCCCGGGCCGCGCGGCTCGCCGCCCCCCCAGCCGGCGAAGCCCAGCGGACCTGAACGTCCTGGGTTTTGTAAAGCCCAGTTCCTTCGGCGCGGCCGGCTCCGGCCCCGGAGGGTTTTCTGTTTACAGGGCTCGGAAATGAAGCGCCGCCCGCACCTCCGAGGGTTTGCCGGCAGACGCAAACTTTGTGCCCGGGCAGCGCGCCGGCGCCCGCCCGGATGGGCGCCTCCGTGCCGGGCGCGCAGACCCGCGCCTCGGCCCGCGGCCCTCCCAGCCATCCCGGGTGGGGGAAGCAGAGCCCCGTGGCTCCGAGGATGCACCCTCCGGGGAATCCTGTTATTACCCAGGACCCCGGCAGCGCTAGGTTTGCCAAAACCCCAAGGCGGGGGTCCTAAGCCCATGCCCCCCCTCCCGCCCCCCGGCTCCTAGCTGGGAAGGTGGCTTTACTCCTCCCAACCTGGGGGGTCCGCGCCATCGGCTCAAAACTTTTCTCAAGACCCTGATAATTCACTGGTCACTCCACCTGTCTCTGAGGACGCCGGGGAAGTTTCTGAGTCCCGAGATTGCCAGGATTCTGCCAAGGGAAAGCATTTCCGGCCGCCAAAGCGTGCACGTTTGGGGGGGTGGGGTGGGGGGTTGGCAAACACCAGCGTCCGGGCGTCAGCAAGCCTTCCCCTAAATAAAACCTCAATCCACGTCTCCCCGTGAAGAATATATACATATGTATATATATGTATGTATTTTTTAAGTCAATTTTATAGGACATGCCTGAGAGATCCGCATGGGCCAGTGACTTCAACATACCAAAGGCAAAGTTAAATATTTGCTCTAGATATCTTTTTTTTTCCTGCTTGCATAATTGTCCCACATTTCAAAAAAGTCTTTAAAAGCACTTAGATTAAAAAAAAAGAAAAAAAGCTGTGTTTAGGGCCTGATAGCTCAGGACACACGGGGGTAAAAGCACTGGGGGGCCTTTAGGGCAGCTGCCGGATGCAGACTCCCTCTCTCCTCTGCTCCCTTAGGCATGAGCGCTACTGCAATATTTGCTGAAGAATAAAAGAGGCAATCAATCCGATAATGATAATCCTTCAAATGGGAAGAATGAAGGCCTGGCAGGAT
>ML664187.1:2692444-2704727 GCA_007570785.1 Antilocapra americana | reverse complement strand
TACAGGGAGTGAGGGGGTGGGGGGAGGGCTTTCTTCCACCCATCCCCCAGGATCCCAAATGAAACACGTTACTGGGGTTTGCCACTACTGTATTTAACATAGATAACCAACAAGGACCTACTCTGTAGCACAGAGAACTCTGCTAAGTATTCTGTAATAATTATATGGAGAAAGAATTTGAAAAAGAATAGATCCATGTATATGTAGAACTGTACCACTTTCATGTACACCTGAAACTAACACAGCGTAATCAACTACATGTGATTAGTGGCTCAGAGAGTCTGACCCTCTGCAGGCCCCGTGGACTGTAGCCCGCGAAGCTCCCCTGCCAATGGGATTTCCCAGGCAAAAATACTGGAGTAAGTTGCCATTTCCTACTCAAAGGCACCTTCCAGACCTAGGGACCAAACCTGTGTCTCTTGAGTCTCCTGTGCTAGTAGGCGAGTTCTTTACCACTAGCACCACCTGGGAAACCCTGTAACGTAAAATAAAAAATTTTTAAATGGCATTTTTGCCCTACAACTATAACTCAGGTCCCTACAGTATCCCTCCCCCCAATCAGATTCCTGCCCCCTAAAAGCTCCTGCCCAGATTTCTAGAACCACCCTGCAGATGGCAGAGGAAGTGGCTGTTATCACAGAGGGGGCCAACGCCAGAACCCGTCTGGGTTTGAGAAGCACTTCCTTGGGGGCCCAGGCCTCCACCAGCTTGTCCACCCCACTGGACACCTGTCAGCCACCCCCCCAAGTCCCTCTGATCTGTTTGTTGCTTGACAACAGGGCTCTGTGCGGGCCACATCTTTAGGCATTTTAAGGACAGTATCCTGCTTTCGTCCCAGTTTCTCTGTCCATTTCAGTATCCAGTTCGGCCCTGCACGAATGAGACAACGTCCTTCCAGGCTTCTCTTGTGAGGAGACCGGACCCAGAAACCATGCAGTGGTGTCTTTGCTCACCCCTCAGAGCCCCGAGAACACGCAGGGGGCACCCTCAGCCCTGGAGAGCCGGTGCCTGCCAGTAGGTTGCCCCCTAGACCTCCCGGATCGAGGAGGTCTTCTCCCGGGTGGACCCAGAGCTCTCGTGTCTCAGAGCGCCTTAGCTCCATCTCAGGGGAGGGAAAGGGAAGTCATTCTTTTTCTTCTTGGTGTCAGAACTGCCTGTTTTTGTTTCTGGAAGCTGCCTTTTCCTGGACCCCACCCCCACCCCCACCACATCAGTCTGATGATGTGTGAACGGCAGGTGTGACCTTTCCCCCCTCTGACCCCCCCCCCCCCCCCCCCCTGTAAAGCATGAAGCTTCTGGCTCTCAGTCACCGTATTTCTGTGCTGTACCCCTGAGCACGAGGCAGGCCAGGATTTCCCAGAAAGAGTAACTGCTTTACAGAGAACTAGAAACTGGGACATCATACCGTGAAGAGATGCAAAATTACCCAGCTCCTCCGTCCGGGAAAAACATCATAAATATTTTGTGGCTTTGATTAACCCAGATGCTCATTGCATTCGGCGGCAGGCCTGGTCTGTCCATGGCCTGGAGAAGTTCCTGGCTTGGGGATGTTGCAGGCCAGCATCCTTCTTCAGAGAAGAGGTCTTAGACTGCCCAGGTGAGAAGGAACCAGCTGAGCCCTCCAGCTTAAACTAGGGGGCAAGAAGTTATGGGACTCACCGAGAAGACGAAGTCAGGGTCAGGTAAAGGCAGGTGCGCCAGCCAGCAAGTCTTCCCCATTCCCACACCCCTGCCAGACTCCCATACTTCTGCAATGTTTTCCCCTGTGTTTTCCACAATAACAAGAGATCTACTTCCCTCACGTTCCCCCCAACATCAAATATTGGACCACTCGTTCATTTCTTTGTAATTTCATGACAATTCCTAGCTGGGTCCCACAACCTGATACTATAAGGGTATACCCAGATCTTGCACATCCCCTAACTCCCCTGCCAGCATGCCTCCCATGCGACCCTCTGTATCTCAACTAGGAGTTTTATTACTCTCCTTTAATTTTCCACAAAGTTATTTTCCATGGACTTGTTTTGAAAAGCCTCCTGGGACTGATGTCTGAACAGAGAGTCGGGGCTGCTCACGTGGCAGGCACCCAGGGGGAGCTGGCTCCCCTTGGAACCTGCGTTGGTGAGAGAGGCTGGTCAGAAGCTTTTCCTGCTGGACTGGAGGATGGAGGAGCCACGGGCAAGGGGATGAAGGCTTTCCTATAGGCCTGCGGCTTCCTGCTTTCTGCTGTAGCTCATTTGCTGGGCCTCCTGCGGGCACCATTGCAGCCTGAAGCTTGCAGGAGTTACGGCCCCAGGGGTGGAGGCGGCAGTGCTCAGCCTTCCCAGAAGCATCCTGGGAGGTTGGAGATGGAGAGGGTCTGCCTTCCCTGGAGAGTGACCAGTCCTGCCGGGGTCGCGGAGGCCTCTAAGAAATGCTGTTGGGGCTTCCCATGCTTATGGCAGAGACCTCAACAAAACCCCTTTATCTGGGGGTTTCTTCTGTGTCTCCCTATCTTGACACCCTCACCACTGATTCCAGGTACCTGCTCTCAAATACAGCATCTCTCATCTGATTCCTTCTCCTAGACAAAGCTTTCCTGGGAAACCCCAGAGAAACGGAACGCTGTCTGTGATCCCATGAGATGTCCCTGAAAGTGAAGCCCAAAGGGACAGTTGAGATCACCCCGGAGGCAACATGACTTGAGACCAGGGAAGGTGGCTTGAAGGAGGGAGGGAACTGGCCTGATGCAGAAACTGCTGTAGGCTGTTACCGGGAGATGAAGCCTTTGGGGAGGTCCCCCTTGTAACCAGCTCAGAGGCCCTTGGGTTTGCTTGGTAAGCAGACAGCTTAGGCAAAACATTTCAAATTATCTATAGACAGAATAGAGCAGAGTTCTGGAGAAACAACACACTGTGACTAACCGATGTTTATTCCCATGCGGCTGGAAGGTTTCACAATAAGGAAATCTATTAGGAGATATGGTTGATCAAACAAAACTTCTTAGTAAACAAAAATGAATTGTTTGAAACTGGTTTGCTGTTTCCTGTTTTAAATATCAAGCTAATGCCAGGGTGATGTTCAGTGTTAAACACTGAATCCCTTTCATTTGATTCAGGAATAAGACATGAGAGCTTGCTAACACTACTAGCACTTAATATTTCTCTAGGAGTGCTAGCCAATGCAATGGGATAAGGGAATGAAATAACAAATATACCTATTTGAAAAGGGAGGAAAACTTACCATTTGGGGAGGTGCTATGATTTTCTAGAAGAAAAATCTAAGGAAATAAACTGAAAGCTCTTGTAAGACGTTAGTAAGGGGACGATAGGAAACTTGTAACTTTTCTGTTTATGAACAATAAGCAGTTGGAAATAGAAACCAATGACCTTCTTGGAACCAACAGAACTAAAGGGAAAAATAAGTACCAAGACAAATATAATGAGAACTTTGTAAGACTCAGAGGGTGCAAAACTAAAAATTGTCTGAAGAGAATGGAAAAAATACCAGAATAAATAAAGGGCAGGTATAGGGCTGTGGCTAAGAACAGGGACTGTTAAACCAGACCAAGCTCGACAGTTACTCACGGGGTGGACTTAGCCTTGTCTCCTGGCTTCCCGGGTGGCACTGGTGGTAAGGAATCTGCCTGCCATTGCAGGAGATGCCAGAGACACGGATTCAGTCCCTGGGTTGGGAAGAGCCTCTGGAAAAGGAAATGACAACCCACTCCAGTGTTCTGGAGAATTCCATGGCCAGAGGAGCCTGGTGGGCTACAGTCCCGGGATCTCAGAGTCGGACACGAACACAAACACACACAGCCATGTTTCCCATCCTGTCTACATACTATAAATACGTAGATTCTTTACAGACTAAATGTCTGTTTAGAAAGTAATATAAATCTTTAAAAACACTAATTGAAAAATGGATAAATGACAGAAAAGGACAACTTATTTTAAAAGATGTTTTTGAATGGTCTTTTCAACAAATGGTGCTGAAATAATTGAATATCCATGTGGGGGGAAAAGTAAACCTCACATCTTATAAAAATGATCTTAGAATTGATCATGGCTCAATATAAAAGATAAAACTAACAACTTTTAGAGGAAAAGCTAGAAGAAAGTCTCTTCTGTCTTGAATTAGGCAAGGGGTTTTTACTTATGACAACAAAAGCATGATTCATAAAAGAAAAGAAAATGGATACACTGGACTTCATCATAGTTTTTACATTTTGCTCTTTGAAAAACACGCTATAAAGGGAGTGAAAAGCGAGACACAGATGGCAGAAAAGCCCTGCAAGTCACAGGAGGGCCCGAGGATCGGGCCCGGAGTGCTTGAAATAAGAGCGTGAAGATCTCAGGGATATTCAGACAGCCTGCCTAAGGAGAGCGTGGGCAAGGGATGAGGACGACGTGTTCACCAAAGAGGAAAATCAGAGGGCAAGCGAGCCCATGAAAAGATGCTCAATCTCATTAATCATTAAAGGAAGACAGATTTAAACTACACACCGATTACAACGACTGAAAAGAAAATAGTGCAGAAGACGAGGAATGGCTGGAACTTTCACGCATTGCTGATGCCACGTAAAAGCAGACTAGCTCTTCGGACAATAGTTGGGCAACTCCTCCTGAAATTAAACGTATACTTAATATATTCAACCCAGGTCCATATAGTCGAAGCTGTGGTTTTTCCAGGGGTCAGGTATGGAGGTAAGAGTTGGACTGTAAAGAATCAACACCAAAGAACTGATGCTTTTGAATTTTGGTGCTGGAGTAGTCTTAGCTCCTTGGACATCAAGGAGCTCAAACCAGTCCACCCTAAAGGACATCGGTCCTGAATATTCATTGGAAGGACGGATGCTGAAGCTGAAGCTCCAATACTTTGGCCACCTGATGCGAAGAACTGACTCTTTTGAAAAGACCCTGCTGCTGAGAAAGACTGAAGGCAGGAAGAGAATAGGACGACAGAGGATGAGATGGTTGGATGGCATTACCGACTCAACGGACATGAGTTTGAGAAAACTCCAGGAGGTGGTGAAGGACAGGGAAGCCTGGTGTACTGCAGTTCATGGGGTCACAAGTATCACACAACTTAGTGACTGAACAACACAAATTTACCCAAAAGAAATGGAAAATGTTACCGCATGGATGTTGGTAGCAGCATGCGTGCTCCAGGCGGGGGACCTGGAGGCGCTGGGAGCCCCGGTCTCCGCCCCAGCCCCTCACATCTCCAAGTCCCTCACTTTCTCCTTCACCTGCCCTGCTCCCAGCGTGCCTCCCCAACTCAGCAGGCGCCAGAACCCTGACCTCCATCACCTGCTGCTGGTTCTGAGCCTCCTCCAGCCCTGCACCTCACCACCTCTCGAGGGTTGATGGGATGCCTCCCCTGCTGTAACTCCTGGAGGCTCCCAGACCTCCTGGGTCAGCTCTGCGCTCTGCATGAGTTTCTCAGAGACCTAAGCCTCTGTGCCCATCTCCTCCAGAGACTGGTTCACAGGCCCCGGCCTTCAGAGGCGCTCCATGGCACACAGACACTAGGTCCCTCCATGGGCTGGAAATCCTGGGGGTGCGTGGCGTGTCCTGTCCCCAGGGCGCCCTTCATGTTCTCGGGGGGGGGTTGGAGCTTGGGGCTGCACGGAGGCCAGGAGAGACGAAAGGAAGAGGCAGCAGCTCCAGACGGGCAGGTGGCGTCAGCAGGAAACTTACACACAGACGTGTACGCGAAACCAGCGTGTCTTCGGGACCACCTGCCAAACCCTGAGGTTTATGCAGAGCCCCGGGCTCAGTCTCGTGCGCTGGCCGGGGGTCCAATGCCACTCTCATCCCTCAAGGCCACAGCCTTGAACGTGGCTCCCACTGTGGGCCCAGGTGGGCGGAAGACACATTCGGGGATGAGGATGGGTGAGGGACAGCCATCTGCCTGGGACTAGCTCGTGGGCTAGCCGGCGGCCACGTCCTCTGGGTGACCGCCTCCAACACCGGGCCTCTGAAGTCATGTAACATAAGAGGCGTGACGGAGCTGTCCCGAGGGGCCAGTGCTTGAGGTGCTGTAGACAGCACGGCCCCCTACACCCATCCCAGCGCAAACACCTCTGAACCCCGGTCCATCGCAGAGAGGGGACATGCCCTGACAAAGAGGACAGGCCACCTGGCTCTCCAGACGGGTGGGGCCATCCAGGAAGTGTTCCTCCTGAAGGCAGCGCTGGGGCTCTCGTGCCCAGAAAGCTCACAGGTGTGCAGAGCTGATAGATCGCTTCCAGGCATCCAGTACTCTGAAGGCAATCGTATTTAAAAGAGTAAAACATTTTCATTTCAGATCAGTGAGTGATGGCTACAGGGCAGAATCTGGCCTGCTGCCGCTGCCTGGGCATTTGGTAGGCTTCCCGCTTGTAACAAAGCCTTCTCCCTCTGCCCTTCCCAGGTCAGAGTCCAGGAAATTAATTCTAGAGGGAAGAGGTAACATAAAAGTCAAAAGAAAATGTCAGCGGTGAATTATTTGACTTTCTGCGCCAGAGATGGATATCTTCTCCACGGACAGCCTGGACTGGAGGGTCCAGATGTTCTAATTCCACCCAGGGTCTACCCTTGGGACAAAGGAAGCAGAACACAGAACCATTTTATTAACGTGATTGAACTTTCTCTCTCTGGACTGCGGCGTGCACGCAGGACAGGGTGTAGATAGGATCTGCAGGGTTTTAGGAAAACAAGATGCCAGCTACTCGACCCCCATCTCACCTGCTTGGGAGGGGCTGGGTGTGGGGGCCTCCGATGGGAGCCCATGTCCGGGGCTCACAGGCTGGAGTTGGGGGAGCCCCAGAGTCCCAGCTGAGGGGTCTGAGTTCCTCCGCTGATCTGCTGCCCAGGAGACTGGAAACCGCACCGCCCCCCACCCAGGGCAGCCCCCCGCCAGCAACCCACTGTGCCAGACAAGCCCAGGCCACTGCAGTGCTCGTGACTGGGTATCGGGGCAGCCAGGAAGTCTGGGCACCCCAAGAATCATCTCACGCACTCCAGGGGAGCCCCTCCTCTAGGAAACGCTGCTCTGTGGGGGGCTCTGAGACCTCATTTCTTCGATTGTCAAATTCCTCCGAACACTTGGGCTATAGTGGCTCAGACAGTAAAGAACCCGCCTGCCATGCAGGAGACCTGGATAGGGAAGATGCCCTGGAGAAGGGCATGGCAGCCCACTCCGGTGTTCTCGCCTGGAGAACCCCACGGACAGAGGAGCCCGGCAGGCTGTGGTCCACGGGGTCGCAGAGAGTCGGACATGGCGGAGTGAGCAACACTTTCATTTTCCAAAATCTGACCCTCAAGGTGGCAATGGAGCAATGGCAGAAGCTTGGAGACTGGAGGGAGCCTGAAAGGAGATACATGCCCTTACCCCCACTGCACTGTTCCTGCATCGACCCAGTGTTCCCCAGGGAGGGGGGACCATGGAGCTGCACAGGGCTGCGAACAGGGTGCTACACAGTCAGACTTACATTTGCATTAGTGATCATGTAATTATCGTTATTCTTGCATGATCATCTTTGTTATGCTGTGGTTACACGGTTTTTAACATTGATGCATTGTTGTTATTATTGTTAATTATTAAACTAATCAACCCAGTCAATCCTAAAGGAATCAACCTTGAATACTTATTGGAAGAACTGATGCTAAAGCTGTAGCTCCAAACTGTGGCCACCTGATGCAAAGAACTGGCTCATTGGCAAAGACCCTGATGCTGGGAAAGATTAAAGGCAGGAGAAGGGGGCGACAGAGGATGAGATGGTTGGATAGCATCACCAACTCAATGGACATGAGTTTGAGCAAACTCGGGAAGATAATGAAAGATAGTGGCATGCTGCATCCATGGGGTCGCAAAGAGTCGGAGAGACAGACACAACTTAGCAACTCAACAACAACAATTAAAATGATGGTGTAATAGAACAGCAGATTTTTGTCAAGGCAGACAAGAAAGATACAAAATACCTCTCAGGTGGTAACCACCTCTCCCTGCCAGAATGTATCCCCCAACTCCCTGGTCCAGGCGCATCTCTGAGTGTGGGGGAGGCCTGAGTTTGAGAGGAGGAGTCGGGGAAGGGGAAGGAGGAGGAGAAATAGGAGCCAGGGAGGGGGGCGTGGGGCAGCGCAGACCTCAAAACCACCCCACCCACACCCCATCAACAGCATGAGATCGTGTGGTTGTTACATATTTGACAAGACAGGCCAGTGGAAGCATCCATTTCAGACGTCCCGGAGATGGAGACGGAGAGCAGAAGCCGCCTTTAGAAAAGGGGGCGCCTGGTGGGCGCGTCCGGCTGGGGGTGGGGGCATACCTGTGCATGCTGAGCCCCACAGCCCTTGTGTCAAATACAGTAGGCATTAGTACGTGTTTCACTGCATTTTAAAAGGGTAAATGAAATTGTGCATAGGAGGTGGCGAAGACAGAGCCTGATGCCAAGACAGAGCTCTTTGAATGTTAGCTGGTGTCGTTATGAAGACCACTGGAGAGAATTAAAGACTTTTGACCTAGGAGTGGAAGGAAGCGCTAGGGCCGCCACTGAGTCATTGATGAAATGGCTGGTGGAAGCAGAATTGAACTTTGTCTCACTCTCTAATGTGGGTTCAGTACAAAGAACTTTCCTTGACATCAGGTCAAGGGTCCCTGTGGCATTGCCTTCAGGGACCACTTTCAAACTCAAGAATCTGGGGTGGAACATACGGGCACGTTGAGGACTGATTTGGAAGCATGTTTCAGAATTCTGAGAACACAGATTTGGTTTGCTAACAATAGTAAAGTAAATGGATGCTTAAATTACATGTTCAATTAAAATTAGGAGAAGGAGTGGGAGGTTGGGGTTAGCAGATGAAAAAAACCACCTTATACGGGGTGGATAAACAGCAAGGTTGTATTGCATAGCAATATAGCCACTCAGTCACGTCCGACTCTTTGCAGCCCCATGGACTGCAGCACGCCAGGCTTCTCTGCCCATCACTATCTCCTGGAGCTTGCTCAAACTCATGCCTGTTTGCCATCCAACCGTCTCATCCTCTGTCACCCCTTCTCCTCCAGCCCTCAGTCTTTCCCAGCATCAGGGTCTTTGCCAATGAGTCAGCTCTTAGCATCAGGTGGCCAAAGTATTGGAGCTTCAGCTTAAGCAGTCAACTATATTTCAATTAAATCTTTTTCAATTCCAAAAAATAAAAGAAAAAATGTTTTAAGTAAATGACGTTTTTTTAACAGTAGTAAAATCCCCCCTTACGCTTCTCGCCAAAGTCTCTGCCAAGCAGAACTGGGTCTGCCCACCCAGTGGCTGAACAACAAGAGTTGATGGACAATGCTGCGTTAATGTCTGCTGCACAGCGAAGTGATTCAGTCATACGTACAAATGTTCCTCATATTCGTTTCCATTACGGTTTCTTGCAGGATGCTGACGGCCGTTCCCTCTCGTCTCCTGGCCCCAGGAAGCCACGGTCTCACGTTCTGGGAGCCGTGGTCTTTCTCAGTGGCTGCTGGACGGCCACGCTGGGTGCCTGCTTCTCATCCGCAGTGAGTGTAGCTGGCTGCCTACGCACACAGACCCATTTCAGCCTGGATTCTGTCTGAAGACAGGGCACGACTGTGCCTGCCCTGGTGGAAAGCGTTTGTGTCACCATTCACTGGACTGAAGGCAGTCTCCCTGATGCCTCTTAGAGGTGTGAGGTCCACCTGGGCACACCCCTCCGGAGCCTGGCCGGTCCCCCCACAGGAACGCATCGGACCATCTCAGGGGAAGCCCGCTTGGCCCCTGCACGGGGTCTGGTAGAAGTGAAATGGGCCCAGTGTGGATTCTATATGGGGCCTCCCCGTGTTGGCTGGAGCAGTGAGCAAGGAACGCAGATGGGCTTCCTAACCTCAAAGGGGGGTACCCTCTGAGAACAAATAGGGGTTTCAGCTCAACCCTTGGACCACCCAGAGGTCCTCCCAAGCCTGCTTCATTACAAATGATTAATGCGCTCCCTCAGCGAGTCTCTTCACGCAATAGGCCCTGGCATTAAGGTTAATTGGTCCAGTAATAACTTAATTATGGAAGGCACATTACAAAGAACTATAACCGGTGTCTTCCACTTAATGATTCCTTCCCATGGATTCCCTGAGTGCCTTTTAGCGTGAAAGCTGCAGAGTTTACATTAAGAGCATCACAGGCCGGGAGAGGACTGTATTTTGCCGCCATAAGAGATGCAAAAGAAAAAGGAGCTTTGAACCTAAGTGAAGACGGACAAAAGATGCAAAGGCAATTGTGGAATTTGCCATTGATGCTTTTCACAACCAATGAATATAGATGCCATACCTGGATTCTTTTATTCAGTTTTATTTTTGATTCCATAATGAGAGCTTGCAGGGTGATGAGGTTTCATTGCCACGTGTGTTGTGAAAAAATAACAAAATAAGCGGAAGGCACGGTTGAAGAAAATTAAAGCAGAGAGATGGAGCTGGCTTTTGTCTGGCTTAAGACTCCCCAGGCCGAACCTTAGGGGAAGATGGAGGGTGGATGCGGTATCCGGGGTGCAAGTGGGTCCTGTCGTGCCAAGGCAAAGGAGAGGCTGTATTCTACCCACCGGCCATGACATGGGGCTGAAATATTGTCCCACGTGGAGCCCTGACTTGCTTCCAAAGATTTAATTTCAGCTTTTAGTTGCTTTATTTTTAACATGTCTCCCTGGGTCGTGGGATTAATAACTATGGAAATGGCTGTGAAAGAGCCTGCCCAGCCCATTGTGGAGAAGTGCTGATGGTTATTGCACGAGGAAAGCTGGGGGCTCACTGAGTTGCTGAGGCTTGACATACAGTCCGGTGGCCCATGAAAGCTGGGCCAGTTATCCCAGTTCTAATACTTGGCTAGAAATGGGAGCCCGAGACCTGTTAGCTGCACAGAGGGGACCTGCCTATGGGGCTGGATGGGCTTCAGGGACAGCTCTCCGCTCTGTCCAGAGATGGCAGTGCCGGGTGAGGCCCCTGCTGAGCTCCCTACCATGGAGACTCCATCCTGCACCAGTGCAGGCAGATACACGGGGAGCTGGTTTTAGATCAGAGAGAAAGAAGATGGCAGAGTAGGCTTGTATTTTTTTAATTGACATAATAGATGAAGGAATATTTCTTTTAAATGACCTGGTCGGGAAACTATAAAACTCCTAGAGGATAACATAGGCAAAACACTCTCTGCTATAATCCAAAGCGGGATACTCCATGACCCACCTCCCAGAATATTGGAAATAAAAACACGAATAAACAAATGGGACCTAATTAAAATTAAAAGCTTTTGCACAACAAAGGAAACTATAAGCAAGGTGAAAAGACAGCCTTCAGAATGGGAGAAAATAATAGCCAATGAAGCAACAGACAAACAATTAATCTCAAAAATTTACAAACAACTCCTGCAGCTCCATTCTAGAAAAATAAACAACCCAATTAAAAAGTGGGCCAAAGAACTTAACAGACATTTCTCCAAGGAAGATATAAAAATGGCTAACAAACACATGAAAAGATGCTCAACATCACTCATTATCAGAGAAATGCAAATCAAAACCACAATGAGGTACCACTTTACACCAGTCAGAATGGCTGCCATCCAAAAGTCTACAAGCAATAAATGCTGGAGAGGATGTGGAGAAAAGGGAACCCTCTTACACTGTTGGTGGGAATGCAAACTAGTACAGCCACTATGGAAAACAGTGTGGAGGTTCCTTAAAAAGCTGCAAATAGACCTGCCATATGACCCGGCAATCCCACTGCTGGGCATATACACCGAGGAAACCAGAATTGAAAGAGCCACGTGCACCCCAATGTTCATCGCTGCATTGTTTACAATAGCCAGGACATGGAAGCAACCTAGATGCCCATCAACTGACGAATGGATAAGAAAGCTGTGGTATATATACACAATGGAATATTACTCAGCATTAAAAAAAAATTCATTTGAAGCAATTCTACTCAGATGGACGAAACTGGAGCCCATTATCCAGAGTGAAGTAAGCCAGAAGCAAAAACAACAATACAGTATATTAACACATATATATGGAATTTAGAAAGACAGTAATGAGAACCCAACATGGGAGACAACAAAAGGAACGCAGATGTATAGAATAGACTTGTGGACTTTGTGGATGAGGGTAAGGGTGGGATGATATGGGAGAAGGGCATTGAAGCATGTTAATTGTCATGTGTCTAATCAATCGCCAGCCCAGGATTGATGCTCGGGACTGGTGCAGCGAGATTTCCCGGGGGGGAGGGAGGAGGGAGGGGGGTTCCGGAGGGGAAGCATATGTAAACCCATGGTGATATCATG
>ML664187.1:2662701-2692344 GCA_007570785.1 Antilocapra americana | reverse complement strand
ATGTATGGCAAAAACAATAATAAAAAAAAATAAATAAATAAATAAATAAATGACCTGGTCGGAGATCAGGCCCTCAAAAAAGGAGAGATGTGTGGTGCTGGAGGCAGCCAGGAGAAACTTGTATCTGCCAGTGCAGGCTGAGTTATGCTGTGATAACAAACACCCCCCAACTCCAGTTGGTTTCACACAGTCACAGTCTGCTTCTCCATCACTACTGTGGGTCTGGGTGGCTTTCCAGGAAAGCTGTCCTTCACGTGCCTGTAAGTTGTCAAAGCAAAGGGAGAGAACGCCCACCAGCATTCAACCGCCTCTGCATCTGCTGATGCGTGTTCCTTGTTGACTAAAGAGCGTTGGTCCATGGCTGTGTCTAACCTGAAGGGGCCAGGAAATGTAGTATCCTCTGGGATGTGTTCAGGAAAGGGAGGAGAACAGGAAACAGCATAGACCAGCCTCAGCAGTGCTTGTAGTGAGGCCATGTCTTAAACAGAAATGCAGGAACAAGCTTCTTAGGGACTGGGCCTTCATTCATGGCATCCAGCACTCAATGGATTATTCTGATGTGGGTCATTTCCTCTCCCTGGGAGCAGGCAATATACTCCTCTCCGATATCAGTAAGAAAAAGAATATTAAACTCACAGGCATGCCCATGCTTCTAAAACAGTGGCCTCAGAATCTATAGCATTGAAGAGCTTTTCTTGGAGCCAAACTGAGCTGTGTTTGTTACCTACCAGTCATGTGACTTTGGACAACTAAATTAATCTTCTAAGCCTCAATTTTCTCATCTTTCTGATGGGAACAATAATGATGACTATTTTATCTGGTTCGGTGAAAATTGGAATTATTCAAGTAAAATGCTCATAATAAGTGCTCAAAATGTGAGTTATTCTTAGCTATCCACGATGGTGTTATTATTAGCACAAATTATATTCTACTCACTAACATGCTTACCTTTCAAGCTCCAAAACCAACATGGAACAAGATTTAAAGAAATGATGTGCCAACAACAAAATATCAGGGTGAGCTGCTTACCCAGGAGAACCCCAACTTCCTCTTTCCTTTCTTTCTGTATGTGTGCTGGATTGCCTTTTTGTGCCATGAACAGCTACTCTCTTCTCCCAAACACCCTTCCCTTCCTCCGTAGGTGGAGCACACATCCCCACTCTCTTGATTTGTCCTGCTTTGTCCAGTGGGTGAAGGGGCCTGTCATCTTGGGCTGACAGTGGGAGTGCAGCCTGGGTTTGCCATTCTATATTTTTTCATAAAAAGTCCCCTGCGAAGATAAATTCTAAAAGATGAACAATATTTGCTTCTTAATATTGAAGATTATGGGTAATGCCTCAAAAATCATGTTCTGCATTCTTTATAAATTATAAATCTGTTGCACAGATGGTTAAAAAAAAATCCAAGCCTTATGAAAGGAATATACAATTTAAAAAATGAGCTTTTATCCTAGTCTGACCCCCAGTCTCACTTATCAGAGATCACAATTTCTTGGTGTCATTCTAGAAACTTTCTGTGGTAGCCATATTTTCAAATGACTCTGATTCACCATCTAGCCAAAAAACTAAAGTTTCACCAGAATCTCTAAGTGAAAGAACTTATGGTTTAAAATAATATTATACCCAGGACTAATTCTTAATGTCCTACATGGAACTAATCTGTTTCTCATTAAAATTAAGGATCAAATGTTAATCCCCACATTTCTAGAAATAAGAAAACTCTTTGTACTCTTAACTTGTTTACCGAGTTGAAAGGTTTATATTTATCTTTGAAAAACTAAATCTTATTTAATGCAAGAATGCAGGATTACCTAGTGTGTCATTAGATCCATTTTGAAATCGTTTGTAAAGGATCTTAAAGAAAGGAAAAAATTTCGTAAGGACTGGTCAGTTCTCCAGCACTTCCAGGCTTACCTTGTGGCTTAAAAAATTTTCCACTTAGTGGAATTTGCAGTTAAGAGATGATGCCATGTGAATGGAAAGAAAAGTAACTTGACGTACTAGGCTCTGTGGAAGTTTACTATGGCTTCGTCTCTGTGATCCGAATATGCTGTTCATGGAAGCAACCAAAGGGGAAAAGTCAAATAGAATCAGACGCAATCAACATGTGAAACAGGCATGCGAAATTTACAAGTGAGAAGTAGGTTCCCATGATGGCAGGAGTGTGTTTTAAGCGGACCGTATTTCCAGATTTGAGAAGAGTTTCAAGTCATTGAAACTGGCTAATTCATCCAAGGAACATGACCTGTCTTGGGGTCAGGGGAAGCCCCAGACTCTCAGGAAGGCAATTTCACCACCCAGGATGTAGAAGGTAAGACCTGTGGAATAAGGCGTGGGGTCCAGCTCGGGGCAGGTCCTGGTTGGGGTCTGCACTGGCCCCAGTCGAGTGGAGGGTGTCTTTGGTGCTTTACACCAGTCTTTTCAGCCTCCTCTTCTTGGCATTTTTCTAGATAATCCATAATCCCCTGCGAGTCTCCAGATCCCCAGGAATCCCACCCGCCAGGTCTGCCTTCTCCTGGAGACTCATGAGTGAGGAGCAAAGAGATGCAAGATGAGGAACTTGGAGTCAGAGCTGTGGCCGCCTTGGAAACAGGGTGGCAGCTTCTTGGAACTTTGAACACATCCTCTCTGAGGACGTCCCTGGTGGTCCTGTGGCTAAGACTCCACGTTCCCATGCAGGCTTTCTGGGTTCAAACCCTGGTCAGGGAACTAAGCCCCACATGTCACCACTAAAGGTTAGACCTGGCACAGCAGTTACCTCCCCCCCAAAAACCCCTAATGAAATAGCATTTTAAAAAAGAAATAAACAACCCGCCCCGTATGACTCAGCCGCTCTACCCAAGGTACTTTCTCAGGAGAAACAAAGGCACGCGTCTACACAAAGACCTGTGCATAAATGTTTGGCACGGCTCAACTGGTAAAAGCTGAAAGCTGGAAGCTACCCAGACATCTACCAACAGGTGAACGGATAAGCCAAGCATGGTATCTCCATACCTTGGAGACAACTCAGGAATATAGAGGGGTGAGCTAAGGGCAGCTTAAAAGAAAAACATCCATCCTGTCTGATTCCATTTATACAAAAGTCTAGAAAATACTAGAAAAATCTATAGCGGCAGTTACCTGGGAAGAGGGGCCCCGCAGGCAGGGACGGAACTTCAGGGGGCGGTGGCCGTGGGCCCCGCTGTGGTTTCAGTGCTGGTCTCATGGGTGTGCCCGGCGCACTCGTGGTCCTCACGTGGGGACGCTGTGGCCCCTTGTGCAACACTGTCTGGAGATGGTTCCGCTGTCACCCCTGGGACCGGTGTCTCGCAGACAGAGGCCTCCAGGGGCACTGCTAAACACCCTGTAACATGCAGGACAGACCCGCCTCCCTACCAGAGAGAACTGTCCAGGCCCAGATGCCAATCGTGCTGAAGCTAAGACCCTGGTGTGTAGATTTGTCAAAACCCAGCAAGGTGTACAACATTAAGCTGGGGCAGTTTCACGTCGTCTTCATCAATGAGGAGGAAAGGTAATGAAAGCGCAGTCCAGCCGAGGCTGGCCGTGTGACCTCAGGCACTTGACTTCACCTCTGCGTGTCTGCTTCTGCTCTGAAAACACGGGGATGGTGACCTTTATCTCCCAGCTTTGTTCAGCAGGAAATAAGGTCCTGAGACAGAACCCCTCCGTGTCTCAGGCATAGGGAGCTGACTTCTGCCCTCAGGGGAGGAACGCAATAAACCATCCATGGAAAAAACATTTTCACTGGACTCCAGTCTTACAGAAACCTGCAGACCCAGTAAAAACGACCTAGGACTCTTTGGGCGATGGGCCCAGGCCCATGGGGGCAGAGGATAAGCCTCAGACAGAGACTGGCCATCCAGTCATCTGTACGTAGCAAGGACCTCGAGATGACCTTGAGGCCTGACTTTCAGTCTGACCCCCAACAGGAAGGAATGACTCTGATATGATTTAAGGTAGAGATAGATTAATTTACGCATTGGCCAAGACGACAGTTCACTGGGCTTCAGTCACAGAAACACTCAAGAAAATTGAAGCCGCTTGAAGGTCTGACCAGAGTCCACCTCTAGAGGGTTGCCCTGGAGTCTGGGCTCTGAGGCTTGCGGGCCCAGTCCAGGATTCCTCACTGGGCACGTTTCTGTAGTTTAGACCCAGTAATCACAGCTTTACCCCGCTGGGCCCTCCCTTTCCTCACTCAATTGCACCTTGAGGAAGATAAATAGGAGCGGCTTAGGGAGCAGGAAGCCAGGGTGTTCAATCAGCTCTTTGTTCGCTGGGAGGCTGGAGGAGGCCCTGGTGAGCTGGCAGCCAAACACCACAGCTCTGTCCCTACCCCCGTCCCGGGGCCTTTCAGAATCCAGTGCTGGGGCGGGGGTAGGGCCGCTTCCCGTGCTGTGACAATCGGGCACCTTCAGGCCCCCTTCTGTCCCACAGGGTGCCGAGAGCTGTGTCCTCCGGACCCCAGGCACTTCCTGGTCGCCCCCCCCTCCCAGGTCAGCTTTCCCTACAAGATGCAGCAGCAACTGAGAGCATCTTCAAGAGGGCAGCCAGGGTGGCAGCGGACCCTGGGGAATTCCGGGACTCCCCCCCTGCCCCAGACCTGTGGTCCTCTGCGAACAAGAAGCCCATTTCTGGTCCTTTGGAGCCAAGAGAGAAGCCCGCACTCCAGACTGTGCCCCAGACCTACTGTGAGGCCCCCACTGTCTGCAGGATGAATCCTGGACCCCATGGAACAGAGGCAGGCAGTGGCCTGGCACCAGCCCTGGAACCCCCTGAGGCTCACAGCCTCCAGCCTTGCCCTCTGCACTCCAGTTATACACACACCCTGGACGATCCTGTCTTTAATGATGGTGTTTCCTCTGCCGAAAATGCCTTTCAGGGTCCTCAGGACTCTTCTGGAACAGGGGTCCCTCTGGGCAGCCTGCCTTGATGTTCCAAGGCTGGGTGACACCCCTGGGGACCACATCCCCCATTCCTCCACCTTCTCCGGCAAAGGTCTCCCCCTGTTAGACTGAGGGAGTATCCACGTCTCGGTCACTTCTGAACCCTCAGTGCTGAGTTTCATTGTCTGGCTCAGCGATGTCCCCAGTGCTGGGCGCTGAATACACCTGCTCAGTGAGGGCAGAATGAGAATGGCCTTCTTTCTCTCTCTCTCTCTTTCCTTCTTTCTCTCGCTCTCCCTTTCTTTTAGCAAAGTGTGGTTGCTTCGGAATGTTGTCTTCGTTTCAGGTGTGCAATGAAGTGATTCAGTTATACACACACGTATGTGAAAAATAGAAGTATCAGTTGCTCAGTCCTGTCCGACTCTTTGCAACCCCATGGACGGTAGCCCACCAGGCGGCCTCTGTCCATGGGATTCTCTAGGCAAGAATACTGGAGTGGGTTGCCATTCCCTTCTCCAGGGGATCTTCCCGATCCAGGGATCAAACCCAGGTCCCCCTACATCAGCAGGCAGATTCTTTGCTATATGAGCCACTAAGGAAGCCCATATATACATAGCATATATAGTATACATACATATATTCTTTGTCAGATTCTTTTCCATTATAGATTATTACAAATTATTGAGTTCCTTCTGTTCCACAGAAGGTCCTTGTTACTAATATTTGTCTGTTTTATATACAGTAGTGTGTATCTGTTAATCTTAAACTCCTCATTTACCCTCCCCCCAAAACTAGCTTTGTTAAGGAGTCTCGTGACCTCAAAAGCCCCGCAGAAGGAGGGGCAGCTGCAGGCCTGTTAGCCCTGCGGGGAGGCGGAGGCCCGCTTCTCAGGACCAGTGTCATGAGGAACAGGCCCGGCTGGTTGGGTGGGTTGTGTGGGGCAAGAATCAGGAAGAAGGACATTGTTCTTCATAATCCAGCTTGTTTACTGCAAACAATAAAACAGTGCAGGATTGTTCGGAGATGCCGGACGGCTTGTGAGAAAGACCCCCCTGGACGAAGAGGTCTGTTCAGGAATGCGCGGAGCCTGGGAAACCCAGAGGGAAGCAGGAGCCAGGCTGGAGGGCCCAGGGATGGGGCCCGGCTGCCGTGTGCCTGGCCGGCTTGGTGCTGGCTCAAGCGTCAGCTGGACACTTTTCTTCCCAGTGCTGTGGTCCAGTATGTGTGAGGGTCAATTTTATGTGTCCACTCAGCTGGGCCCCGGGGGCCCCGGATATTGGGTCAGACCTGAGTGTCTGTCTGGGAGAGTGTTTCTGGACAAGATTAGCATCTGGAGCAGCAGACTGAGGCCAGCCACATCATCTGCCCCGAAGTGGGTGGGCCAGGTCCAATCAGTTGAGGGAGGCACTGATTTGAACAAAAGGCTGAGGAAGGGAGCATGCATTTTCTCTTCCTGACTGTCTCAGAGCTGGGACATTGGTCTTCTCCTGCCTTTGAACTTGGACTCAGACTGGAAATTGCATCGTTGGTCCTCTGGGGTCTGCCCTTCTCAGCAGCTGTAGTCAGGGGAGCCAGTTCCTTATAATTAATACCTTCGTGTGTATATATAGCCACCCCTTTTGGTTCTGTTTCTCCGGGGGCACACTGTGGTCCCTGAAGTTGCTCATGGTGGGGAATCAGTAAGTTCTACAAGTCAGCCCTTCCCAGGCCCCATCCCTCCCCTCGCCAGCATCACACAGCAGCCCAGGGACAGCCCTGCCACCTGGGCTGTTTCTCAGGCCAAGCAAGGCTTGAGGGGTCCTCCCTGGGCTCTGCCCACAGGCGGAATGGCTGGATCCTATGGTAGCTCCGTTTTTAATTTTTGGAAAAACTACCATACTGTTCTCCACAGTGGCTGTGAAAGTGAAAGTGGTAGTCACTCAGTTGGGTCCGACTCTTTGTGACACCACGCAATGTAGCCCGCCAGCTCCTCTGCCCACAGGATTCTCCAGGCAAGAGTACCAGAGTGGGTTTCCATTTCCTTCTCCAGGGGATCTTCCCAACTCAGGGATCGAACCCTGGTCTCCTGACTGGCAAGTGGATTATTCACCATCTGAGCCCCCAGGGAGGCCTGGACCGATTTCCATCCCCACCAACAGTGCACAGGTTCGTAATTTGTCCACATGCTGGCCGACACTGTCATTCCCTGTCCTTCTGACCGTGGCCATCCTAACGGGAGTAAGGGGCACTAAATGTTGCTATGAGCGGTCTCCACGTTTCTGTGGGCACACCGGCTCCGTGGGGCGAGGTGCCGTGTCCATCTTCTGCATCACGATGTTCTGATGCAGCGCTGATGGTGGTGCCAGGCTGGCCCACGGCCCCCTCCACAGGCAGGGCTGTGCGGGTCCCTGGTGGGAGCCCTGCTGGGGAGGCTGGGAGGAGAGTTGCTCTCGTGTGTGCCTCCCCCAGCCTGACTGCTGGACTGCAGACCCACAGGGTCCTGTGCATCCTTTCCAGCCGGGTGTGCTCGGGGTCTGCCCCCACGGCAGGTGCTTCTGGAGGGTTCTGCCTCCCCACCGCCTCCCCAGCGCTGGGCATTGGCCACCCTCTGACCCTTACAGATCTGCTGGGTGTAGAGGGCATTCCCAGGTCACATTCGCATTCTCTGAGCACGGGCAGATTTGACCATCTTGTCCCTGGTACGCGTATCATGCCATCTTCCCTTCTGTGAACCGTTCTCCCATCAGCCTTAAAGCACCCTCCGTGCCTTCTGTCCCTCAAACGGCAGGAAGACCGGTTACTTGTCACTGCAAGCAGACCTGTGATGGGAGCGGAGTCCGACACGCAGCTGGAGGTCAGGCCCAGCCCTACAGCTGTCTTCCCAGATGCTCTGTGCTGTCGTAGCAGCAAGCGTAAACTTGGCCCGTGGCCTCTGGGATGCAGCCCAGGAAGGGGCCCGCGCGGGGCAGCCCTTGCACCCCAGGTCCTGCCCAGGCAGAGCCGCAGGCCCGAGGCTGGCCAGGCTCTTTAAACTCACTCGGTGGTCAGCCCAGCTGCTCCTTCAGCGGGTGACAAGCAAGACGGGGTAGTCACTCGGTAGGCCGGCCGGCCACTGTCTCGGCAGCCAGGCACATCCGGTCCTCAGAGCCCGGCTCTCAACACTGGGGGATTCGTGCAGGATTTTTAAATGGTGAATCTGAAAGCAACCAGACAGCGAGATTCAAAATACGTCCAGTTTAAACTGTCGGCACAGTTATAAAGAAGGAAATGCTATTTGTACCAACCTAGATGGACCTAGAAATGATCGTACTAAGTGAGATTCAAGTCAGACACAGAGAGACAAATATCATCTGATCCTGTATTCGTAGGATCTAGAAAAATGATACAAATGAATTTATTTACAAAGCAGAAACAGACTCAAAGATTTAGAGAACAAACTTACAGTTACCAGTGGAGAGGAAAGGGTGAAGCAGGATAGATGAGGAGCTGGGGATTGCTGTGCACACATAGCTGTGAAAAAAAAATGTCCTTGAAAAAGAAAAAGTAAAAAATAATACAAATGAATCCCTATGCAAAACAGGTTCATAGACATAGAAAACAAATTTACCAAACAGAGAGGAAGGGAGGGGCAAAATAGGAGCAAGGAATTAAGAGACACAAGCTGCTACACGTAATAGACAGGCAGCGGGGACTTACTGCAGAGCACGCGGGGCTATAGTCAGAATCTTGTGATAGTCTATGGTGGAATGTAACCTGATAGATAGATAGATAGATAGGGCTTCCCTGGTGGCTCAGCTGGTAAAGAACCCGCCTGCAATGCAGGAGACCTGGGTTCAGTCCCTGGCTTGGGAAGACCCCCTGGAGAAGGGAAAGGCTACCCACTCCAGTATTCTGGCCTGGAGAACTCCATGGACTGTATAGTCCATGGGGTCACAAAGAGTCAGACACGACTGAGCGCCTTTCACTTTTTCATATATACAATTGGATCACTTTGCTGTACACCTGAAACAAAAACTATATTGAAATCAACTGCCAAAAGTTTTTAAAAGAAAAAATATATAAAATTAAATAGATAACTAAAATGTATAGCACAGGGAACTCTGCTCAATACTCTGCAATAACCTAGCTGCGAAAAGGATTCGAAAAAGAATAGATATATGGATATGTATAAATGAATCATTCTGCTGTCCACCTGAAACTAACAGAGCGTTGTTAGTCAACTATAGTCCAATATAAAATAGAAATAAATGAACAAATTGTTGACACAACGATGAGAGCCAAAATGAGTGCTTGGTGCCTGGAGAGGAATCCCTCAAGACTTCAGCAGGGGCTGGAACGGATGAGGAAAGGCAGAAATTCAGGGCTGCTCCTCCTGGAAACCTGTCCCGGGCTCGTCCCCTCCAGCTGAGCAGGTGACTCCCACACCGGGCTGGGCACACCGTCTGCCCCCACTGAGGCCCCGGGAGTGGGACTGCGCAGACCCCCCACACCGCAGACCCCGCAGACCCTCTGACACCGTGTCAAGGTTGGGCCCAGGGCTGTGGCCTCATCCTGTCGGCACGGAAACCTACAACCTCTGTCTAGGAGAAGCAGACAGCAAGGTGTGTGGCAACCCTGGAGATGGGATGTCCACGGTCACCTGGAGACGGTGCCCCTCCTCCAAGGGATGCCCACAGTCCACCCAGAGACGGTGCCCCTCCTCCAAGAGATGCCCATGGTCCACCCGGAGATGGTGCCCCTCCTCCAAGGGACGCCCACGGTCCACCCAGAGACGGTGCCCCTCCTCCAAGAGATGCCCATGGTCCACCCGGAGATGGTGCCCCTCCTCCAAGGGACACCCACAGTCCACCCGGAGATGGTGCCCCTCCTCCAAGGGACGCCCACGGTCCCACCCAGAGACGGTGTCCCTCCTCCAAGGAACGCCCACGGTCCACCCAGAGACAGTGCCCCTCCTCCAAGAGATGCCCATGGTCCACCCAGAGATGGTGCCCCTCCTCCAAGGGATGCCCATGGTCCACCCAGAGATGGTGCCCCTCCTCCGAGTCTGCAGCCTCTCTCCTATCCCTCTCCAAAGTAAGCTTGCCAGCAGATAGATTATGTGTCCCAAATATGGCAGGTAATACACTTACACTAAAAAATCATTTATTCCTTATCTGAAATTCAGGTTTGGCCATGCACCCAGTATTTAAAAAATCTTTATTTGTAAGTCATCCTCTTTTCTTAATTTGCTTTAGGTTCACAGCAAAAATGAGCAGAAAGCACAGAGTTTTCTTATCCTGTATACCCTCTGTCCCCTTAAAACCATGCAGAGCCCCCCACTATCAACATCCCCCACCCCGATGGGACAGAGCACCAAAGAACTGATGCTTTCAAAATGCAGTGCCAGAGAAGACTTTCAAGAGTTCCTTGGACAGCAAGGAGATTGGTCAATCCTAAAAGAGATCAACCCTGAATATTTACTGGAAGGACTGATGCTAAAGCTGAAGCTCCAATACTTTGGCCACCTGACACGAAGAGCTGACTCACTGGAAAATGCCCTGATGCTGGGAAAGATTGAAAGCCAAAGGAGAAAGGGGTGGCGGAGGATAAGATGGTTAGATAGCATCATTGACTCAATAGATATGAGTCTGAACAAACTAAAGGAGGACAGGGGGCCTGGCATGCTGCAGCTCACGGGGCTGCAAAGAGTCGGACATGACCTAGTGACTGAAGACCAGCACCCGCTGAACCGGCAGGAACACAGAGTCCTCGCCAGCGCCCCCAGTTCACATCAGGGCCCGCCCAGCGCTGCACAGTCCGTGGGTCTGGACAGAGGTATGATGACACGCATACACCCGGATTAGGGTGGACCTGCAACCCAGTGACCAGTGTCCTCAGGAGAGAAGAGAGGAGAAGGTGAGGTGAGGACAGGCAGAAAGGGGAGGGAGGAAGCCACACGCTGGGGAACGCCGGCCCTCACCAGAACCGGGGGCGCCTAGAAGGGACCCCCTCAGAGCCCCGAGGAGGCAGCCCCGTCCACACCTTGACTCACTTCTGGCCTCCAGGCCCCGCGGGTCACTCCTCTGGCCTCTCACTTTGCGGTCATTTGTCACAGCAGCTATAGTGCCCGCAACCAGAAAACGTGCAGGTCAAGTGTGGGTGCACGGGGCTCCTCCAGACTAGTCACCCAGGCTGGGACAAACCCACAACCGTTTCTGGAGGGCAGACCAAGGGGTAAGAGGTCTGAGCTGTTCATCACAGCAGGGAAACCAGGAAACAAGGAGGGTGGAGCGGCCCACACGGTACAGACAGAAATGAGACGAACGTTACATTTCACACTTCTGCGTGTTCTGCCACCCGGACGTGATCCGTGAAGATTTTTTTTTCCGCCAGAAAAGAACATGTTGCATAAGCTCAAGTTTCTAGGGGCCAGAGAAGGACAGAACAACATCATCTCAAGTTCTTTCCGGTCAGCCAAACTATTGGCCCCAGCTCTCCAAATGATATCAGCGAAACCCCCGAGACTATGGATGTCTGCTCACCCCGGCAGGAGGGAGGGGGCCGGGCCGTTCTGATGACCCTGGGGCGGGGAGAGGGGCAGGCACAGCTCTCCACAGGAAAATGAAAGACAGAGGTGCCAACAGCACAAATTCAACACAGGCAGGAGATGTGAGCAACGGTTTGGAATTTATCTGCACCAGCGGTTTTCCCAGAAACTGCTTTTTCTTAAGGAACATGAAGAACATTTCTAAGGATATGTTAGGGCTCTGCTCTCAGCCTTTCAGGATGACTCCATTTGCCAAGGTGATGACCTCAGCCCACCTCTGTCGGTGATCGCTGATGGTGGCCCCACGGGAGGGAGGGACAGACTCTGACATCATAGGATGCTTGGAGACCCTGGGTGGCTGAAGGCCCCCCAGGCCCTGGATCCGGGATTCGGGCTGCTGTTCCCTCCACCTGCTGGTCACGAGAGGACTCAGTCAGTGTTGCCTTTACAATGAGAAATTTGCACACCTGAGAAGTCCCCAGGGCGATGTCGACAGAGGAGTGCAGTGTCGGTCTGGAGACTGTGGGCTGGACGCTGAGAGATGCCAGGATCAATGGCCCGCCCCAAAAAGCACCAGCCCCAGAGAGCTCTCCTCTCCCCGTGGTCCTGAAACCCCTCCTCTGGGAGGCCCGGCAGGATAAATTGCTTCCTCCGAGGTCCCCCTAAACACGCACTTGTGACTCTGTTATGAGACGTAGCACGCTACGAGGGGTCCAACACTTTGTACTCACTGGAAGGACTGATGCTGAAGCTCCAATACTTTGGCCACCTGATGCAAAGAGCTGACTCATCGGAAAAGCCCTTGATACTGGGAAAGAATGAAGGCAAAAGGAGAAGAGGGTGGCAGAGGATGAGGTGGTTGGATGGCGTCACCATGGACATGAGTTTGAAGAAGCTCTGGGAGTTGGTGATGGACAGGGAAGCCTGGCGTGCTGCAGTGCATAGGGTCACAGTGAGTTGGACAGGACTTAAGACTAAACAACAGCAGAGGTCCAGTCAGGAGACAGAAGCCTAGTAGTCGTTTTAGCAGAATTTGCTCAAGATGTAGGTGGCAGGATGCTGCCTGGGGGTCAAGTTCTTTAATCCAGTTGATGGAGGCCCCATGAGGACTCTGAAGCTGCTCCAACAGGGGAAGGTGCAAACGGGGAACAGCTGCCCCTAGAAGCTCAGACTCCGACCTCTGAGGAGGAAACGGGCTGACCCAGTGGGTGTTGCAGAGAAGGGTACAATGTCACTGGTTCTGCCAAAGCCTGGAAGTCAGAAGACCGTACCACCTGTGTCATGGGAAGGACCTGCCGTAGACAGAGGGCAGAAGTGTTGCTGGGAGATGAAGCCAGAGGCAGAAAGCATGAGCAGTCCTGCAGCCTCCCTCGGGCACCCCCAGGGGCACCTCCCTGGGAGTGATGGCTTGGTTGGCATCAGGGACACCAGGGGAAAATTTATTTCCTCATCTCTTCCAGCTTCTAGAGGCGGCCGGCCTGGATTCACAAAGCGCTGAGCACCCTCTGGTTTATAACTGGCTGGGTCCTCCCCTTTGTCTGTTCGGACTCTACATACAGCCATAACATCCCTACGGAAAGAAGAAGCAAACAGTGTTTCTGCTTACAAAGCCTCACACAACTGATATCCTTCATGCACATAAAGGCTTTCTCACTTCTCCCCAAAATGAGGACTTGCCAGAGCCCACAGGTCACTGTGTCCTGGGAGGGGGTCACACCGCCCCTCTGGGCTACACCAGGTCTTTCTCAAACCCAGTCACGGTTGGGCCCAGTTCCCTATAGCCGCTGGAACACGTGGCCACAGAGTTAGGTGGCTTCACGCCTCACGATATTTGTCCTGCGGTTCTGGAGCTCGGGAGTCTGACGAGGGTCTCACTGGGCTCTGAGCAGCAGGGCTGGGGACACCAGGGGAAAATTTATTTCCTCGTCTCTTCCAGCTTCTAGAGGCGGCCGGCCCCATTTCTCGGCTTATGCGCCCCTCCTCCGCCTTTAAAACCAGAAATGCTGCGCCTGTCTCAGCTTTCTTTCTTCGGAACCCCGGGATCCTGTCCAGAGCTCGGTGCAGCCAGATGCGCAGTAAATGCGAGGTACTGCGCCCCCGTGAGCGCAGCCGTCCCAGCTGTGTCGTGAGCACGCAGAGGACCAGCGCTGTGTCTACCCCCCCCCGGGGAGGGCCGCCCCGATGGAATCAAGCAGGACGAGGTCGCTGTGCCCGAAGCCGGCATATAGAAGACTACAGCATATTTTTCTACTGGACTAATGTCACTGAAGAAGCAGTCAGGATAGTCACACCACTTTTGTTGAGCAGTGATCAAGAATTCATACCCAAGTACGAACTGGTTCATAAGTTTTCTGTCAAAAAGCAGAATGGGGGGCTTCCCTGGTGCTTCAGGGATTAAGAACCCTCCTTTCAATGCAGGGAATTTGGGTTTGATCCCTGGTTGGGGAATTAAGATCCCACACAACAAGGGGCAACTGACAACAAGACTGCTGGGCCTACACACCGCAATCAGAGAGAAGGCCACCCGCGGCCACGGAGATCCGTGTGCTGCAACTTAGATCTGATGCGGCCAAAAATAATGAATAAATAAGCAAATACCTTTTAAAAAAGCAGGATGGAACTGGATACAAAATAAACGACAAGGACCGGCTCTCTAGCACAGGGAATCATAGCTAATATCTTGTAATAACTTATGGAGAAGAATCTGTAAAAGAATACATCTATGTATGAATAATTGAATGACTTTGCTGTACACCCGAAGCTAACACAACATTGTAAATCAATGATACTTCAATTTTAAAAAAGAACAAGAAAAGCAGAGAAGTTAGGAGGGAAAACATGAAAGCACCAAGCATGCTGTAAGAGGTCACACGTCACCCCCTCCCAAGTCCTCACCCTTGGTACGAGTGAAAGTACCTCATTTGAAAATGTAATCTTTGCAGATGTAAGAAAGCTCAGGATCTCAAGATGAGATGGTCCTGGGTTTGGGGGTCCCCAGATAAGATGATGGATGTCATGGGAACTGGGGATGATGAGGAGATACAGAGGGCGCCAAGTTGGGGACGGCAGCAGAGACAGGAGCCGTGGGTCTGCACGTTCAGGAATGCGAAGGTCACCAGCCAGCACCGGGAGGTGGATGAGGCAGGGACAGCTTCAAGACCTCCTGGTGCCTCTGGGAGCCTGGCCCACTCCCAGCTGTGAGAGAACCAATTCCTAGTGCTTCTAAGCCGCTCGGTTTGTAGTGATCCATTAAGCTAGATGCAGAAAATGAACGCCCGCACCCTGTGGGACACGAGAGGAGATGAAATGGCCCAGGGAGGGGCCATCCTGGGGGCCTTCGGGCAGCGCAGGTGCTGTGGGGAGAGGGGGCCTGCGTCCCCAGGAAACACCTGCCCCTCACGAGTGTGTCCAAGGCAGTCCTCCTTGCCGGGGGCCGGCTCGGGCCAGTCAGGAGAGCTAAGCCGGCCCCAGCCCCGGAGGGGAGGGCCAGGGCTGCCACGGACCCCACCCGGGATGAGAGACTGTTCCTTTGAGTGGGGCCAGACTCCCCTGCCTCCTAGAAGGAGGATTCTCCGGCAAACCCAGCAGACGGAGGGGCCGTGGCTTCAGAGTCTACCAAACCAGTCACTTAGCAGACAGTGGAGAAAACAGGATGGTTCTCCCACCAGCGTGGACCCCAGAATGAAGGCCCCCACAGCCTCAAATGCAGGCCATCAGCGCCGAGAACCGCCCAGAATGTCTTCTCTCCATGAAGAAATAAGGAGGGATAAGGAGACTGCAAGGAAATGAAAGGGATGCCAGTTGGGGGTAAGGCGTGGGGCTGGGGGACAGAAGAGCTATCGTGGAGACGCACATGTCTCAGGCCCCCTGAGAAGCAAGATGATGGAGCGAGCTTGGCGAGCAGACCCACGCCGGGGGAATGGGAGTCTGCCAAGGTCACCAGAGCTGCCACTCTCCACTTGCAGGTTGGGTGGTAAATGCAGGTTTTTAAATGTGACCACCTTTTCAACAAACCTTTGACGGTCAGGGGTTGGCACAGCACATATGAAAATCTGAGCATGAAGCCAACGGGGCCTTTGGGTGGTCGATTCAGCACCCAGGGTCACAGCGAAAGAGGGGACCGTTGAAGGGCGCCCCGCTTGTGTGTCTGCCCCTCCCCCCACGGGCTGCAGGGTCTTGAACCGCACGCCAGAACCTTGCTCCAGGAATCTGTTACTGAGCAAGAAGCCACCCAGAAAGTAGAGTCTGAAAACCACAGCATCGTTTATTTCTCTCTTCCGAGCATCACCAGGGGTGAGCGGGCTCACTGGGGGTCCCTCGTGTATTGCAGCCAGTCGGTGGCTGCCCTGGGCTTTCTCGGAGGCGTCCTCGCGTGTGTGGCTGGTGTTTGATGCCAACCTGTGTCTTTTCCATGTGGCCCGGGCTTCCCTGCAGCCTGGCAGCTGGGTCCCAAGCAGGGATGAGAGCCGACAGAAACTGGACCCAGCCTCTGGCCCCGGAAGTCATGCAGCCTCTCATCTGCTCATTCTGCTCATTAGATGCGAGTTGCTCAGACGGGAGTTATTCAGAGGATGAAATTCGGTCCCAAGTCTTGACGGCAGGCAGTTGAAGGATTGGCAGGCATTTTGAGCCATCAGCATTTCCTCTGGCTTTTTGGGAGGAAGTGAGGTGGGTCAGCTCCAGCCTTTTGAGATCACAGAGGGAACCCCAGAAACAGCCTCCAGGAAGCGGAGAGCCCACAAGTCAGTGTGCTGTCCTGTGACCTGGCCCCTGAGCCTCAGTCTTCCCATCTGCAGTGTGGGTGGAGCTGGGAGCACAACTCCTCGGTTCAAACGCCACTCTCTCTGCTCCCAAACCCACATGTGTGCCCACAACACCACCAGAATCTTCACCGAGACCCCAAATTCCTTGAGGTTTAAACATACATACCTGAGAGCTTCATTCATACTTAGGTTTTTCTTTAACCAAGTCAAGCTCTCCATTACCTGCTCTGCAGGTAGGACAGCCAGAGCTATCTTTCCCCCTGGAGCTTGCAGTGGCCCTGGGGCCTCCTGCAGGCTTGGGGCTGGGCGCTGAGCAGCAGGGTCAGGCCCAGCCCTCCCTCTCTGAGGTCAGGGTTACGTAACCCAGCAGGAACAGCCAGGGCAGCCTGCACATGGAGGTAGTGGAGGGCAGGCGCCCCCCTGCCCACCCCACCACAACAGCTGCTCACGGAAGGGGCCCTCAGGGGGACTGGAGGATGCTGGGAACCAGAGCGGGGGGCAGCGGGGGCAGAGGAGCGGAAGCCTGCAGATGCCAGTCCTGGCGGGGAACCAAGGGGCGCCTCACAGCCCCACTGTTCACCCCGCGTAATAAGCAGTTTGCTGAAATCAGCACTCTTCCCCCTTGACGCTGGCCCGTTAGCTGGCAAATGAGTAATTTTTGATCATTATTGACTAATTTCTAAATGAGCATGATTGGAGGACCAAATTATCCCGTGCTTATGCCGTGTGTCGGCCTGTGAGTCTTACAGCAGCTCCAGGCGCCTTTCTGCTACAAGGTCAGTTTGAGGAGACCCTCAAATACCCTCCAGGGGCGTCGAGATCCAGCCTTTGTGAATATGCTCCCTGACCCCAACTGAGTCGGATACCCTGATGCCCCCAGGATGGAGGCCTGACATGCTTATTTGGCCTTATAAGAATAGGTTGACTGGTGGGATCACCAAGAAGGTAGATGCTGGGTTAATGAAAGCATCCATTCAGGTCCTGCTCTGGGGGGCTAGTCCTTTAGGGTGAGTCCAGTGTCAGGCCACGTGGACACTCCGTGCCAGGGAGTTATTGCCTAAAAGTCATTCCTGATCTTAGGCCAAAGAGGAGAGGGTGGTCAGAAAGAAGACACGCTGGACTGCAGGGCAGGAGACCAGGTGTAGCCCTTGATGTGACCTTTACTGAGTATCTTGATCTTGCCATTCTTTCCATGTTCCAGAATCAAAGATGGACTGCTTGCTTCCTGGTCACAGGGTACCTACCACTCTTCACTCCGTGGACGCAGCAGTGATCCAGAGAAGTGTGCCTCTGCCCTCATTAACTCAGAGTCTCTCTGGGGAGACCGAGGTTAAACACACCAGTGGATGTATAATTCATTAAAGCTGTGGTCGATTTTCCAAGGCATCCCAAAGGTTTTAAGAAAGCGTTACTGTGGTTCAGTCACTAAGCTGTGTCCGACTCTTTCAAACCCCGAGGACTGTAGCGTGCCAGGTTCCTCTGTCCTCCTCTATCTCCCAGAGTTTGCTCAGATTCATGTCCATCGAGTCGGTGATGCCATCCAACCATCTCATCCTCTGTTGTCCCCCTCTCCTCCAGCCTTCAATCTTTCCCAGCGTTGGGGTCTTTTCCAATAAGTCAGCTTTTTGCATCACGTGGCCAAAGTACTGGAGCTTCAGCTTCAGCATCAGTCCTTCCAGTGAATATTCAAGACTGATTTCCTTTAGGATGGACAGGCTGGATCTCACTGAGTCTTGCTCATCACCTGTGCCTCACCATGGGTCCACCAGGATCCTGCTCTCCTGGGCTGTCACAGATGCCACATAAGAGGAGATAACAGGGAATGGTGGGCAGGCATGTTGCCCACCTCTCCTTTGTCACATGCATGCTGCACTCTGTCGTTGGACTTCAGTTACCAAACCCATGCTCAAAGGTAAATTCTTAAGAATTTCAAGTCAGCAATGACCAAGGCGGGGCCTTTCTAAGATGTGGCGACCCTGAGTCCTGGATATAAGACCAAATGCCAGGGTGCCGTCATGTGCCCAGGGAGGGACATCACAGCCCCAGGATCACGTTGAGAAGAGGCGGCGTGGAGCCAGGAGAAACACAGGGAAGAAGACGTGGAGACTCAGTGACTGCCCTCCAGTGCTCGGCTGGCCCTTAGCTTCCAGCCAGCGGAGCCCCTAGCTTTGAATCGCTTTGAGCTGAGTCTCCCGCTTCTGGGTCCCCAGCTGTCAATTTCCCATCTGTGGTGTGGAGACGCTGCGTTCCCACCCTGCCTGACAACGCAAGGCTGCTGGGCGCTGTGAAAAGCCATTAAATGCAAGGCTGGCAAGAACCGTGCACGCTGAGTTTAGGCTATGTCTCCATCAGATCGTTGTCTACCGTGACCTAGCAGAGCAGAGGAGGCACTTCACAAACAGCCTTTTTCATTCTGTGACAGTCTGCTCATTCCAGTGGCGGCTGGTTTTGAAAGGCGCTCGAGAACACCTGTCGATCCGGGACCTGAGGTCCTAGATGAAAACTCATGAACGTTTCTGAATGCTTGCTTTCCTCGGGCAGTTTCCCTGAAGCACTTGAATCCAAAAGGCAGAGACCGCTTTACAAGTGTTCTGAGGCTGTCATAACAACTTCCCACACACTGGGGGCTTAAACCATCCCAGATTCATCCTGCCTCAGTTTTAGAGACCAGACGCCTGGGGTTGGGGAGTCCTGGGGCAGTGGTTCCTTTGGAGACTCCATGGGAGGGTCATTGCCTCATCTTCCAGCCTCTGGGGGCTGCAGGCATCCCGGGCTCATGGCTGCATCCCTCCAGCCTCTGTCTCTGTCTTCACATGGCCTCCTCCCCTCCCTGTGGGTCTGTGTCTTCTTCCCCGTCTCTTGTTAGGATGCTGTGCATCGCTTTGAGGGCCCACTCAGGTGGTGCAGTGGTAAAGAATCCGCCTGCCAGTGCAAGAGACGCCAAAAATGTGGGTTAGATTCCTGGGTCAGGAAGAGGAAATGGTAACTCACTCCATTATTCTTGCCTGGGAAAGCCCATGGACAGAGGAACCTGGCGTTCTATAATCCATGGGGTTGCAAAAGAGTTGGACTGAGCAACTGAGCACACACAGATACGAGTGATGCAGAGTGATCGCATCTCAAGACCTTTAATTTCATCACACCTGCAAAGACCCTTTCCCCATACTGGCAGGTTCAAGGGTGAGTTGTTCAGTTCGTAAGTCGTGTCTGATTCTTTGTGACCCCAAGGACTGTAGCCCGCCAGGCCTCCCTGTCCTTCACCATCTCCCAGAGTTTGAGAGATGTCCATTGAGTCGGTGATGCCATCCAACCATCTCATCCTCTGTCATCCCCTTCTCCTCCTGCCCTCAATCATTCCCAGTATCAGGGTCTTTTCCAATGAGTTGAGTGACCAAAGTATTGGAGTTTCAGCTTCAGCATCAGTCCTTCCAATGAGTATCCAGGGTTGATTTCCTTTAGGACTGACTGTTTCGATCTCCTTGCTGTCCAAGGGACTCTTAAGGGTCTTTTCCAGCCACAATTGAAAAGCTTTGAGGAAACGGATGGGGGGAGGTTTACCATTTAACTCGCCAACTCAGCGACTCACTGGGGGATGCTCCTAGGAGGACTCCACTCCACTCTCCACACCCACTCTTGCCAGAGAAGCTGGTCTCGGCCACGCCTGTGCAGGGAGAGGCCCCTCAGGTAATGCCAGAAACCGCTGCTCTGAGTCCCAGGCTGGATGTTGCTGGGAGAATTGCTGTCTAGTCTGACCAATATTTCCCTTTTTAAATACTGTTCATCCTCAAGCCTTTAGAGATGGCTGCTAGGTGGGGGTTAAACTGCAAAGTGGTTTCTCAAACTCTGCCCTCCTGGCATTTGGAGCCAGGTGTCATTCTCTGGGGTGAAGGCCCACCTGTGCACTGGGATATGCAGCAGCATCCCTGGCCTTGACCCACTGGACCCGAGTGACACCTCCCAATGCTGACAATCAAAGATGTCTCTAGATAATTGCCAAGTGTCCCCTGGGGGTCAGAATTGCCCCCAGTGGCAGGCCCCGCCCAGGCTGTAGAAGATGTGGTGGAAACAGGCTGCCAGCCTGGGGTCTGGAGGAGGGGCATGCACTGACCCACATCATGCTTGTTCTGGAAGGTTCTGGTCTCAGGCTTTCCTTATGGGAACATAAACAGTCAATGATATTTTGACAGAACAAGGCTCTGTGTGTAAAAAGACCATCACGGGAGTTCCCTGATCGGCTAGTGGTGAGGACTCAGCTCGCTCACTGCCATGGCCTCGCTTCAATCCCTGGTTGTGAAAATGAGACTCTGCAAACGGAGCTGGGCAACAGAAGGAAAAAAAGGGACAGTCAAGAAGAAAACAGGTGCTCAGCAAGGGGCATTTCAGATTCTGGTTTTATTTCGTGAACTGTACCCAGCCCAGTGCCAGGCACCCAGGAGCTGCTCACTGGGACGTGTCTCCCCGGGCTCGTGGTCTTCAGGCGGGTCCCCGGCTTCTGGACACCAGGCCCCCTCAGTCGCCGACGTCCCTTTCTACTCATGGGATGTGAAAGGGAATGGGGAGAAAGCTGAGACACCCCCCAAGGGGTCTGGAGGCGTCTTCTCATCCCCAGGCCGCCTGCAAGCCCTCCCAAATGTGCTCTCGGTTTGTACTTTGAGAAAATGCTCCTGGGATATGGATGGCTGGCCTGGAGCCACCCTCCTCAGTGTGAATTGCCAGAGTTTCCCTGGGAACTGGCCTCAACCCAACAGCACCCCGGAGGGGCAGGAGCCCCCTGACCCCGCCGTCCGGATGCCTGGGCTAGAACCACCGTCCACTCCAGAAACCGTGGGTCTGTAGCGCCATTTACGCGCTCTGTACCTGGGTCAAGAAACAAGCACAAATCGTAGAGAATTTAAGGATTCTTTTTTAAAAACTCCACCACATTGATGTATGATGGACGTTTTCTTCCTTAAAAAAAAATTCTCTAGAACAAATGGCCAGAGGTCTGCCCACTAACAGAGTTTCACATGCAGGATACAGGATCACTGACGGGAGGTACAGCAGACGCCCAGGACTTATTTATCTTGTTTAACTGAAACTTTACGCCTCTCAGACATCTCCCCGTTTGCCCCTCCCCTCCACCCCAGCAACACAAATTTGCCCTCTATCACTGAGTCTGATTATTTTAGGGAACTCATGGAAGTAGAATAATACGGGTTTTGTCCTTCTATAACCAACTTCTTTCACTTCGCAAAGTGTTCTTCAGCTTCGTCTGCATCGTTGGCCACAGCAGGATTCCCTTCATTTTCACGGCCGAGCAATATTCCACTGCGTGTATAAACCACCTCTTCTTTGTCCATTCGTTAGCCGATGCACACTTAGGGAGTTTCTCTGTCTTGGCCGCTGTGAATAACGCTGCAGTAAATGTGGAGGTACAGAGATCTCTCCAGGGTCCTGATCTCAACACTTTTGGGTAGATATCCAGAAGTGACATTGTTGGATCATACGGCAGTCTTATTTTCAGAGAATTTTATGGAAGCTCCATAATTCTCTTCTGCAGTCACCGCACCATTTTACATTTCCACCAACAGTGCAGAAGGTTGCAATCTCTTCACACCTTCACTGACCTTTCTTTTGATAATAGCCATCTTAGAGGTAATGAGTCACTGCAGTTCGGATTTCCATTTCCCTGATAATTAGTGAAGTTGAGTGTGTTTTCACATGTATGCTGGCCATCTTTCTTTGGAGAAATGTCTATTTAAGTATATAAGTTTTGAACTCGTTGACTAATTTTTTGTTTGCTTTTAATTAATTTAATTGGAGGCTAATTACTTTACAATATTGCGGTGGGTTTTGCCATATACTGACATGGATCAGCCGTGGGTGTACATGCGCCCCCCCCTCTCCTGGACCCCCCTCCCACCTCCCTCCCCAGCCCACCCCTCTGGACTGTTCCAGAGCGCCAGCTTCGAGTGCCTGCTTCATGCGCTGAGCTTGCACAGGTCGCCTGTTTTACGTTTGCCAACATACGTGCCTCAGCCCTGCCCTCTTAAATCCTCCCACCCTCGCCTCTCCCACATAGTCCAAAAGTCTGCTCTTTACATCTGGGTCTCCTTTGTCTCTCATATAGGGCTGTTAGTATCGTCTTTCTAAATCCCACTTACATGCATTAATACACTGCCTTGGTGTTTCTCTTTCTGACTTACTTCACTCTGCATAATAGGTTCCAGTTTCATCCATCTCATTAGAACTGACTCAAATGCATTCTTTTATAGAGCTGAGTAATAGTCCATTGTGTGAACATAGCACAACTTCCTTATTGAATTGGTCTATTTATTGCTTGTTTGTTGCTATTTAGTTGTAGGAATTCCTTATAGTTTGGGGTGCTAACTTCCTCTCAGCTCTATGGCTTACAAATACTTTCTCCCACTCCATAGGCTGAATTTCTGCCCTGTTGGTCGTCTCTTCTGTTGTATAAAGATCATTTTGCCCATCTTTCTAGATCTGTCCTTCACTCAGCAATATGCGTGTAAGACTCTTCTGTGTCTTTCTGTGGCTCTGTAGGTCATTCGTTTCTATTGCCAGGCAGTGTTCTTCCGTACGGTCAGTTCATTTATCCACTCCTCTATTAATACCTGGGCTTCTTCCAGCTTTTGGTGATCATGAGTAGAACTGTAACCTTTCCAATGCAGATTTCTTTGTGGACATAAGTTTTTGAATCAGCTGGAGAAATACCCAAGAGCATACTTTCTGGATAGTATGGGCTTCCCAGGTGGCACTAGTGATAAAGAACCTGCCTACATGCAGGAGACATGAGACGCAGGTTCAACCGCTGGGTTGGAAAGATCCCCTGGAGAAGGGGATGGAAACCCACTCCAGTATTCTTGCCTGGAAAATCCCATGGACGGAGAAGCCTGGTGGGCCACAGGCCCTAGGGTCGAACAGAGTCAGACAGGACTGAGTGTACCCACACGCACTCTTATCTATTCTGTTCTTTTCACATTTCTTTTTCTCTCTGAGTTTTGTTTTGGAAGGTTCTCTTGCCCTTTCTCCAAGTTCAGATTCTTTCCTCCGCTGTCTTACAGCTCGTGATGAGCCCGCTGGAGACATTCTTCATTTTTGTTGCTGTGGGTTTTGTTTCCAGTGTTTCCTTTTGATTGGTTCTTAGAGTTTCCATCTCTCTGCTGACATTACCCATCTGTTTTCTGCTGACATTACCCGTGTATGATCTACTTTTTCCATCAGAGCCCTCACGTATTAATCACAATTGTTTTAAATCCCCCGTCAGAAAATTCTAACATCTGTGTCATATCTGAGTCTTGCTGTGATGGCTGCTCTGTCTTTTCAGGCTGTGTTTTTTTCTTGCTTCTTGGTGGGGAAGGGGACGGCAACCCACTCCAGCATTCTGGCCTGGAGGATCCCACGGACTGTATATCTGTGGGGCCAGAAAGAGTCGGACACAACTGAGTGACTTTTCACTTCACTGGCTGGTGCTACAACTCTGCTCCTTCTTTGCCAGCCCACACCAGCCTGAGACCTTCTTCCTACATTCTGGGAAGCCCAGTCCCAACACAGGACTGACAGGGTTGATTTTGCCATCTGGTAAACCTGAAAACAAACAAAAAACTCCTGCCCCTTCTACTTTGAGGAGAGTGTTTGACATCCCTTCTTCTGTCTCCAACAAATTTCAAGGGAATCAGAGTCAGCACACAAAAGCCCTCTTTCATCAAAACTGAAGCAAGAGCAAAGTTCAAGTAAGTAACTCCCTCCAGTTCCACAGGGAGGGGTGAGCTGGGAGCCCAGAATCCTGCATCCTCACCTGTGAGCAGGGGAGGGGGTAGAGCTCTGTCCAGCTCTGGGCTGGGATGGAGCCTGGGGTCCATCCGAGCCATTGCCTCCCCCAGCCTCACCGTCTATCACAGCTCTGGCCATCAGGGGAGGAAACCACTAGGTCTCCAATGCTCGGAAATCACAGCATGCCTCCAGCTGCTCACCCAGCCCTGGAACGGACAGTGCAGGAAGAAAGAGTCTTTCTGCTAAATTCCCAAAGCCTGCTTCTATGAGCGTAAATGTTCAGTAAACATTAATATTTCAAAAATGCACCTCAACATATGTTAAGAAGGATGCAGTAAATGCTAGTGATAATAGTGTTAATTATAAACCTGAGTGCTCAGTACAAGCCAGCAGGGACTTAATCCTTGGCACACAAGACCAGGGTCTCTGAGCCCCTCTCTGCACTGGAGCTCTGAGCTCCCAGGGCAGGGGGAGTGCATGCTTTTGTTCACTGCTGCTTCCCCAGCCCTGCGTTCTCTTCTTCTGTGAGAAATGATCACAAGGCAAAATACATGAGGAGAGCTATGAAACCCCCAGGACGCCTGAGCCTCAGTGTTGTGAACGGTCATGCTGGGGAACAGGAACAGAATCCTGGGTTCGGGGAGTTGGGGTCCATTGTGTCTGCATCTGCCTTCTCAGAAAGCGCCAAAGCCCCCCACATGCAGAGAGTCCCCTACCCTCTCAGCCTCAGTGACCCCTGGCTTATAAGGTGGCTTAAAGGAGATCGTTATCCAAAGCCTCATGTCTTAGCTCAGCTGCCATAACACAGTATCACAGACTTGCAGGCTTAAGCAATAGGCGTTATTGCTCACAGTCCTGAGGCTGGAACTCAGGGATCAAGCGTCAGCTGATTTGGGATCTATGGAAGTTGTCTTCCCAGCTTGTAGACCGCTGCCTTCTCACCTTGGCCTCACACAGCCTTTCCTCTGAGCATACACGGGCAGAGAGAGAGAGACAAAGACAGTGAGCCAGAGGGTGGGACATGAAGACTCCTACCCATCGGGTCAGGGCCCCCCCCCCCCACAACCTCGCTTACCCTTAGTACTTCCCTAATGCCAAACAGCCACTCGGGGATGAGGGCGTCACCGTATGAGTTTGGGGACACAAACATCCCACCCATGACACATGACAAGCGGGACTTCCCCGGGGTTCCCGGGGTTAAGACCCCGCCTTCCGAGGCAGGGGACCCGGGTTCCATCTCTGGTTGGGGAACTAAGGTCCCACCTGCCGCAGGGCAGCTTAGCCCTTCGCCACGAGGGGAGAGAAGCCCCCACATGCCGCAACAAAGACCCAATGCGACCAAGAGTTAAGGAAACCAAAAACAACAACGAGAGCACATCACGAGCCGTGCGTGTGGAGGTGCCTGTGCACTGATTACAGGCAGCTGGCGGGTGGGGCCGGGTTTGGGGTGGACAGGGGTCTCGTCCAGGACGAGGTCAGAGTGCAGGGTGGCGTGGGCAGAAAGGATTTGCGGTGAGACCCCTCCACCCTCCGGCTGACCTGGGAAAAGCCACACACCCCTCTGCCTCAGTTTCCCCATCTTCAAAGTGGATCCACTGTCTCCTGGATACCGAAGTCTCTAGATCCAGGCTGCGTACTACGTATGCATCATCAGCAGCCCCGTCACAGGTCATCTGAGGACCAGGACTTGTAGGCTGAGGGTAGGCTGCACAGGACCTGGCGACTCTCCCTCTGGTCCAGTGGGACCACCCGGGGGTGACCAGGCCATCTTTCGCCCCTGTGTGTCAACAGTTTCTAGCGAGCCTTTGGCCACATGGAAGGCAATTTCTCCCCTTCTCATCTACAGACTGACTGCTGGGCCAATTACAAACAGCCTGGAGGGAATTACAAGTCTATCATGCGAACTCACCCTGGCGACAGGGCTGGAAGCAGCACGCTGACCTCCCGGTTACCAAGCTTCTGTCCGGTTGTCACGGGAGCCAGGCCACACAGATTGGACGCGTCTGACCCCGTTGGTGGCTGTCAAATTAGGCTCTGGGGCCATCGATTGGGACCGTGTGCTTCTGCCGGTGTAATTAGCTGCTCTTCTGAGCTTGCCGGGCGCTCCCCGGCCGGCAGGGTTGACCACTGGGTGGCTTCGGGTTCAGCCTCTGCTCCCAGCCCTTGGCCCCAGCACCTCACCTGTGGGCCCCACACAGAGACCCCCATGCCAGATCCTGGGTCCCCAGCTTAGTGCCTCCTGACAGCAGAACCACCTGAGAGAGGGCCCCTGGCCAGGGGTCCGAGAACAGACCATGAATTTGAATTTCGATTCTTCTGTCGGGTGTTTTCAAAGACTTCTGACTTCTGTGGCTGGATCAGCTTCCATCAGACACTGTCCCAGTGCATCAAGGAGCAAAAACACACCACTTTGTATTGACCCGGGTCTCTGTCTCTTTACAGCAGATCCAGGTCTTAGCCCAGAAGCGGGAGGGGATCCTGTGTCTTCACTTCCTTTAAATCAACCCCAACCTGCCTGGCCTCCAGCTGCTGGTGGGGAAGCAGACCCTGTGGGGCTGAGACCCCTCCTCCCCCCATCACCATCTCCCGGGGCACATGGTGGCCTGGGTCTGGGGCCCCCAGAAGCAGGTCTTCAGGGGCTCAGGGGAGGGCACTGGGGAGACCCTAATGGGGAGACTGCCCTCCCCTTCCCCTGCAGGGGGCACCTGGCCTGACCTCATTATCTCCAAAACAGCTCCCCATGGACACCCGACAATTTCTGATTCCGGCCCTGAGCTTGAGGGTACAAAGGGGTCTGTACTGGCCAGGGTGGAGGGGAGGGCAGACAGACATGAAAATCAAAGCCAGCACTCTGCAGGGCAGCACGCACATCGCAAGGGCGTGTGTGCGAACACCTGCCCCTCTCTGCGCGGTCTTCCATCCTTCGGCGGCTGACAGCCTGTGCCACGCCGGGACGCGGTCACCGCCCCTCCTCATTCTGCCTCTGCCTTGGGTAAGCACTGTGCTCTGTCACTCAGTCGTGTCTGACTCTGCGACCCCACGGACTGTAGCCCGCCGGGAGTTCTCCAGGCCAGAGTACCAGACTGGGTTGCCATGCCCTCCCCCAGGGGATCTTCCCAACCCAGGAACGGAACCTGGGTCTCCCGCATTGCAGGTGGATGCTTTACCATCTGAGCCACCAGGGAAGCCCCGACTCTGCCTCAGGCATCCACAAAAGGGGTCCGTGGGATGTGGCTGCTCACAGACACCAGGTGAGACAGGGACCTGGGCCGAGGAGGCAGGTACTGGGCGAGCGTACACTGAGAAAGAGGCCGAGAGTCAGTGAGAGGCCAGGGTTGGGGGAGGGGGTGAGCCCACCTGAGATGCAGGTAGCGAGAGGGAGCTTCCCCGGGGCCCCCCACACAGACTGCAGGAAGGAGGCGGGATGTTGTGTGTGGGGGGTGGGGGCGGTCAGAGAGGCCTGGGAGGAAGGACCGCGCAGCTGGGCATGGGGTCCGTCTCCGGGGCTCCGATGACCCTGGGCGGAGAGATCTGCAGAAGCCAAGCACCAACGTGCAGGCATGGGTGTGCCCACCCGCCCACCAGTGGGAAAGTTGCGCCGGGCGGCGGATTCGCAGCCCGGCCCGGGACTGCCAGCCTCCCCGAGCGCTCCACCCTGGGGTCGAGGAGAGTCTGGTGCCTCATCGCCCACCTGAGAGGGTCAAGCCGGGCTCTGTGGGCCGGAGTGCTAGGCGGGGCTGGATAAACAGAGTGAGGCCGGGCAGTAAGGGGGTCCTGGCCAGTCTTTCCCGCCTTGGAGGAAGAGTGGGAAGGGGAGGCGTCGGAGGCGGGAGGGTTCCGGGGCGGGGCGCCGGGAGACGGCTGTTCGGCTGGACCACTGCGCCTGCTCACAGGACACCATCACCAACCAGGGGCCTAAAGAGCAGAAACATCCCGCCTCACAGTCTGGAGGCTGGAAGTCCAGGAGTGGCAGGGCCGGTCCCTGGGGGCTCGAGGGAGACCCCAGTCTAGGCCCCTTCCTCGCCCCAGTGTTGCTGACCACTCTGGACGTCCCTCCTGTGACGCTGCCTCCTCCGCCCTCCCCCCAGTCCCTGTCCTCGCCCTCGGTTCAACTCCCTGCGTCTGTGTGTCTCTGCCCGGCTGTTCTTCTTGTAAAGACCCACCTGCCCATCTCCTGGGGGTGTCCGCCAGCATCGCCCACTCGGCGGGACCCGGCCCAGCTCCCAGCCGTCTCCTCAAGCCCGCCCCATCCCAGGCATGGATACCTCTGAACTGTCAGGCTCAGCCTCTCCCATCCTCTCAGGCCCCACATCAGATCCGTCCACAAGCTGTTAATTCTGCCCTTGAGATAAGTCCCCGGCTGGACCCTCCTCAGCCCCCGAACCACTGCCCCGCAGGGCTGAGCTGCCTTTACGTCTGGCCTGGACCATTCAGTAGTCTGCCCACCAGCTTTGCTGCCTCGGCTCCTATATCTTAGTGGCTCTGAATGTAACCCTTTAAGGTAAACGTCACATCCTGGGACTCTGCTCAAAACCCTGCAAGGCTCCCCACTTCTCTCTGAGTAAAAGTCAGCATGCTTACAGAGACCCCCTGAGTCTGAGGGGACCGGCAGAGCCCCCCGCCCAGTACGTTCCCTCTCATCTCATCTCCTTCCCTCCCCCAGCTCAATCAGCCCCTGCCTCCAGCCCTTTTCCTAACTTCATATTCATGTGTCCACCTAGGAGTCTTCTCTGGGGCTGTTCCTTCTGCCTAGCATGCTCTTCCCACACAGCCTCACAGCCTGGGCTCACACAACACCTTCTCCATGAGCCACCCCCACCATTCCCCCTCCCCATTTAACCATGCCGCTCCAGCAAGGTGTAAACCCCAGGGCCTCCCCATTCTGCTCTTTGTCTGATCAGCTCAGCCTGCTGTAAGAGAATGCCAGACAGGGTGGCTTATAAACAACAGAAATTTTTACAGCTCATGGTTCTGGAGGCTGCAAGCCAGAGGTCAGGGTGTCAGCGTGGTAGAGTTTGTCTGGGAGTGCTCTTCTTCTCCTTGTGTCCTCTCAGGACAGAGAGCACATGGGGACACAAGCTCCAGCGTGACGCTCAGTTCAGTTCAGTTCAGTGTCCGACTCTTTGCGACCCTTTGGACTGCAGCACGCCAGGCTTCCCTGTCCATCACCAACTCCTGGAGCTTGCTCAGACTCATGTCCATCAAGTCACTGATGCCATCCAACCATCTCTCATGGGGCACTAATTCTATCACAGGGGCCTCACCCTCAAGACCTCATCTCATCTCTGCTCAAGGGCTCCCCCTCCTAACACTATCACAGTGGGGTATAATGCTTCAATATTTGAATTTGGGGACATGCATTCCATCTACAGCCCTCTTCTTTTCTATGGTTATCACTTTTTGACAGTTTATCAATACCTGTATGTTAGGTAATCTAACCTATCCCTCTCAGGTGGCTCGGTGGTAAAGAATCCACTTGTCAATTCAGGAGACACAAGACATGTGGGTTTGATCCCTGTGTCAGGAAGATTCCTGGAGTAGGAAATGGCAGCCCACTCTAATATTCTTGCCTGGAGAATCCCAGGAACAGAGGAGCCTGGTGAGCTCCCGACCATGGGGTCGCAAAGTCAAACACAGCTTGTAGTGTGTAACCAAAAAAGCTTCCGTGACAGGCTGCTGTGAGATACAGCAGGCCCTAGTTCCGGAGACCTCCCCCATCC
>ML664187.1:2597288-2662691 GCA_007570785.1 Antilocapra americana | reverse complement strand
ACAGCAGGCCCTAGTTCCGGAGACCTCCCCCATCCTCACACCTCCCCCCACCCTCACCTCATACACCCCCACAAGCCAAGAAAGTCCCGCGCGCGCCAAGAGATGGACCATCCAGGGAAGATGCGCAGTTTAAACTGACCAAACATTGACTGCCAGCGCTGTAACAAAGAAGTGCCTGTATAAAAGCAACTGTGATCTGGAGCGCGGGGCTCTTGTCGGATTCCACTTCGTGGATGAGACTTGCGCCCTAGCCCGGCTAGCAATAAACCCCTTTATGCTTTTGCATTGCTGTGTGGACTTGGTCTCTTCAAGGGCTTGGGACCCGGAGTTTGGACTTAACAAGCTCAGCTACTGAACAACAACTAAGCGCTCACACCAAGCTGTTTGAGGAGAGGCTAAGAGCACCTGCTGGGTACCAGGCGAGGGCGGTGAGGTTTCTCTAGTAGCATCTCTTCTAAAAACATGTTTAATAAAAATAAGTGTTTTTGAAATACAAAGAGCTGTACATAAATTATACAACTTGATGAGCTTTAACATGCACACCTGGGAAACCAGTGCCAAAGTCTACTCGATGCACTCATCCGTCACCTCTGAAGCTTCCTCTGCTGTGAGTTGTTACTTTGTGACAAGGACACTTCATAGCAGATCTACCCTCCGGGCAACTTTGTTTGTGTGTGTGTGTGTGTGTGTGTGTGTGTGTGTGTGTGTGTGTGAATTAGTCACTCACTCATGTCTGACTCTTTGCGATCCCATGGACTGTGAACTGGCCAGGCTCCTCTGTTAATGGGATTCTGCAGGCAAGAAAACTGGAGTGGATAGCCAGTCCCTTCTCAAGGGGATCTTCTCCACCCAGGGATTGAACCCTTTGGAAGCACACGGTACTGTACTGTTGCCTACAGGCCCTGTGCTGGACAGTCGCTCTCTAGGACTCATTCATTCATCCTGCAGAACTGAATCTTCACGCCCTTTGTAAAAGCTCCTCCCAGTTTCCCCTTTCATATCATCTCTTGGGTGTAGGATTAATCTCTCCGTGCTCAAGGTGAGGAAACAGAGGCCTCAAGAGCTTGGAGTTGGGAGCCCCAGGCTCTGAGGCTGGGAGGAGGCTCCCGGAAACCTGCTGCTGCCCTGTCGGTAAACAAAGGGTCTTGAAGCCTCAGGCCATCACCCCGCTGGCTGGAAGGTGAGCCCTGAGGGAACTCAGGATGGGAAAGCACAGGGAACTGGCCCCAGAGAGATACACTGCATTTCAAAGGAATCATTTCAGCGAGCCCAGACTCTTGCATCTTCCCATTCAGCGAAAAGCACTGAATTCCTTAATTTGAGATGTCTGTTGTTCAGTTGGTAAGTCATAGCCCACTCTTTGCAACCTCATGGACTGCAGCAGACCAGGCCTCCCTGTCCTTCACCCTCTGCTGAAGTTTGCTCAACTTCATGTCCATTGAGTCGGTGATGCCGTCCTACCATCTCATCCTCTGTCGCCCTCTTCTCCTCCTGCCTTCAATCTTTCCCAGCATCAGGGTTTTTTCCTATGAGTCAGCTCTTTGTATCAAGTGGCCAAAGTATTGAAGCTTCAGCTTCAGCATCAGTCCTTCCAATGAATATTCAGTGTTGATTTCCTTTAGGATGGACTGGTTGGATCTCCTTGCTGTCCAAGGGACTCTCAAGAGTCTTCTCTAGCACTATAGTTCGAAAGCATCAGTTCTTCGTTGCTCAGCCTTCTTTATGGTCCAGCTCTCACTAAGAGTCTTCTTTTGATGTTCTGACTACCTGGTCTTTCTTGCAAAAAGCCCTATACACCCTGGTTTCCCCTGCAACTCATCAGAGGAGCCCCTCAGAATATCTGAGATGCTGTGTCTGGGGCTTAAGTGCTCAGAGCTGTCCATCAGATAGAACATAACTCTCCATGCTTAGGTTGTGCTTTTTTTTTTCCAGTCAGTAGTAGGGAGTGGGCACAGAAGTTAGGGGAAAATAGCAAATGTGCCAGGACCAACCAGGAAAGGTGGGTCAGGCTTCACATTGGAGTTCGGGTTGGGGAAGGGGGATTGAGGGGGAGGATGGCGTAGAATCTCTGGGAAGGAACAGACAGGGGCTGTGGCAGGTAGACCCAGAGTCAGGGACACACTTCAGGCCTGCCTGCCATTCTGCTCTGACCTGGTTCCCCTGCAGAAGGACCGGCCGGCTCTCCCGCCTGTCCTGTCTTGGGCCCCACGGGGAAGTGCTCTTGGGCAAGGGGTGGTAGGTGAGGCTCCAGGACTGTCCTGGGTACCTGGCCATGGGCAGCAGGACCACAGTGGAGTGAGGGGGGCAGATCCTAGTTCCCTCCCCCACTGAATTAGGCTCCATGACGGGCCCTGGGGATGGGGGCCCTTGGGATGAAGGCAGGGAAACCTGCCTCTTTCCAGCCCACACCTTGGAGGACTGGGTAGCACCCGATTCGGTCCCGATCCTGGGCCTTCCCATCCAGCCATGATGCCAGACATCCCCTATCCTGCCCCTCACCCCCACCCTGGATACCCACTGAAGCTGAGGGGAGAGGAGAGCCCCCTTCTCCACGGGCTTCTTGCCCTGCAGGGCTCTGAGCAGGGGTCAGGCCTGATAGGACCCTGGTCACTGGTCATTTCTGCCCTGGCTGTGGCTACAGCCGCAAATGGGACCGCCTAGTGCTTTTCTAGGCTCTTAGCCTGCATTAGAGGCATTAAGAGCATCCTGCCTTGATCCTGAAGATGGATCCACGAAATTACTGTGAAATGAGATGGAAAAGGACAGGCCGCAGTTCCCTTTTCTCTAATCTCCTTATTTGAGCTCAATTTGATGTCCAAACAGACCCCGATGCTGACACTGCATTTTGCCAAAGAGATTTTGAAGGGTGAGATAAGAGATTAGGCAGTTTCACATTCAGAAATGTGTGCATACATTTGCATATTATATGCATCTATTAAAACAGATCGTAAGTTGCATAATCAATCCAAAACAATCGCTTTTTGTCCTACCGCATTTGTATTGTTTCTTGCAAGTGACATGAATCCCACTATCTGGGAGCTCGACAATGGGATCACACTGACGGCTAGCCTCAGAGTTGCCAGCGAAGCTCCTCTGGGAAAAACTACTTCGGGATCCACGTCAGGCAGGGGTCCAAACGCTGACAGTAGGTTTTCCTTTTAGTCTAGTCTGCACTGCACCCCTCCTGGCCTGGAGTTAAAAGCCCTTGAGTAGTCTTAGCACCATGAGGGATTCTGGGTTGATTAGCCTCTTTTGCCTGGGGACTCTAATCTATAAAATGGACATACTTTCAGGGTGTCCTTGGTGGTCCAGTGGCTAAGGTGCCCAGCTCTCAATGCAGGGGGTGCCAGGTTTGATCCCTGGTCAGGAAACTAGATCCCACATGTAGCAACCAAGAGTTTGCAAGATGCAACTAAAGATCTGGTGCAGCCAAATAAATAAGTAAATAAAAATAATATGTTTTTTAAAAAGGACAGTTTCAACCTTGCTTCTTCTCTGTCTCTTGGGTTGCTAGAAAAATTCCCAGAGTCATCAGTTACGTTTCAGTTCCAGGAAACAAATACCACTCTCAATTTAGGTTTTAAGACAAAGGATCCTGGACTGGCTGGAGTCACAGTCCCTGGCTGGGCCTCCCGGTGAGCCCGTCCGGAAGAGCCCAATCAGGACGCTGCCCTTGGAAGAGCTGATTTCCAGAATGTCCCCTGGGACTGGGATGTGGGGGTCGGCTGCTGCCACCTGCACAGCCTCCCCTCAACAGCCATGAAACCAGCGGCCAGGCCACAGGACCCACAGCTCCACGGCTGCGTCCATCAGCAGAAACACAGGCCATTCATGGCTCACACACAGCTATAACTGGGACTGTTAATTTGCATTCAGCACATTTTTCCTTCAGAACCCCAGCTGCATGTGATCCCGGGTGGTGTCAACCTGCAGCAGCGTGAAGCAGGGTTTCGTTTTCCTGGCCAGAGAATGAAGTCAGGCTGACAGTTTTAAAAGTGCTAAATCCCCCGGCCAGTAGACCCCCAGGAACAGCGGTCAGTGGAAAGGCCCTGGCCCAGCACCTTTGCAGAAAATGAATTTCTACAAAGAGGCAAAAAAGTAGTGAAACAAATAGTCTTTGTGCTTAGTTGCTCTGTCGTGTCTTACTCTTTGCAACCCTATGGACTGTAGCCCACCAAGCTCCTCCGTCCATGGGATTCTTCAGGCAAGAATACAGGATTCCCTTCTCCAGGGGATCTTCCCAACCCAAGGATCAAACCCACCCAGGTCTCCTGCATTGCAGGGGAATCCTTTACCGTCTGAACCACCAGGGAAGCCCAGGAAAGTCTTTACTAGGAGGATGTGTGGATAGGCATGGGGCGGTCTCAGTGACAGAGTCACGCCCTCGTGGTTTTGATCACCATTCGGGGCATTTCCTCCAGGTCCCCTCTGTCCTGTCAACTGCTTTACCTGGCTCTGCTCCCTATTTGATTCATCGTGGGGTCCCCCACCTCTGTGTGCACGCATGCAGCTCTTAGCCAAGGTGGGCTGTGGTGAAGAGGCCTATGCATAGCTGACACCGCTCCCTTTTGACCTTCAAGGAGCTTTCTGCACAGGTAGTCTGGAAGGTGTCCTGGACCTAAAGAGTGAGGAATATGTGGTCTTCTTCGTCTCTTATCTGGGCAGGCTCAGGTCTTCTCTCTTCACTCCTGCTATTTTGGAGCATCTGTCCGCAGGGGAGAAACTCAAGCTGCTCAGACTGGAGTCCGTCTACCTCCTGCCTCACAAGGGAGAAGAACCTGGGAAATGCAGGTTGCAGTTTCCCAGCTCCTGCAATACAGGCAGGCTCCCCAGAAGGCAGCTGGAATGGCCGTGGGCCAATGCACCAGGCCAACCCCACCCGGTGAATTGGGCACCGCAAGGGCCCAGGAAAGGCCAGTGTATCTCCGCTCACTCTGGCTCTTTGTGCTCTGAATGGCCAGCCTTTCCTTACATCAGGACGGCTCTCAGATCTGGGAGCAACTAGAGTGGGTGGCCTTTCCCTTCTGCAGGGGATCTTCCCAACCCAGGTCTCCTGCATTGTGGGCAGATTCTTTACCAGCTGAGCCACAAGGGAAGCCCAAGAATACTGGAGTGCGTAGCCTATCCCTTCTCCAGGGGATCTTCCTGACCCAGGTATCAAACCCAGGTCTTCCTCATTGCAGACAGATTCTTTACCAGCTGAGCCCATCAGGGAAGCCCATAAAGCGGGGATGGTGTTGGCAAACCAGGACCTGCGGCCGCTGTGATGTCAGTGCAGTTTGCAAGGATGATAAACATGGACAGGAGGCCTGGGAAACCAGGACAGCACTGCCGTGCGAGATCTGCGATGTGGTGGCCGGTTCATTCATCCCGCAGGCAGCTGAGCTCTGGCTGTGTGGCCTGGGGGCAGTTACAGAGCGAGACAACCTGTGGCTCGTGTGCCCACCCCGCAGCCAGCTTTGCAGAGAGGCAGCAGGTGAAATGGAGAGGACAGGGCTTCGGATGTGGGCCACGGGGTTCAGGTCAGTTCCCAGGCCACAGCACACCAGCTGAACAGGGAAGGTGTTCGTTGGTGTGGATTTCCTCCTCTCCTGCCCTCCTGGGTCTTGGCGGGGAGGATGGCCCACCAAGGACACTCCAAGGACAGAGCCAGGCAAAAGCTGAGCTCTGCTAAAGTACAGAGATGAAGCACGCACTCCTGAGGTCAAGGAAGACTTCCCTGCTTGCACAGGCGCAGGAAGGCTTCTTGGGGGTTGAAAAGGGAGGGGGCCCCGCCCCATAATAAATGTGGACATGCACCCATAGGCCTCTGTGGAGGGATCCATCTTAGAAAAAAGCTGCACATACATCTTGGGGAGGGTCTAAGACCAGTCAGTTGTGGAGAAAGAAAACGTTCGTCGGCCATATGTGGGAAAAGACCCAGAAGGCCTGTCCGAGGAAAGGTGATGTAACTCAGCTCTTCACTGTGCTCCTTGCCCAGGACGCCTGCACGTCTCTCTCAGTGTGTATCTCTGCCATGCCTCTGACATAAATAAATGAGGCTGCTATGTACTGCATCTCTAATAATAAACTGTGTATCTTGTTTTGCAGTATTTTTGCCTCCTTGAAACATTCTTGGTTTCCGACGGGATAAGACACAGGGAACTTTGCTTCAAGCCTCTAGGCCCTGGTAGACAGGAGGCTAGGTTCGGTCCCTGGACAGGGAAATGAGATCTTGATTCAAGACAGCTATCCCTCCGAGAACACCATGAGGGAAGCTCAGAGCACCAGACCTTGGCTTTGCCAGTCTTCCTGGACTCTGGGCGTGGGGAGGTTGTTCTGACCCAGCCAACCATATGGTCTCCCTCTGAACTATTTAGCCAATCAGTTGCATCTGCTCAGAATCATGTGGCCAATCAGATGGGACTGTCCTACACTTGTTAGCCAATCTGATAGACTTCCCCTGAACTTCCCAGCCAACCAGATGTGCCCGCTCTGAATTACTTGGCCAGTCAGGTATGACTATTCCCATCTGGGCCAGTCTGCAGGTGCCCTGACTGGGATATCCGGCCCTCAGGGTCTTGACTGCAGTCCCCTTGCCTAACCTGTTCTGAAGCTCTGTCTGCACACCTTTGGAGCAGCATTTCCCCTTCCTCCCATCAGTATTGGGTGCTGCGCCTCATTTCCTAATCCATTTTTGTTCTGCATATACTGGTCCGAATCCATTCTTCCCTTTTGTTGGTGTTCGTTGCTAAGTCGTGTCTGACTGTTTGTGACCTCACAAGCTACAGCACACCAGGCTTCCCTGTCCTCCACTATCGACTCAAGTTTGATCAAACTCCTATCCCCTGAGTTGGTGATGCCATCCAACCATCTCATCGTCTGTCATCCCCTTCTCCTCCTGCCCTCAATCTTTCCCAGCATCAGGGTCTTTTCCAGTGAGTCAGCTCTTTGCATCAGGTGGCCAAAGTACCGGGGCTTCAGCTTCAGTGTCAGTCCTTCCAATGAATATTCAGGACTGATTCCCTTTAGGATGGACTGGTTGGATCTCCTTGCAGTCCAAGGGACTCTCAAGAATCTTCTCCAACACCACAGTTTGAAAGGATCAGTTCTTCAGTGCTCAGCCTTATTTATGGTCCAACTGTCACATCCACACATGACTACTGGAAAAATCATAGCTTTGACAGGATGGACCTTTGTCGGTAAAGGATGTCTCTGCTTTTTAACACACTGTCTAGGTTTGCCATTGCTTTTCTTGCTTACAACCAAGCACCTTGACTAAAACCCTGTGTGAGCCTTAAGTGGTCATTCTTAAAATGGGACGAGAACCTCCTGGCAGGTTTGGTTAAGATGTGTTCCTGGGCCACCTGCATGGTCTGGAGAAGCTGCAAGAGCAGTGAGGACAGAAGTGTAGCGCAGAAGCTGCCTTGCTGAATAATAGCTTGTTAGCCTGCTTATTAAATCAATCTCCTTTCTGTCAAGAGGTTAAAATTCTCAGAAACAAAAAATGCCTATCATAAACAATATGTCAAACCCATTTAAGAGGATTTGGTTACCTGATACTACGGCCACCTGATGCAAAGCGTCGACTCATCGGAAAAGACCCCAATGCTGGGAAAGATTGAGGGCAGGAGGAGGAGGGGGCCACAGAGGGTGAGATGGTTGGGTGACTTCACCAACTCAATGGACATGAGTCTGAGTAAGCTCAGGGAGATAAAGGAGGACAGGGAAGCCTGGCCTGCTGCAGTCCCTGGGGTCCTGGTGTGCTGGCACCCTGGCATGCTGCCCATGTGAGGAGCTTTGCTTCCCAGGTAGGTTTGCCAGCTAAAATACAGGACCCCTGGTACATTGGACTCTCAGACAAACAACCATTTTGATTTTATTATTATCATTACTTTTAGCCACCCTCCAAAACTCGCAGGATCTTAGTTTTCTGACCAGGGATTGAACCTAGAGCCTGGCAGTGAAAACACCAAGTCCTAACCACTGGACTGCCAGGAAATCCCCAGACAGCCATTTTTTACAGCATAAACATGTCCCCTGCAATACTCAGGGCACACTTCTACTGCAAACGTATTGGTTGTTTGTCTGAGATGCCAGGGTACCGGCTGCCCTGCGCTTTTGTTCACCGCCCGCACCTTGGCTTCCTCAGGAGTTCATCTCCCACACCCTCACTGAGCCCGCGCTTTGCAGGGCCTCTGCTGCCCATCACTGACGATTATCCGACACGTCCCTGAAAGCCTGTTGGATCCGCTCCGAGCTTATTAGGTAAGGCCATTTTGACAGCGACGAGGAACATGTGCATGCACACGGCCGTGTTCCAGGATCAATGGTATCTCAGTAATGAAACTGCCAGCGCTCTCCCGCACCTCACCACAGGGAGTCCAGTTGGAAGCATAAACACCCTTCTGGCTCATTACGGCTCATTGTCGCATCCCAAACAGCCTGTTTCCCAGCGGGTGCGGGATCCTTCCCCCACCAACCCAGCCCTGTCCCTCACAGCCCAGGGCCATTACGCACTCCCCCTGTCCCCTGCGGCCAGGGAGAAGGACGCTTTTGCTCAACAAGCGTCAACCTCCTAGTCTCCTTCCCCAAGACAGACACGAAGGCTTCTCGTGAGGTCTTACTGTATCACCCAGGGAGGGAGACCATTTCCTGGACTGGGCTGCCTGGAAAAGACTCTCCCTCCCAAAGTGGCGCCTGGAGGGTAGAACCCGGTGGGGGTCCGCGTGGTGACCTCCAGCCGTGTGAGGACCAAGCCCCAGGCGCCTGGGTCAGAGGCACCCCGTCTATGGGCTCTGCCCGGAGGCCACAGAGCCGGCGGCTCAGACTGGATTCCTAACTGTGACTGTGGGCCTCGGGGACCACCTTTTGGGAGGCTGGCCAGCATCTCTAGGGTAGCATCCAAGCAGATACCACAGTCTTGAAAGGGAGTGCCCGGAAGGGGCTGTCCCGGAGCGAGATTGAGGTTAATTTACTGTAACCGTCACGGGGCTTGGTGATGCTGGTTCTGAGAATAAGTCACAAAACACGTCGATGGTCATGCCCCCCAAAGTCCTCACTGCCGCTGATTTTAAAGCTGCCAAAGTTCCCGACGTGAGCCTGGCGGGGCCGGGCCGTTCAGGCCTTGGTTCTGCTGTCCGTTCATCAGTCCACTCAAGGAACATGTCTTGGCCCTAACACGTGCCAAGACTCCTGTGCTGGGGGCTGGGCAGCCCCGGCAATGAGGAGGGGACAGAGGGGGACCACGGGGTGCAGGTGAGGCCATGCAGGATGGAAGCGATCAGATGCAGCAGGGCTGGGCGGAGCAGCCCTGAGAGGCAGACCCAGGACCACACGGCTGCCATGCAGGGGTGCCCACGGGTTCCACCTCGCACCCCATTCTGGCCTCCCGCGCCACCCTGGGTCTTCACCCTCCCAGGGTCCAGACCTTTGCTCCCTGTCTGCGCTGTTTCCCATCCCCGGAGCTGCGGCTGAAAAGTCCAGTTCACGCGAGCGGTTCTGGCAGACATGGCCGCACAGCTGGAAGGCTCCCTCCTCTGCAGCCTCCTAAGGCCCCACAAAGGGCACAGGGTGGGGGGCTGGGACCTAAAGAAGGAACGAGGAGGCCCTGGGTGGTTGACTTTGAGACATGAACTTCTGGAACTACCATGAGCGCACAGATGCTGTTGGCTGCGGCCTGGGGAGAGGGAGCCAGGGCTGCTGGGGGCTTTCCAGACAGCACCCCACGGCATGGGGGGCACACGGAGGGGCTGCCATGCTCCCCCTGCCAGCCCCAGAGGGGCACCCGTGGGCTCAATCCCGGTCTGTATACTTACCGGTGGGGAGGGGATGCCCCGGCCCCGCTACTGCAGGAGTGGTCTGCAGACCAGCCGTATGGCATCACCGGGGTACTTGCTCCAAGGCCAGATCCAGGGCCCACCCTCCACACAGGACGCAGTGCTGGGACAGGGTGGGATTCAAAATGGGACCACAGAGGGGAACACTCCGAGGGTCCAGTGATTAATACTACCCGCTCTCCTGCTCCCGAGGACCTGGAGTCAGTCCCTGAGAAGCGAGAACTAAAGGGAACTAAGATCCCATAGGCCACGTGTGGCGGCAATAAACAAACAAACAAAGCTTTAAAAAATGGACTGCAGAGGGTATGGTGCCATTCTGTTCATCGGACACACATATTAGGTGGGCTAGCCCTCTCATGGGTATGGGAGCGAGTTGAGGAAGAAAAGATGGATCCGGTGAATGAGCGTGGTGATGAACAAAACTCGGTCCCCACCTGGGAGGGCTTGTGGGTTAATGGCTTTATAACCAGGAATTACACGATTTTTCCAGGACCAGGTTGAACTCCCCTCTTCTGCCTCAGGCTCATCCCCTGCTCCTCCCCCAGCCATTAGTTTGCATCTCAAAGTGTGGTCCACGGTCAGCAGCACCACGAACTCATCACTTACTCGGGAGCTTATTAGGGAAGAAGGCTCCTGGACCAACCCCACACCCTTGAGTCAAAATCTCCAGGTGCTGGATCAGAGATCGGGTTTATAAGCCCGGGCTTAATGAGGAAGGGATCTATCCTCCCCACATAACGAGAAGTGCCAGGCAGACAGTCTAGGGGAGGTGTGTGGCCAGGGTGCTTTCTAGTGAGTTTCTTAGATATTGTGTGCAGAGTTTGTCTTCATCCTGGTGGTCATGCGTTTTTAGGATAACTGTCCCCTTCGTGTGGCCCAGGCAGGAAGAGAGGAGAAGGGACCAGCTGGGTCTGCCCCTTAGAGCCCCTTTCCCAGAAGCTCCCCCAGAACATCACTTATATCTCGTTGTTCGTGTGGCTGTAGCTGGAGGGATGGAAGCTGGGAAACACAGCCTTTTAGCTGGGCTGGAGACACCCCCACCCCACTGGGCTTCTGCTGTAAAGAGGAGATGAAGAATGGGTCCTGGGCACCCCCAGAGTCTGCCTGTGCACACCCACGTGTCCTGGGTCCCCTTCCCTAGACTTACAGGGCTGCTGCTCTGTCTTCTCTGTGGGGACCGGGAGGCATGGAACGAGTCCGACCAATGAACTGTGCGTAGAAGTAGGTCAAGCATTTGGAGTGCGAGCCTGAGACTCTCCAGGGCCCTTTCCATCTGCACAGCAGCTGGCGGGGTTTGAGAACACAGCTGCTCCCTGAGCCCGGGGCCCCGAGTGACTACAACAAGCAGTCTCTGCTCGTTGTTCCTGATCCCTGCTGATGCACGATAGGCGTGCTGCCTAAGCGAAGAAGCCGTCTGGCGCTGTTAAAACCACTGGGACTTGGGGGATGCTTATTACTTCAGCATAACCTCGGTTACCCTGACTGATACAGTTCTTCTCAGTACACATTAACAGTCCCAATAGATGACTTAATATTTTTAGACAAACAGCTTCTTATATGTACTTTGTCCACTCCATTCTCAGACTTGTCCATCTTTCAAAACTCCAGCTGCTTGTCCCCAGGAAGCCTGTCCTGACCTTCTCAGGATTAATGGGCCCTGTGCCTCCCCTCTTCTTTGGCTGGTACCCCATGAGAATCACAGCTCCTCGGCTACCAGCTGTTCGCACACCCTGACTTCTCACTGCACTCTTTCTCAAGGGTTGGGATTAGGGTTTACTCATCTCTAGATCTCAGCTCCAGAACAGTGCCTGGCACATGGAGACCCTCAAAAGACATGTTGAATTGAGCTGAAACAGGACACATGCAGACAGACAAGTACATGGGAGACCAGTGGGAGGCTTTGTTTGCCTGTGTGACTTTGCGCATACGTCTCCCTTTGTTTGCAGTGTTTATTTCCTCTTCTAAGTTCCCATCTATGCCTGTTATGTGCATACCCTGCCATAAAGTCACCAATCACCCAGTAACTATGTTGAGAAGCTACTATGTACCAAGTGTGTTTCTAGATTCTGGGTCTGCAGTGATGAGCAACGCAGACAAAAGTATTAATATTCCAATGGGAAAGATGGCAAGAAAACGCACATGAAAATGTCAAATTATGTGAGATGCGCCAAATGCCCTGAAGAAAGGTTAGTTGGGGGAAGGGCCGGTAGGTGGCCGGTGATGCCGTTTTCAGAGGAAGGTGAGGAAAGGCCTGGGAGTGGGTGACGTTTGAACTGAAATCGAAGCAAGTGAGAAATTCACCAGGCAGATAACATAGGGAAGGGCATGTCCAGAAGAGGGAATGGCCAGTGCAAAGGCCAGGGTGTGACGAGCAGTGAGTGATGAAGGGATGGAGGCAGGGAGGCTGGGGAGGTGGGTGGAGCCACAGAGACCCCTCTGGCTGAGAGTCAGAAGGGTAGGGGGGGTTGGGGGTGACAGACTTCGAAGACTGGAAGAGTTGGCGGTGGCCAGTTTGATGGAGCCTGTGAGGTGGCCAAACGGCCATGTGGGGGACACTGTCTGCTAGTCTGGGGCCTGTGGGAGAGGGCGGGGCTGGGGGTGAAATCTGAGGACCTCTGACATCTCTGGATGTTAAGCCAGTGGCTGGGCAGCATCACTAGGGCCACGGGTAAAGCTGAGAAGAGGAGGGGTCCCCAAAGAAGGAGCAGGAATAGCCAGGAAGGTAGGAGCAAAGAATAAACAAAAAGGCAGAATCATGACGCTCATATGAAATGAACCCCCAAGGTTTTCTCTGACTTGCTAATTAACAAGGACGTCAGTCAGATGTTACAGCCAGGAGAATTTAAAGAGCATTATAGAGGATGGAAAGGATTCCACAAACAGACTTACATATATTCCTGGCAGTTCTGTCTACAGGGCAAAAACCAATTTCATTCCAGCAGCGGCAATTAATTTGCATTTCTGTGCCTGGGAATCATTTTCATTATTCCATTTTCCACAACAGTTTTGTGCAACCTGTAAAGAGCTCGAGGAAAAATAGAGCAAAGAAACGGACAGGTGCAGTGGACAGGACACTCGGGAAACTTGTCGGGCGTTTTGGTCATTACCTTTTGCCCACTTAAAGTCCACCTATTTTTCCTGACGCAGGAGACCGTGGCGCCTCAGAAGACACAAGAGTTCAGTGTTTCCAGAAGGAATGATCTGTGTGTCAAGTGCTAGGGGGAAGGCGAGCTGAGAGTTGGCTCCTGGATTTGTCCAGACACAGTGGTTGGTGATGTGACAAGGGTGGTTTTGGTGCATTGACAAGAAGGTCAGCTGTAGGGGGTTCAGGGGGCGTTCAGGAGACGGTGAGCAGTGGGGCAGAGGAGCCAACGAGACTAGACCCCTCTAGAGAGGTGATCACAGACTCCCCTGACCTGGAGCAGAGAAGGGCTGGAAGAAATAGCTCTTCTGGGGGTGGTCCTTATCACCACCACGCCTGGGGTCTTGGTGCTTCCTTGGGAAAACAGATCCCAGCGGCCACAGACCACCTGCCCCAGGAGAAAGAGGCCAGCACCAGAGCCAAAGCCCCAAGGGCAGAGGAGAACTAGCTCCAGAGGAGGCAGACAGCATGAACTCCCTAGCGTGAACATCCTCCCAGAGGATGCAGATAGCAGAAGCCCCCTCCGGACTGGGGCACGTCCAAAAGAATGCCCCTGTCCTGCAGGCTCCAGGCCAGGGTGCCACCTCGCCCAGAGCAAGGATGGGGTCTGGTGGGGAGAGGGGTCCCTGTCCAGTCTGCAGAGACTGGAGGCTGTGCTTTTAGCGTCTCACTGCACCCCCGGCTGCCACCTCCCAGCTCTGGGTCCCCTTCCTGCTCTGTCCCCTCCCCCCCTGCCCGCCCTCTCCCTCCAACTGTTGAGTCGCTGCGGCTGTGAACACACGGCTCTGCTCCGGGGCTCACAGCTATTAAGAGGCTCTGCAGGAGGCGCGCCCCGCCGTCTTGGGGCCCAGAGTCTCTGCTCTTTTAGCTGCAGTGTCCTTGTGCTACCACCTTCTGCCAAGAGAGAAACGTGTTAGAAAATGTTGTCGTGCGGCCCCCCAGGTGAAATGGGGTGTTTGGAAACGTGGTGTTTGGAAACGTGTGAATTTTGCCTCTGCATTTGCCTCTGAGAATTCGCTATCATATCGAGGATTATCTGAGAGAGAGAGAGGAAAGAAAAAAGAGGGCAAGAGAAACTGAGGAAGAGAGAGTGGCAGGGCAGCCGGCCACCAGGGAAGGCGTGGCTGGCTGGGCCGCTGGCAGGGCCTTCTCTGGAGGCCTGTGACCTCCAAGCTCCTGCTTTGCCAAGTCACAACCCAAACCTCTGGAGCTGGGTTTCCTTCTCACTCCACAGAGGAAACTGGGGGCCCCCGGGGTTTGCTAAGATCCCGAGTGGCTGCAAAATGCCAGCTCTGGTCCCATCACTACCCCCCAGGAGAGCCGTGAGTCAGTGGTGCTGCCTTTGAACCTGGAGCAGAGTTGACTTTCTGGAAAAGTGAAACGGGAGGCCGGTGGGAAATAACGGGGCTGAAGAGTGAGCAGCAGGGCCAAGGGCCAGTGAGAGTGGACGTGTCAGTCGTGTCCGACTGTGCGACCCCACGGACTGTAGCCCAGGCTCCTCTGTCCCTGGGATTCTCCAGGCAAGAATACTGGAGTGGGTTGCCGTTTCCTTCTCCAGGGGATTCTCGCGACCCAGGGATCAGACCCGAGACCTACACTGGCAGGCAGATTCTTTACCATCTGAGCCACCAGGGAAGCCTTGGCCAAGGGCTGTGTTCCCCGTAAATGTCTTCAGTGGGGTTTCCATGTCATCACCTGTGTTTGAGCAAGGACAGGGGTCACGGGTCCTTGTCTGGCCCCAAATCCTCCTGGAGTTCGGGGTCCCCAGCCCCTGCCACGGTGAGTCCTAGCAGTGGTCGCCCCCACCCCAGACATCCACAGTCTCCCCTCCTGTGAACAGGGAGACTGTGACTCTGTCCAGGTGAGCCTGCCCGCTCTCAGGAAGATGATCAAATGTGTCCCCTCGCCTGCTATGATGGTGCCCACCAGTCCCCAGCAACAGGCATGGGAGGGGGGCAGAGGTCAAAGGGGCTGGACCCTGGCTTCTCAGCTAAGAAGGCAACATGTGGACAAAATCGTGAGCCCAGATCTCCAGCAACTCCTGGGTCTCAGGGGCACCTGCCCCAGGGACAGCAAGGTTTCCTTCATGGTTTTGGAAAGTTTAATGGCAAAAAAGAGGATTTAAAATGTCATGAGCCACTGTAGATGAGAGGGTCTGGGCTCTTCCAGAGATGCCCTTGCTGGCTAGTAGGCTACGGTCCATCGTGTCACCAAGTCAGACTCGACTGAAGCCACGGCACCCACACAGCAAGTCAAACATTGCTAAAGGGCAAATAAACAACTGTCCCCGCCCCCTCCCCAGCTTCTCAAAGGCATTGGCTTTCAACTCTTAGTTAAGCCTCTAAGTATTGAATGCTTACATCATCTGTACTCCTAAGGAAATATTGCTTCCATCGCAGTCTCTCGATTCAACAGCTTTAGGCAGTATTACAGAATGCTGAGGCATTTACCTCTCTCTCAGTTAGCCCTTCGTCTCCCAGTGCCTCAAAGTGGCAGCAGCTCAAATTTTGGACCAGTCACTGTTCCGCATTTTCATTATTGCAACTAGGCAACTGTCATTTGCTTTTGAGTCAAGCGTAACTGGTTTTTCTTCTTCTTATGCAACTTTTTGTTTTTCCTGGAGTTAATACTTGCCTTTTTTATCCCTAAGTTGCTTGGGTGTTTTTTTTTTAATCATGTCTGCCCGTGGCTAAGTCTTTCCGCACTTCGGCAGCCCCTCCACGCAATTTTCCCCTGGCACCAAGCCTGTCAGGTTGCCCTTAGCTCCATTTTTCCTACAACCTTTCTTCTGGGGTCCCTTCAGCCATTTGCTTTAATCTGGATCTTTGCTCTCTAGGCCTGAGACCTCGGACTGTGGTCTGGCAGGGATGGGGTCTGGTGGGGAGAGGGGTCCCTGTCCAGTCTGCAGAGACTGGAGGCTGTGCTTTTAGCGTCTCACTGCACCCCCGCCCTGCAGATTTGGCTAGGACGCGTGCCGCCGTGGTCCCTGCGGTGTTCTTTCCTTTTGCAGCATGTTTTAATCTGTAGGCCAGGCTCAGCTTTGGCACGAGCGAGCATCTCTGAGGAACTCCAGGGAATGGCATGCGTCCTGTGACCGCTGTCTGCTTGCCTGCTGTGGCCGCCCCTCCCTCGCTGTGCCCCCGCCTGAGGCCCCCCACCCCATCCCTGCCAGCGAACCCCCCAGCCCCCTCTCTGCCGAGGGCAGCCTCTGCCTCTCTTCCCCTTCACGACTGGCTTTCTTTTAAGCTGCTACCTCCCTTTCTTCCCACCACGGCACATGGCTGGCTGTACCTGCCACCTTTCTGTCCCCTGGAATGTGAGCTGCCGAGAGCCCAGGGAGCCTCCCTCACAGTGCTTTGCCCAAAGCCCCTATTCGGTAAATATTTCATAAACACTGTTAGGCATCCTCCTAGTGTCATGGCGAGGGGTCTCCAGAGCCAATCTCCACCCAGATGGTGCTCTCAGAAGTCAGGAAAAAAGGAAAAAGGATGCCTCTTATTCTCATAGATTTTGGCAAACACCTTTCATTCAGTATTAACTCTGTGTACATTTCAGTTCAGCCAAAACTAAGTCTCCCAGGAATTTTCTGAGATAAGAAAAGGCAATCACTCGAACACCCTCAATTCTAGAGCTTGTAAACTCTTTACCCCCTCTTCCTTCTCCTTCCTCTTCCTCCTCCGCCTCTTCCTCCTTCTTTAATATTTGTTGCTTATCTTTAAAAAGATGCTCAGCTGGGTTTGGGGCAGTATTAATCAAGCACTAGTAGAAACATTCGACCTCAGTTGTTTCTACCAGAATTTCCCCCAAACAACTTCCTGCTACGTTCAAAGGCTGCCATGTCAACCAGGGCATGAGGCTCCCTGGGAGGGATGAACGGCAGCCTCACGTGGAAGTGTGAACCGGGCCATCCTTCATGCTTTTGCCAGGTTATTCTGCTCCCAAACTGCTGGTAACTTTTGTTCTGTCTTTAAAGACAATTTAGCCAATTTTTTTTCTCAAAGATTTCAAGGTACTTGAGAAAAAGATTCCATTGTGCAAGTGTCACAGGATTGGGACTTATTGTCTTCGCTTATTACCAGCTCGCTAGATGAGACTCTCAGGCTGTAGAATTAAGGCCTTTCTATTTTTGATGCCCCATTTCTCAAAATAGGTGGTGCATGAGCTTACTTGCTGGCCCAGATTGTCCACCTGGGCCCTTGGGTTTGAGGGGGTTCTTGCCTTCCAACTTAAGCCTTTGTTCAAATCCATGCAAGGAGCCCGAGTCACCTCCAGAATTCACCAGACCTTCAGGACCAGACTCGAGGCAGAGGTTCATCCCAGGGCCCTAGGAGAAAGAGATGGGTTGGCTTTTCTGAGTCATCCATTGAGTGATACAGAAAATGTAGAATTCTCAGATAAAGTTATAGGCATGCTCGGAAAACTATAAAGTGCTTTTCCCTGGTGTTGACTGTCTCACGAAGCATCTATCCCACCTGGAATACTGTTACCCTAGCTTTGGGCTCCCCATCACCTCTCCCAGGATGGTGTGGCTGACTTGGGGATCAGAGAGTGGTCCATGGCAGAGGTGATTGAGGGGTGCTTGGATGGCCACTGGGAGCATGATAAAGGCCTCCCAAATTTTGGCTGAGAGCTCAGATCAAATGGCCTCTAAATTCCCTCCAGTCCTGGCGTGCTCATTCACTTCAGTTGTGTCCAACTCTTTGTGAGCCCACGGACTGTAGCCCACCAGGCTCCTCTGTCCATGAGATTCTCCAGGCAAGAATAGTGGAGTAGGTTGCCATGCCCCTTCTCCAGAGATTCTTCCTGGCCCAGGGATAGAACCCTCATCTCTTACGTCTCCTTCATTGACAGGCGGGTTCTTTACCACTAGCACCACCTGGGAAGCCTAGTCCTGGAGGCCTCAGCCTTGCTGGAGGCTGAAGGCTAAAGGACAAGGTTTACTCAGCTCAGGCCCCGGCCACGGACCCCTGCCGTGGGCTGCTCTTCCTGGTCTCTCACTCTATCCTCAGTGACCCAGGCCTGGGATAGGGAGCAGAGTCAGTGACATTCACCAGTGACTGAGCATCTCCCCAGAGCCAGGCCCTGGGCAACAGGCTCATTATCTAAGGCAGAAATGGATGGATGAGAGGCTCCACGGGGGCCCTGAACCAGTCCCCGGGTTGGGAGGGAGAGCGTGGTCCCCCCCACTGCAGGTCTGGAAGAAATCCTTGCCCTTTAGGGGTTCTTGGCATCTGTGGAGAAACAGAAAGTCCTCCGAAATATTAGGTAGAGAGAGGAGCCAGCATTGTTACAGGACCAACCTAAAGTCGAGGGGATATAGGCTGGCCCTGTCTTCCCTCGCTCCCTGGCAGGGAGGTCAAGTTTCCTTTATAGAAAACAGCACATGTGCAAGTCTTGTATTTGCTGCTGCTGCTCAGTCACTAAGTGGTGTCCAGCTCTGCGAGACCCCATGGATGGCAGCAGCCAGTCTTCCCTGTCCTTCACTGTCTCCTGCAGTTTGCTTGAATTCACATCCACGGAGTCGGTGATACCATCTAATCGTCTCATCCTCTGCTGCCCCCTGCTCCTTTGGCCTTCAATCTTTTCCAGCATCAGGGTCTTTCCCAGTGAGTCAGCTCTTTATTTACCTTTATTTATTTATGGTTGTCTGTGTCCCTCACTTGGAAGCTCCCTGTGAACAAGGACTGTGATGGCTGTGATTTCTTGGTGCCTAAGAAAGGTTCTCACCATGTATTTGTTGAGTGAATGGGTGGATGCATGATTAGGATTTTAAAAATTAGAAGGCTTACGAGAAAACGAAGTTCACCTCCAGATGCTTCTCTCAATACCAGCCGCTGCAGTGCAGCACCACTTCTTGGAGGCCTGCTGTGTTTTCTCGGAAGCGCGTCACTCACCTCTTTGTCAAGGAGACTGCGGGAAGGTTTGTGTGGACGGAGGGATCCAGACAGGAGGTGCTGAGTCCCACCTCTGTCCGGGGATCAGGGCTGTCTCTTTCCTTCTCTAATTTCCCTTATCATTTCTCCTTTGATCCATGGGTTATTTAGAAATAAGTTGCTTACCTTTCAAACACTTGAGTTTTTCTACTCTTCTCCCAGTTAAGTTCTAATTTAATTCCATCGTGGCCACAGAAGGTCACCTGGATGTCCTAGGATAACTGGAGATCTATCTGGAAGAACTGAAATTCATTATTTACTGCAGGTTATACACAAAAGTTGGTCTTCGCAGAATCCACCTGCCAAGGCAGGAGACACGGGTTTGATCCCTGGTCCTGGAAGATCCCACATGCTGAGAGGCAGCTAAGCCCGCGCGTTGCAACCACTGAGCCCAAGCTCCTCCTTGAGAGAAGCCACGGCATTGGGGAGCCCGCCCGCCACCAGCAGAGAGAGCGCCGCTCACTGCGACTAGGGGAGAGCCCTCGCAGCAGCCGGGGCCCGATGCAGTCAAAAATAAAAAAGTAAATAAATAAAGTCACTTAAAAATCAAAATAAAACAATGCTTAAAAGAAAATGAAAGGACAGCCGCAAACATTAAAATATTCACGAACTACGCATCTCGCCACAGACTCGTATGCAGCCTGCATAAAGAGCTCACAGGTGTGTGCTGGTCGCTCAGGCGTGCCCGACTCTGCGACCCCGTGCACTGTCGCCCGCCCGGCCCCTGCGTCCACGGGACTCTCCAGGCAAGAGTACTGGAGGGGGTTGCCATGCCCTCCCCCAGGGGATCTGCCCGACCCAGGGGCTGAACCTGGGTCTCTTACCGCCTCTGCATTGGCGGGTGGGTTCTTTACCACTAGCACCACCTGGGAAGACCCCAAAGAACTCAATAAAATGACAAACAACCTGAATAGAAGTGGGCACATGAACAGACACTTCACTGGCCATCCAACACTCCCCAGACGTTCGTTTCAGCGCCCACTGAACATCCTCGGTGCTGGCCCCGGGTTTTCTTGGTCAGAAAAGAAAGCCCTGCCCTTCTCCTCTGTCCACGTGCTTGAGCAGATGTCACTTCCCTTCTGGTCCCTGAAAGAGGCCATCAGAGCATCACGTCCCTCTCAGAGAGAGTGTGCTCGGAGACAGGCACAAGACTCGATCAGAGCCAGGGTCAGGCGAGCCCAGGACTTGGAACCCCGTGAGAGCCTCTTGTCCTCACGGACCAGAGCTGGGAAGGCAGAGTCCAGAGCTGCTCTGGTGGTGGCCAGCATGCCAAGCCACGGGGAGAGCCAGCCCAAGAGCCAACCGGACAAGGAACAAGCGGAGATGCTGCCTGGGTTCCTGGATCCAGCCTAAACTGAAGCCCACTTGGTGGGTTGCAAACGTGGCCACACATCTTCCCACCTCTGTGACCTTAGAGTCCTCCAGTAAGTCAAGTCCCTCCGTCTGCCCACTTGAATCGGGGCTGGCCGGCCACATGACCTGCCTGGATCAACGCAACGGTGGAAAATGTGACCCAAGCAGAGACCGGGAAGGTGACTGAATGCAGGGCTGCTCTAGCCTGCGCGGCGGCGAGAGACACCAGGCCCAGTCACCCCCATCACCTGGCTGGCCTTCAGCTCCAACTCGCTGCCAGAGCCAACCCGCCCCCCCGGGACTTGGGACGCTCTGGGCCACCAGACCCCTGTCTGATCGCCTGGCTAAGGGCCCGCTGTCCACGGGACGTACAGCCTCATGAGCAATAACGGTGATTATTGAGTTTGGGGATGTTTTGCTATACAACAGATCTGCCTGAACTTAACTAAGACCCAAGACTGATGCCTGGACCTTTCACTTATGCAAGACAAAACATGACCTCTGTTTTTCATTTTGGTCTGGTCTCATTGGGATTACTTGTCTTTTCAGGAACAAACCCAAAGCTCTCTCCCCGCCTCCATGTCGCCTTGGCAATGGCTGAAGGGTCTCACGCAAGCATTTCTCTCAGACTTCTTTTGAACCTACATATACGTGAATCTCTCTACATATTTGGAGCTACAAACATGTTTAGACGAAGCCAAGGTGGTGCTAGCGGTAAAGAACCTGCCTCCCAGTGCAGGGGATGAAAGAGAGGTGGGTTTGATTCCTGGGCTGGAAAGATCCTCTGGAGGAGGGCATGGCAACCCACTCCAGTATTCTTGCTTGGAGAATCCCCTCCTCTGTCCGCGGGATCACAGAGTCAGACACAACTGAGCAACTGAACAACAACGACAAGTGTTACTCACGATGGGGAAGCCTGTGGACAGAGTAAGCTAAAGAGAATATTCCGACTCTTTGATGCCGCTTGTAACCACGCCTGCCACCTGCCACGCTCCTGTGGTTTTAGGTCGACGTTCCCTCAAAGCCACCTGCTTCTCGACTCCTTCCGAAAGTTTCTCCCCTTGGCTGGGGACGTGTGCAGACTCAGAGGTGACAGGTGCACGCTTTCTCCTGGGTCCTCTGAGACTGAGCCGTTTCCTCTTTGGTTCTAGGATGAGCCGGGCTCACCAGTTAACCATGGTGACCTCACTCAGCACTTCACCCTCCTCTACCTTGAAACAGAGGAAGCCCTGTCAGGATGGACCTGCGAGGCTAGGAGTCCCCCAGGGCCGTAACGGGGCCCTGAGTGGGGCCCACCTCCTGGGGAGACTTGGGGGAGACTCCAGACCCAACCAGGCCAGTCCTTTCTGCTCTCCTCTCAGAGGCAGGTCCTAAGGCTTAGGATGGGGAGACTCATGGGAGTCACTTCTAGAATCCACTGATCTAAGGATCCGAATGCAGGAGAGTCAGACTTTCCCCACACCGTCCAGGGCCTGTGTCTCCTCTAGAGCCAGGCTCTGGAGACCCGCAGTCATCCACGTGTTCACCTCCTGGAGATCTGCTTTCCCACCCCAGTGATGGGGCAATGTTGCTCCCCCCCCAGGGGATAACCTGAGGCCACGCACAGGGAGCGCTTGGCCGAGAACCTCCCAGATGCGGTGTGGCAATCGGGAGATAACAAGATTGTTGCGACGTTGTCACTATCACCACCAGCATCAGGCCTTATTGTCATCATCACTGTTCTTAAAACTGGTCTTGGGGCATCACTGAGGACCACAGCAGAGCAGTGATAACCAGTATCTCTTAATTTGCCAAACTGTACTAGTGGTGAAGAACTTGCCTGCCAATGCAGGAGACTCAGGAGACCCGGGTTTGACCCCTGGGTGGGGAAGGTCCCCTGGAGGAGGGCATGGCAACCCACTCCAGTATTCATGCCTGGAGAATCCTGCGGACAGAAGAGCCTGGAGGCTGACAGTCCGTGGGTCCGCAAAGTCGGACTCGACTAAAGCAACTTAGGCGCAGCAGCAGTATAATTTGCAGAGCATTCGTTACCTTTGGTTCCTGCCAACACCCTGGAGAAGCACAGCAGGCGCTGGAAGGAGTAAGGTTCAGAGAGGCTGAGCTGCCGGCCCCGAGCCACACAGCCAGCCTGCAGCAGAGCCGGGGCCTGAGGACTCGGTGCAGTCCGGAGGTGAGTGTCCATCCCTGGCCTTGGGCAGCGTGGACTCGGGGCCAGGCTGCAGCCGCAGAGGCTTCCTGGCAGGGGGCTTCCCATTTAGCTCTGCTTATTGTGAGCTCTCAGTCTGGGCTTGATAAAGGGCGTCATTAGTGAGTATAATTACCCTGTATTGGTTTCCACCACGGGCCTCATCATCACATCCATACAGAGAAGCCTTGCACCAGGGGAAAGGAGACAAGAACATCCCAGTCTGCAGAAAAGGCCAGAGGAGGGGCTCTGGGGTGGGGGTGGGAGGGGCAGCCCGCACAGAGGGGGTTGGGTGATCTTCACAATGCATGCCTGCAGCATGCTTGCTCATGTCAATCTGCTTGTCTGCCTTCCTATCTTTAATCTATCAATACTTTTCTATCTGTCTTTCTATATTCCTATTTTTCTATCTAATCCACCCATCCACCCACCCATCTATCCAGCCATCCATTATCCATCCATCCAGCCAGCCAGCCAGCCATCTACCTGGTCCTCCATCCATCCAATCTCTCTCTCGCTCAAGCTAGCTAGCCAGCTAATCCATCTATTCTCCCAGTCTAGCCCTCCATCAGGGGCATCTCTACGTTGATTTGGGGAAAAGGGTCACAGGACAGAAAGTGAGGCCACTGTGCAGGGGGACAGAGCGCCCCGTGCCGACCTCTGGGCTCCTGGAGGAGGCTGACTTGAATGAAGATGAGGTCAACAGCAGAGATGCTGTTTCGCAGGTGTTGTGAGCTCAGCACTCAGCTGCGTGTTGCATGCAGGGCTCCTTTAGGGGAATCCAAGCCGAACGTGGAGTACGGAGAGGTGGAAGCCTAATTTGAGGGCAGACCTGGGCTTCCCTGCTCCTCATGGGCTCGCCTCGGCCTCAGACCAGCTGGGTGAGCTCGCAGAGACCACCCGTCTGCCGTGATTTCTACACTCGTTCACCCCCAACCCCCGTCCCTGCATCACCACCTGAGCCAACAGACATGAAGGTGCTCCCGAAGCTGCTCGGGGCACGAGGGGCCCTGCTCGAGATGCCCAGGCGCTTGCTCGAGGGCTGTGGGCCGCACAGCACCTCAGCTGGGCTTTGCCTGTAGCCTGTTGAGCGGGAGGAGACCACAGAGGTGGCCGTGTGCGCCCCTCTCGTAGTAGAACGCTGGTCCTCTAGGACAAAGCTTGGTCCAGGGCCCGCAGGTCCCCTCAGAGGGCCCATGGGAGCTGTCAAGCCGTCTGGAAAGTTCTTGAGTTCTTTCAGGTAGAGGTGAGCCTGTTCCCCAGTCAGCGGAGCAGCCGGGCACCCGCCCAGCTCTCAGAGCCCCATGCTCCCGCGACCCGGGGTGGTTGCCCAGAAGCACCCCGCACCCTCTGGCTCTGTGCTGCTTGCAGCCGCTGGACCGTGAAAAGGGGCTGGGGCATCTGTGCCCACGTCCCCAATGCCTGAGTGAGGGGGGACCCAGCGTCACCGCCGGGCCAGGCGCCCTTTCCATGCGTGGCTCTCATTCCCAACAGCTCTACAGAGCCATCCCGCAGCTCCTGGGTCACCAGTGAGGCCGCGGGTCCAGTTGGTCTGTCTAGGCCCTGCCGTGCCACCCAGCTGCGGGGCCGAGCGCGGCCTCTGAGCTTCAGTCTCTCCCTGTCCCCGCAACCGGCCGCCTGCCTCTCCTGGGCCTCTGCTTCTTCTTTAGTTCCTGGAGACTCTGCTGGCTCAACCCTCCAATTCCGGGAGGCGTGGAGCCCTTAGTGGGGGCGTCATCCCGGTCAGCCACGGGGGACCCGGCTCCAGCCATCAGATCCCAGGGGAGCTCGCCTGGCGGGCAATGCAGAGAGCCCATGGGAGAGCTGGGCTCTGATGTCCTCAACTGAGGCCCAGCTGCAGGCTGGGCGGGCGGCAGCCCCAGGTCTGGAGGCCCCGGTCAGCCCAGCCGGATGCAGAGGGCCGGTCCCTGCTCTGAGCCCTGCCCTCTCCCTGTGCCAGACTTCCCTCAATTTTTCCTCCACAAAAGCAAGACCGGTGACGTGAGAACAGCCCCGAGGAGCAGGAGGCACCTCAAGACACAGCCTTGCATCTTCCTTCTTGCATGACGGCCCAGCTGCCCCCGAGGCTCTCGTCCCTCCCCTGCCGGTGGCCGTGTAGCCTCCGGAGGAAGGGCCGCCCTTGGACTCACATGGTGGACGCCTGCCAGGCCTCGCCTCCCTCCTGCCCTGTCTTCCGGCCAGAAGATGCTCTGGCCGTGTGGTCTCACTCACTCACTCACCCGCCATCACACATGTAAGGAGCCGCGTCGACTCTGCCGATTCCTGGGCCCCTGACGGGTCCCGCTGAACATGGTCCCTACCAGCTGGGAACCCGCTCAGGAGCGGGCCAGAGCCGAACGCCCACGGGGAGCAGGGTGCATTTGCTCTGCGGTGGTGATGGCCCAGTAGATGTTCTACTGCCTCAGCAACAGCGAGTCCCTCCGTGTCCTGTCTCTGCCGCCGTGGGCCCCCTCCAGCTGCCCAGGGCGTGTCATCAGTGGTCTCAGCTCCAGCATAGCGCAGGAAGCAGCATCCCTTCAGCAGCTCTGGACCCCTGATCATCAGACAACAGATGGAGTCGGTGGAAAGTCAAGGAATTTTTCGACCTTCATCACATGTGACCCACACCAGGGTCTTTGCAGAGGCTGGCCTGTGTGTCCGGGGTGGCTGCTGGCCCACAGGGAAGACCGAGGGCTGATACAAAGGGGGCTCCCCAGACCTCAAGCCCTGCCAGGCATCTCACAGGCTGGATTGTGAGTCTCCAGGGGCCTGACATTGTCCCCAGCCTGCAGACGGGAGAACTGAGCCCCAGAGGGGCTGGGATGCCAGACACCCAGCTGCCAGGTTGTGAAGCCACAGGTCAAATGCGGGATGGCTGGTTTTAAACCCTCTGCTTCCGCGCCTATGACAATAGGATTTCTCACCTCCTCTCTGCCTTCATTTCTATGTGGAGCACGCCAGGCAGCTCAACGCAATGGATGGGCAGGATCTGGGCTCCAGGTGAGCAGGCGGGGACTGGGGACCCTTTGCTGCAGTGCTTGGACCTGGACAAACATCTCCTCGAGCAACACAGTACGAAGAAACTGCACACTCAGTCACTCAGTGGTGTCCGACTCTTTGCGACCCCATGGACTGTAGCCTGCCAACTCCTCTGTCCACGGGGATGCTCCAGGCAAGAATACTGGAGTGGGTTGCCATACCCTCCTCCAGAGGATCTTCCCAACCCGGGGATTGAACCCAGGTCTCCCGCACTGCAGGCTGTTTCTTTACTGTCTGAGCCACCAGAGAAGCCCACAGAGAAACTGTGAGGGACTAAAAATAACTACTCACAAGTGCTTGGCTCATTTGCTCATTCAGTTGCTCAGTCGTGTCTGACTCTGTGACCCCAGGGACCGTAGCCCGCCAGGCTCCTCTGTCCCTGGGATTTCCCAGGTAAGAATGCTGGAGTGGGTTGTCATTCCCTTCTCCAGGGGATCTTCTCAACCCAGGGATTGAACGTGCGTCTCCTGCCTTGGCAGGTGGATTCTTTACCATCTGAGGCACCAGGGAAGCCCAGTCGTGTGCAGCTGGGGCAAATTCTGGACAAGACACAGAGAGACCAAAAGCCCAACGGCCACTTTTGAAGAGCTGGGAGCAGAAGCAGGGCACCGTGCAAGCCCCTGCACCCAACACCAGCAAAAGGGTGGGCAGACCACATAAGCCACCCTTCTGGCCAGCTCCCTGGACACACCCCTACCCTCACCCCATATCAGGAAGCAGCTCATCCCCCTTCAGGGAGGGAACAAGGAAATCTGTTGTGTGTTCTTGCAACCCCCTGCTGCAAGAGGAGCCCCAATAAAGCCTTGCCTGAACTTCTTGTCTGGCCTCTAGTCTGTTTCTACTTATCAAGGGGGCCAAGACCCCTGGTGGGTAGCACACGTACTGGTGTGGTCCAGGCCTTGGCACTGGGACGCACTCAGATGGTTCCCTGGTTGCCTTGCTGGCAGGGACGAGCCCTCCTCGTGGCTCCTGCCCACCACCCTCATCAACTAGCCGTCGGAGGCCAGGACAGGTCCCCTGGGGCGCTGTCAGGGCAGGGCCAGGTGCAGGAGGAAGATGCCTTGATGGAGGGTAGGTCACCCTCCCTCCCGAGGGTCACTGTCCTTCTTGGAATTTCCTGCCAGAGAATGAATCAGGCCAAGCTTGTTGAGTGAATCAAGCAGCCCCGCTCCGTGTTCAGGGAAGATTCTGGGAGCAGCGCTGGCCCATGTGCTTGATGAGCTTTCTGTGGTCTCTAGACGCTCGCCAGCTCCACTACCCAGGATGGGCACCCCTGCCGGCTCACACGGCCACGGCCTCTGGATGCTGACTCCCCCCAACCTTGGCCCTGCCCCCCAATCCATCCTCCTGCTGGGAAAGTGGTTCTGAAAGGGAAGCCTGGCCAGCCTCGCTCTCTGTAATGGATGGGGGTCCTAGCAGGAGATGTAGCAGGCCTGGGAATGGCCCCAGTGCCCCGACCTTGGCAGGGAGGACCAGCGACTGGGGGTGGGCACTGTCGCCATGCCAGGCAGTGTCGGGAGGGACCCGGGCCTCAGAGGCAGGAGGGGGCTCCGCTCGGCTTTGCTCCTGGTCCCCTCACTTCCCTCGGGGCCCCAGCTCACGGGCGGCAGCGTCTCTCCAGCTCTGAAGGAGGCCTGGCGCCTGATGGGCACTCGGAGAGTTTGCCCAATGAGATACACCCCCGCCCCACCAGGGTGACCGGGACTGGCGTTCACCGAGGCTGCGGCTCCCCCACACCCTCCTCTGCCAGCCCACAGCCTCACTGTGATGGGCCAGCTGTGGCCCCCGGGGAAACCGGGTCCCCACAAGGCCTCCCCAGGTGACCGGGGCTCACTGGGGTGGGTGAAACCAGAGAGTTGTCACCCCACCTCCCACTCCCGGGTCTGATTTGACACGTTTGTCAGGGACGTACTTGTGGAGTTCACTCCTGCTTGTCCCTGGTGGCTCAGACGGTAAAGCATCTGCCTGCAGCGTGGGAGACCTGGGTTCAATTCCTGGGTCAGGAAGATCCCCTGGAGAAGGACGTGGCAACCCACTCCAGTATTCTTGCCTGAAGAATCCCACGGACACAGCTGAGTAGCTTCACTCACTGAATGCTTGGGCACATGGACACACACACTCACATGCGCCCTCCTGTTCCTGGTCAGGGCCTGATGGAAGGTGATTTGCCTGCCGATCTTCAGCCAGCGGCTCGGCTGAGATCTGCTGGACGGCCCTACCCACAGCCTGGTGTCGGGGTGACACCTGCTGGTCAGTTCTGAACCTCAGGGACCGCCCTGACTGGCGTCCCAGGCCCTGTGTGCATGCTAAGTCGCTTTAGTTGTGTCCGACTCTGTGTGACCCCATGGACCGTAGCCCGCCAGACTCTTCTGTCCACGGGGTTTTCCAGGCAGGAATACTGGAGTGGGTTACCATTTCTTTCTCCAAGGGATCTTCCCAACCCAGGGATCGAACCCGCGTCTCTTAAGTCTCAGGCGTTGGCAGGCGAGTTCTTTACCACTGAGCACCTGGGAAGTCCTGCCTGGCCCTGACTTGGGCAGCGACCCAGGTGGGGCTAACTCCTGGCCTGGCCACTGCCCAGGAGTTCCGAGTCTGGGCTGGGGCGGCCAGGAATCTGCATTTCCACAAGCCCTACGGTCCTGCTGATGCTACTGGACCTCACTGACCTGGGCAGGAACTCAGCCAGCGAGGGACAGTGAGCCAGCTGGGAGCAAGTCAACACCCTGAACTGAAGCACAGGCCAGGAGAGAGGGGGGCTGCGTGGTGGGGGGGGGACGGGGAGGGGGAGGGGGCAGGGGACACGGTCCGGTCCCCTTCACAGCGACTCTGGTGGCTGGGATTCTCACCTTGACCTGCTTTTCGGAACTGGTTTTTGTCTTGGTCTTGGTCCGCCAGGGAGAAGGTGGAATTTGGAATTGTGCGTCCCTCCTTTTCACATACAGCCCCCCACCCTGCTCCATGCGGGGGAGGGTGGGGTTTCCATCTTGTAGGAAGCGGTTGGAGGTGCCAGGGAGGACCATGAGCTGGTGGCCTGCAGTGAATTCTCTTGAAATCTGCCTCATTTACGAACCTGTCTCTCAGGGAGATGAATGGGCCCTGGTTCTAATCAACCCCTGCCCAAGGGAAAATGTTCCCGAGTGCCCTCTGTCTTTGGAAAAATACTCAAATTCTGGGCTTCCCTGGTGGCTCAGATGGTAAAGAATCCGCCTGCAATGCGGGAGACCCAGCTTCAATCCCTGGGTTGGGAAGATCGCCTGGAGAAGGGCATGGCAATCCACTCCAGTATTCTTGGCTGGAGAATCCCAAGAGCAGAGGAGCCTGGCGGGCTACGGCCCATGGGTTGCAAAGAGTCGGACAGGACTGAAACGACTTACACACACACACAAGTGCCCCAGTGACTTGGGCTGGACTCTCTGGACTCCTCCCGGTCTATGGTCAGCAGGAGGTTGGGTGGTTCAGCTCTGCAGTTGACAGTCAGCGGCTGACTGGCTGGTGGCCAGCTGGAGTTGGGGGTCACTAGGCCTTGCCTCTCCCATCGTCCCAGGTGTGCCCACCAGTTACCAGGTGGCGGCTGCAGCATCTCTAAGGGCGAGCCCGGTGCACATGTGCTTCTCAAGCCCCTGCCTGCGTCCTCTTTGCTGTTGCCCGCCACTCACTGGCCCACGTTAGTCACATGGCCAACCCGTATTAAGGGGTACATACACAGACTCCTCCCCCGACGGGAGAGGAAGGATCTGTGGTCAGTCTGCATTCTGCCACAACAGGCGCTCACAAGACGTGGGGTGGCTGTCGCCTCGTCCTTGGTGCTCTCTTGCCCGCGGGCGCGTGTTTGCTGTGACCGTGATGGCGAGGGTTCGCTTTCTGGGGCTTCTCCCCCTTCTACGGCGGTGGAGGTCCCCCCGAATCACGGCAAATCCACCCAAAGAACTGATGCTTTCGAACTGCCGTGCTGGAGAAGACTCTGGAAAGTCCCTTGGACAGCAAGGGAATCAAATCAGTCCGTCCTAAAGGAAATCAATCCTTAATATTCTTTGGAAGGGCTGAAGCTGAAGCACCAATACTTTGGCCACCTGATGTGAAGACCTGACTCTGGGAAAGACCCTGATGCTGGGAAAGGTTGAAGGCAGGAGGAGAAGGGATGACAGAGGATGAGACAGACGGTTGGTTGGATGGCATCACCGACTTAACGCACATGAGTTTGAGCGACTCCAAGAGATAGTGAAGGACAGGGAAGCCTGGCGTGCTGCAGTCCATGGGGTCACAGAGAGTCAGACACCACTGAGCAACTAAACAACAACGATCCATTTGCCCAGCTCCAAGCGAAGGATCTGGGGAAATGCATCTTACACATGCATGCCCAGTCGCGCAGTCGGGTCCGATTCTCTGCGACCCCGTGGACTGTAGCCCACCAGACTCCTCTGCCCAGGGAATTCTCCAGGCAAGAATACTGGAGCAGGTTGCCATGCCCTCCTCCAGGGGATTTTCTGGACCCTGGAATCAAACCTGAGTCTCTTTTGTCTTACTCGGTGAATGTTTATTAAACGAGCCATTGAATTTGTTGAATGGAATTGAAAGTGAAAATGGCTGCAGGTGAGCAATGTATTAATTAGACCCAGGATCTGAAACTCCAGATGGGTAGCATGCAGATTAGTAGTGCTTTTCAGAGCATTCCTTTAGATGCCAAGTTCACAGTGATGTGACTCCCCACCAGTGTTCTGGGACACCTGCTGTGACCCGGGGGCTTGTCCTGTGGACCACCAACGGGGAACGTTCCTAGCTTCCCTTGGGTCATAGCCCCACTGAGAAGCTGAGGAAAACAATGGACCTTCTTCCCAGGAAGCACACCCCCGTGTTGTATGTGCTGGGGCTCTTGCAGAGATCGGGATTGCTCCAGCTGATTTTAGTTGAAAGGAGATCCTCACGGGGTGTTAACAGGGCACTGGGGTCATAGGCGATGCTGAGGAAGCAGATGCTGAGGTGTGGCCTCAGGAATCACTCTGAAAACATAACTGGACCAACCAAGCGGCTCCTTGCTCACTGGAAGCCCCCTGCTTAGCTGGGAAGCTGCTGCGACATCCTTTGGCTCTAGAGTCAGGCCACCGCTACCATCAGAAAACTCCAGAAACCACCTGGGTTGGGAAGCCGCCAGTAGGACAGCCACAGGTCCGTGCTCACCTGCAAGAGCACCCGGCAGTGGCGGAAGAGCCTTTGCCTTGCATGCACTCTCAGCTGGGTGGAAATGCATCCATGGGCCGCCCCCACATCCCAGCTGGACCACTCACTGCAAGGGACTGTGGGAAATGCAACCAGGAAGATTCTGCTGCTGCTGCCACCAAGTCGCGTCAGTCGTGTCCGGCTCTGTGCGACCCCACAGACGGCAGCCCACCAGGCTCCCCCGTCCCTGGGATTCTCCAGGCAAGAACACTGGAGTGGGGTGCCGGTTCCTTCTCCAGTGCAGGAAAGGGAAAAGTGAAAGTGAAGTAGCTCAGTCGTGTCCGACTCTTAGCGACCCCAGGGACTGCAGCCCACCAGGCTCCTCCGTCCATGGGATTTTCCAGGCCAGAGCGCTGGAGTGGGGTGCCATTGCCTTCTCTGCAGGAAGGTGCTAGGGAAGGTTAAGATGGAGGGTGGTCTTCACGAGTGTGCCGCACTCTGCATCTCTCTCGCTATTTCCCAGACAACATCAGCTCCCCATCCATTTACTGTAGGAGACAAACCCCAGGCCAGTAACTTTAAGGTGCAACAGTTCCAATAGTTCTTACGAGTTCAGGATCAGCGAAATCTTTCCTTAGGGCAAAGCGGGCAGTACAATGAGGCTATGATCATTGGGTCTGGATTTCTGAACTTGTCTGTGCCTTAAAGAGAGCAGAGTCAGGGTTATAATTTTGTGTTTGTTTTTGGAGAAATGATTTTATGCATTTTTCCATAGAGTGCCCCCTCTTGGACACCCACCCTCCTGCTCACAACCTTCCTAAAGAAAGTGGCATAAAATGTCAATGAGGGCAGATACAAGATTTTCTCTAAGTTTACCCAGGAAGAGAGAGGCTGCAGATGGGAGGAGAGGGGAGAGATGTAACCACTAGCTTGCTCTTTATATGTGTGAGTGTGTTTCTGTTTTGTTGTGTTCATTCATTTGCTTTCTTTTCTAGATTCCACATATCAGTGATAACATACAGTATTTGTCTTTCCTGACGTATTTCACTAAGCACAATATTCTCCAGGTCCAACTGCGTTGTTGCAAATGGCAATCTTTCTTTCTTTTTTACGCCTAAGTAGTGTTCCCTTGTACATATACACACCACATCTTCTTCATCCATTCTTCTGCTGACAGACACCGAGGTTGCTTCCATGACTTGGCTACTGTAAATAATTCTGCCATGAACATTGAGGTTCAGGAAACACTTTAAATATGAAAAATTTGAAACACTTTTCAAATTAGTGTTTTTGTTTTTTTCGCATATGTACCCAGGAGTGGAACTGCCAGATCATACAGCAGTTCCACTTTTCGTTTTTTGAGGAATCTTCATACTGTGTTCCACAGTGGCTGCACCAGTTTACATCCCTACCAGCAGTGTACAGCGTTCCCTTATTTTCACATCACTCCAACATCTGTTGAGTTTGGTCTTTTTGATATTCAAAAATAAACTCGAAGTGAATTAAAGACCTAGTGTAAGACCTGAAGGGCTTGCCAGGTGGCGCTGGTGGTAAAGAACCCGCCTGCCAATGCAGGTAGAGGTAAGAGATGCAAGTTCAGTCCCTGGGTCTGGAAGATCCCCTGGAGGAGGAAACGGCAACCCGCTCCAGTATTCTTGCCTGGAGAATCCCATGGACAGAGGAGCCTGGCAGGCTACAGTCCATAGGGCCGCAAAGAGTCAGACATGACTGAAGCAACTTAGCATGCACGCACACATAAAACCCCAAACCACAAAACTCCTAATAGAGAACATAGGTAGGACAGTCTTTGACATAAATCATAATATCATCTTTTTGGTCCCATATCCTAAGGCAAAAGAAATGAAAGCAAAAATAACACAAATGGGACCTAATTAAAGTTAAAAGCTTTTGCGCAGTGAAGAAAACCTTCAACAAATGAAAAGACAGCTTACGAAATGGGAGACAATGTTTGCAAATGATATGACAGATAAGGGGTTAATATTAAAAATATATGAACAGCTCATACAACTCAATATTTTTTAAAAATTCAATTAAAAGATAGGCAGGAGACCTGAATAGACATTTTCCCCAAGAAGACATACCGATGGCTGACAGGTACTTGCAAAGTTGACACCAGAGAAGAGTTTGTATAGGAGAAATGCAAATCAAAACCATGAGCTATCACCTCACACCTGCCAGAATGGCCATCACCAGAAAGACCTCCAGGTGATTCTGATGCACTTTCAGTTTGAGAACCAGTGGTTTGTGCCAATGTCATGCTTGCAGACAGCTTTACCATTTGTACATGCCATTTCTTATTCATTCTTGTAACAGCTCTGCTCATAGAGACAGAGATGAGGTTGTTGTTCAGTCACTAGGCTGTGTCCTGCGCTTTGTGATCCCGTGGACTGCAGCACACCAGGCTTCCCTGTCCTTCACCATCTCCCAGAGATTGCTTAAACTCATGTTCATTGAGTCAGTGAGGCCATCCAACCATCTCATCCTCTGTCACCCCCTTCTTCTCCTGTCCTGTCTTTCCTAGCATCAGGATCTTTTCCAGTGAGTCAGCTCTTTGCATCAGGTGGCCAATTTATTGAAGCTTCAGTTTCAATAACCAATGAACATTCAGAGTTGATTTCCTTTAGAATTGCCTGGTGTGATCTCCTTGCAGTCCAAGAGACTCTCAAGAGTCTTCTCCAGCCCCACAGTTCAAAAGCATCAATTCTTTGGCGCTCAGCCTTATTTACAGTCCAACTCTCACATCCCTACGTGACTACTGGAAAGCCATAGGTTTGACTAGATGGACCTTTGTTGGAAAAGTGATGTCTCTGGTTTCTAATATGCTGTCTAAGTTTGTCATAGCATACTGTTCACAGGGTTCTCAAGGCAAAAATACTGGAGTGGTCTGCCATTCCCTTCTCCAATGTGAGAGACAAGGCAGACACAGAAATAAGGACAGAAATAGAGAAGAGCAGATGGTCAGAAAGGGTGATGTCGGCTCAAGGGAAGTTCAGAATGATCATGTGACCTGCCTGGGGTCGCAGGTCACAGCTCAGCCTCAACTGCAACGCTCCTCTTTCCCCGTCATGCCATTCTCCTTCGGAAAGGAAGGAGCTGTGTGAAAGGAGGGGCCAGTGGTGTCTGCTTTGCGTTATGTAGACTTCTCCTTTAAAGTTCGGCCTTCCATCCCACATAGGGTGAGCCAAAACGGTGCTATAAGTCAGGCTGACCGTGATGACACCCTGTGCCCCGAGCCTGCCGCCTGCTCCAGGTAGCCCAGCTCTCCGCTCGCTTGCTATCCTGTTCCTGTTCCTTGACTGCTGAGCCCGGCAGGTGGTCCACCTGGTGGGAGGCGCCGACCGCAAACTTGAGACTTGCCGAGTGGGTTCAACCACTCCACAGCTTAGCTTTTACTCTTAAGTTATCCACTCCCCGCTGACATTGTGTCTTTTTCTCAAGGGACACCTCGTCACAGATTTCAGCATCTTCGATAGATCAGTGAGCTTTGGTGCTGGAGGATCCAACATGTGCCCTGACTCTGTCCAGAGTTAGAAGACATCTGGAAGACGTCTGGGTCTGTCCCTTTACGCAGATACAGAAACAGCCCGTTGCCTTGCTCACTAAAATGCTGGTCATGAAGAATACCAGCATGTTAAACCAGTCTTCTCATACAAGTTTTTAGTTTAATGCAGTGTCATGATTTGCATTAAAAAAGTACCAAGTTTTAGCAACGACTTGAACAGAAATAAAACATAAGAATAAGATCACAGTGCTGTCTTTATTTCAAAGCAGCAAAAAGGTTCCTCTGGAAACATTCAACTACCACATTCCCAAGTTAAGCTCCTTCTCTTCCAAAGTCTGAGCAAACTTGAGTATTATATAATTCCTTAGCATGCTACCAGCTCTGTGAAACCTTTGAACTCCAGAACTTTTTCTGGACTTCTCTTGAAAACCTCTCTTTAAATCTGGTTTACAGTAACTCTTGGTGAATATTTAACAATAACGATAACAGAACAAGTGCTCAACGTGAGGCATGTGGGATCTTGGGAATCTTAGCTCTCTGACTAGGGATCAAACCAGTGCCCCCTGCACTGAGGGGCAAAGTCTTAACCATAGGACTGCCAAGTTATTCCTCAAAAAAATGTGTTTTATTCATACATAGAATGTTTTTTTGCAATAAAGTATAACAAACTACTAATAAATGCTACATCATAAGCAAACCTTAAAATATTATGCTCAATGAAAGAATCCATTCATAAAAGACTACATATTATATGGTTCCATTTGCATGAAATATCCAGAATAGGTACATAAATATAGACAGAACACCTATTGGTGGCTACCTGGGGGAGGAAGGCAGGAGGAGCAACTGCTTAATGAGCCCAGGGTTTTCTTTTGGGGTGATGAAAATGTTTTGGAATTAAATAGGAGTGGTAATTGTACATTTTGAGTGTACCAAATGTTACTGGATTGTATACTTAAAAATTGTCAAATTTTTATGTGAATTTCACTTTGGTAAAAAAAAAATAATAATAAAGGCTGAGAAAGACTGAGAAAAATAAACAAGTGCTCAAAAAATTTACTGAGCACTTTTTACCCACAAGGCAGTTTTCTAAACCCCTCATATGGGTCAGTCCTTTGAATCCACTGCAGTTCTGTTGTCTTCTCCTCTTAACAGCAGAAGAAACTGTGCTATAAAGTTAGGTAACTTGCGTAAGGTCATACAGCTTGTTTGAACCGGACTTCAAGTGTTTCAAGGCAAACTTATACACTTATGAGGTGTGACTCAGTATTTAACAAATGATTGAGGGAGGGATGGGTGGACGGATGAAGTGAGGGAGGAGGGAGGGATGGATGGGTAAATGGATGGATGGATGGTTGAAGGAGTGGATGGATGGAGAGATGGAGGAGGGGAGAGAGGGAACGATGGAGGAGGGGATGGATGGATGAAGGGCTGACTGGCTGGCTGGCTGGATGAAAATAAAGAACAAGAAGTAGTATCCTTGGGTCGCCTCTAGCCTGGACTCTTCACGCCTGAGCATCCGGCACGAAGTGCACAGATAAAGGCCGGGCCGGGCCAGGGCCTCACCCGCAGGGCAGTATCACCCTGAGTGAGCTGGGACGGGGCTCACTGGAAACAGCGGCAAGTCAGGAAGCCCTGGGAGGGACGGGATGGCCCCAGCTGGACCGCCTTCCCTCGTTGCTGTTGTCCAGACTGGAGCACAAACGGCCCCCTAATCTGAGCTCCGAAGAGGTCTGAGCTGTCGGCAGGTGACACCTCGGGCTCGGGTTGGGAACCCAGCCAAAGACGGAGACCAAACTCTCCAGGGGCATGAGAGTCATCTGGGGGCTAAGTTTACAGTTATTTACCCCAATCTCTCAATTGGCTTTTAACAAAGCCATTTTCAGCATCCAATTAAGTTGTAATGGACTATTAGGATCACTAATTGTTGTGTATTTAATAGAAGAAACTCACTCTTGAGTAGTTAATGTAAATCTCTTGCTGAATGCTGATAACTACACTCCCCAGGCAAGCCAGATTTCTGCATATATGTGTATGAAGCCGTAAGTTCCCCTTGGCTCGCCCTCCTGAATGGGCTTTCCCCTCTCCAGTCAGACATGCCCTCTGTTGGCAACCACAGGGTGGGTTTTGCTTCTGTCCCGTGGAACCCAAGACGGACATCTTCTCTCTGAGCATCCCACCAGCATCGCCCCCTCCCACTTGCACTGGAAGCCTCTCTTGGATATTTGGGGAGTTTGGACAGCAAGGGCAACGCTTCTCTCTACCCCGAGCATTCAGCTTGAGACCTGCTCTAAGCACTTGCTGTATGACGATGAGAAGAGAGGGAGGAAAGACTAGGGAGGTGAGGATGCTCCAGTCTCCACAGCCTGTGCTTGTCCTGGTGGCTGAGGTGTGGGCACTGGAGAGAGAGCTGCAGGAGGCCTTCTGCTGCAGGCTGGCATTGCTGGAGAGTCCGCCTGGGCTCCTAGCCCTGGTGGTGACGATGTCAAGACTGAGAGCCCTACCAGCAGGCACCGAGGCCCTTTCTCCAGGAAAATAAAGCCTCACCAAACCTGCTAGCTGTGTGACACCCCTCTCTCAGATGGAAGAACAGAGACTTTAGGGGACCTCCTGACCTCAACCCTTCCCACCCCAGTCCTGAGAAAGGGGCTTTAGGGGGAGTGAGAAAATGAGAGAGTGAGTAGATAATACACCCCCAGGAGGAGGTATGTTCCAAAGCCAGGTATTTGGAAAGATTGTTGTTATTCAGTCGCTCAGTCGTGTCTGATGCTTTGTGACCCATGGACTGCACCACACCAGGCTTCCCTGTCCTTCACCATCTCCCTGAGCTTGCTCAAACTCAGGTCCATTGAGTTGGTGATGGTTGCTGATGTCCAACCATCTCATCCTCTGTCATCACCTTCTTCTCCTCGGAAAAGATTATCCAAGTCTAAATCCCAGTGCAAAATTCCATCCCAAGTACAATGACAAGGAAAAGGATTTTATTTTTATATATTTATCCATAACACCTAAGGTTGGTTCCCAGACCTCTTCTGTTTTAAAGAATCATGTCTAACTACAGACTAGATTAAATAAAAATTAAGATATACTGGCTTCCCAAACAATGACTCTGTGATGGTTTGGTTGGTTCAAGCCGTGCTGTGAGGCATCAGAATCTCTTTCTCTCTCTGTGTCTCTCTTCCTCTCCCACGCTTTCCTTCTCCTCTCCCCACCCCCAGATCTTCTGCAATGGCTCAGTTCTCATGCAGGCTCCCCATCGTGGTAGCCGGTAGTCAGCGGCTCTAGACCTGGAGGGTGGCTCCCTCACGACGGGCTGCTACCCGGCAGCTAATGTTCTGGAATTGAGTCTCGCTGACCTGGCCTGGGGGACGTTCCACTAGGACTGGTCAGCCAGGCTCCCGTCATATGCCCATCCTTGCAGGAGAGGGTAGCTGTAAGCTTCATTCAAACCACCCCCAAAGGAAGACCCAGAGGGAGAAAGAGGGCGGCACCATAAATGTATCAGTGCTGTCCCGACACGCTGTGTTCAGGGGACCTTGATCAGCGAGGACTGCATCCTAGGGAGCTGGACAGGGGCTCTCTGAGAAGCACCGAGACTCGAGTGCAGCTGGGGCCGTGGCCTGGGTGTACTGCCGGCTGCTGTGAAGGGGGCGGCTCTGGACACCCCAAGAGGGAGCCTGTTGAGGCTGGCCTTGGCATTCTTGGTATTTTCTCTTCTGAATGACCCTCGGATCATCTGGTCAAATTCCACTCAAAGCTCACTGGGATTTGATTAGGGTTGCACTGGATCTCTGGGTGAACTGGGGAGAACTGACATCTTAGATGTTGTTTCTCACCCTCAAGCATGTCATTTCCTCCCTGTATTGGCGTCTTCTTTAGAAAGTCAATAGAAGCTATGGCTTTTCTAATGTAAGTCTCGTACATTTCTTGTTAGTTTACTTTTCTTCGCTGGCTATCTTATAGCATTTGTGGTCCTTTCTCGATTTTATTTTTTAATTGGTTATTGTAGGTTGCATCATGCACAGTTATTTTGGCTTCCAAGAGAAAGACTCAATTGAGACTTAATTATAACAAAAAGGGGTGTGTGATTTGTTATGTCATTAACTGAAAAACTGAGGGCTGGCTGGCTTCAGGTACCATAAGATGAAACCCCTTCCCCTACTTGTGCCCTCCACATATACATCGCTTAGGGAAACACCAGCTGCTTCAACAGATGATCCCTGGGCTTGCAGCTTAACCCAACACAAGATGAGTCTGTTTATTGGGCATCTAAGAGTCTCAATGCCTTTCTCGGGGCAGGGATTCGAGGACCCGGCCCCCATCAATCCAGGGCTCCCAAAGTCAGCTGAAGGTCCGCTCCAATCTAGGCAGGAGGGAGGGAGGGGGGTGTGTGGGTGGTGCTTATGGGTCTCCACAGAAGTGGTGAGCATCATAGGATGAATGAAAACACAAAGTGTGGTCCAGCCATACAATGGATGTCATTCAAGCAATGAAAAGGCATGAGTTACTGACAGAGGCTCCAATACGGATGCACCTCGAAAATACAGCACATGAAAGAAGCCACATACAAAAGGCCATATATTGTGTACTTTCGTTTTTATGAAATGAATAAGGGCATTTCCACAGGGACAGAGGGTGGGTGAGAGGTTGCCAGGGGCTGGGGGAAAGGAGGATGCCAAGGGGCTGCTAACGGATGCAGGGGGAGCTTGGGCCTCTGGGGGGGAGCTACTTCTGGATGCTCGTGCTGACTTTCTTTCCTCCGTTCTCTGCTCCTGACCTCCAGTGCCCCTACGGGGGTTCTCTACAGATTTAAATCCACCCCTGTCAAAATCACCTTGCTCAAGTTCGTGAACCTCTGTCTCAACTTCAGCTCCTGCACCACGAAATCAGCTTGAAGAAGCCAATCTCACAGACTTATTTCTTGGATAGCAAAGTCTGTAATATCTCTCTTCAGCAATGACCACCAACTTTCACATATTCTTCTTTTTAATATAGATATTTAAATTTACCATATACATACTATGTACACAGTTTTAAAGGAATAAAAATCCTACACTCCAGAACATAAGGCAAACAACAAAGATTGGCACTACTATACAAATGGGATTAACGAACATAAATAAGAAATATATGGTTTTTGGCTTTCCAGGTGGTAGAAAGAAAAGTGGTAAAGAACCTACTTGCCAACACAGGAGGCTTAAGAGACGCAGGTTTGATGCCTCCCTGGAGGGAGACATGGCAACCCACTCCAGTATTCTTGCCTGGAGAATCCCATGGACAGAGGAGCCTGGTGAGCTACAGTCCCCGGGGGTGCAATGAGCTGGACATGACAAAGCAACTTAGCACATGCAGACGCATATGAGTTTTAACCACATTCATATTACGCAGTTTTAAAAGTAGTATTTTACAGTGATCAAATCCTTACTTGAAACCGTAGAGTTGGCAAAGGATGTATGCCATTTTAAGTATTAATTCGGAGACATACAAAACAATTTTACTGGTATTTATGGGGAACAAATGAGGAATAAATACATGACGGATATGCTTTCAGGAACCCGAGCGTCCATGCTGTCCCTCCCATGTTGGGGTCAGGTTCAGAGCACGGCGGCCCTCCTCAGCCCTCGTGGCGGTTTGGGGCCCCATGACTTGCCCTAGACCATTAATTGTGGATAGATGTGCAGCGCGGGCCTTTGCTGCCAGTGAAGGCCCCGCCAGCGTACCTGTATGGGAGCGCACGGCGCGAGACCGTGTTCCAGATGGTGTCAGCTCTGTCAGCCTGATCCTGGGGTGAGGGCGAAGCAGGAGAGGGTCCCTGGGACCTTCACAACATGGGTGAGAAACAGACTTTCATTTTGTGGCACGGAGTCTTGGGGGATGTTTGTTTCTCCAGCACAGCTTAGCCACGCTGACTGATACACAGTTGCCAGACATCCCCTCCACTCATGACTCTGCTCTGATGCAGACAGAGCCCTGTGAGCATCTCCCAAAATGCTGCAAGCCTTGCTCAAAGAGGCTGTCTGTTCTTTATTGACCCTTTTAATCGAGGTCTGGGGGAGGAAGGGCCATGCCCACGTTTGAGTTTGTTGATCAGTTCAGTCAAGCTGAGGTTCAGCTGGAGTTGGTGAGACAGGTGACGTGGTCCAGACAGCCACGAATCAGAGGGCCCTCCTCCCAACCACGGAGGAGCCGATCTCCCTGTAGTCTTCTCTGGTGACCCACATGTCCTTGAAGGTGGAGAGGGAGCACAGGATGGAGCCACCTACCCACGCACCATACACGGAATACGGACAGGTGGACACCTGCATGGGGGTGGAGGAGGCAGAGCGGGGAATGCAGGAGGGAAGGGAGGAGGGTGGGGCAGGAGGGAGGGTCAGAGGGGAGAGAGGGAGAGAAACCTGGATCAAAATACTAAGAAACTGCAGATACAAAATGCCAATCCCTGAGCGAACTTCACAGGCAGTCATTCCCACCACGCCCCCACCCCAAGCAAGTACAGTCTACTCCAACCTTTAAAGATGCTTCATGGCCTTCATCCCACTGCTTGTAGCTTAAAAGGACTCACAGCTGACTCTTGGATTCACTTCTAAAATCCATAACACACTTGATACTTATAAGAAGACTGTGCAAAAGGCATATATTATCTTGTAGAAAATATACAAATAAGAAAAAAAATCCAAGTAATCAGATCACGTGGAGAAGATCTCATCTGCCGCCTGGGGCATCACATCAAGACTTTCTCTGGTTTTTGCTCTGTTCTTACTTTTTGACTGACATTCGCCACGTGTGTGGCAGACAGCAGTGTTTCTTATCCAAGTCAGTTCACCCCTGGATTGAGCAGGTAAGCGTCTCCACACCCACTTGCCGGGTGGCATCACTGAGGCTCTGAAGGCAAGTTCGCTTGCTCAAGGTCAGATGGCGTCACCCTCACGTGGTCCTTAAGGCTCTGAGATACGTCATAGTACAACATGTTTGTGCTCCTAAACAGCGAGGTGAACACACTACTGCAGGGCAAGGGGGTTTAGAAGGAGGATTTCAAACACCCAAGGTCCAGTTGGAAGTGGGAATGAGGGAAGATGAGTTATCAGATTCAGTCATGGGGAAGCTCGCTGACTCTATTGCCATAGAATTATGCTTGGCTTGGAAACCATCTACTACTATTGGTTAAGACCAAAAAAAAAAAAAATACTGCTAAAATTTTAAGGGGGGAAAAAAAAAGGAAAAGGTTCTGAAAGGGCATGGGAGAGTATATTCAGGGTCAGGCATCAGGCAGAGAAAAGAGCTGGTCACAGGTGCCTGGGACCCTGTGTTCTGACTTTTTTTCCATCAATAAGCTGCCACCCTGGATGAACCACAGACCCCATCTGCGTCTTGTCTAAACAAACACACAAAAACAGGCAAAAGTGTACACAAAATGAGGTCGGTTCATTCAAAAGAGAGCAAATCCCCCAGCAGAAAAAAATGGCCAGAAGGTTGGAATAAGTGATTACAAAAATATGTTAAAATAAAAGAAGATAAACAGAAGGTATGTAGCACAGGGAACTATATTCAATATCCTGAGATAAACCACAATGCAATGGAATATCTAAAAAGTGAAGACATATGTGTCACTGAATCACTTTGTTGTGTAGCAGGAATGAACACAACACTGGGGATCAACTGTCCTTCAGTTTAAAAAAAAAGAAAAATACTACAGACAACAGGGAAACCTGCCAAAGACTCACCTTCATTAGTCATTAAAAAAACAAAATTAAAACAGTTATTTTTCATCTACCCACTTGGGAAAGAGTTTTTAAAATGATGGACCCCATTGGAAGGACTGATGTTGAGGCTGAAACTCCAGTAATTTGGCCACCTGATGTGAAGAGCTGACTCATTTGAAAGGACCCTGATGCTGGGAGAGATTGAAGGCGGGGTCGACAGAGGATGAGATGGTTGGATGGCAGCACCGACTCAACGGACCTGAGTTTGGGTAAACTTCGGGATTTCATGATGGACAGCCTGGGATGCAGCAGTCCACGGGGTCGAAAAGAGTCAGACAGCACTGAACTACTGAACTGATGCTGAGTGAACCACGTGGGTGGGACACCGTCTACCCGGCATCGAGAGGACTGAAGGCTGGCTATTCTCATCGGCACCTTGGCCGCAGGTTCCAAAAGCCTTAGCAGTGCATATATTTCCGGCTCAGGAAATTCCCATCTGGCAATGGATTCTAAGGGGGAAAAAAATTATTGTAAAGAAATAGGAGGAAATCATGGCACAAGAACATTATTATAGCAAGATTTAGGTTGTCAGGAGAAGCTATTATTTTAAACGTCGGCCCCATGGAAACCAGCTGTTCTCTGAAGGGAGATGAGTCTGTTTTAGGAGAGAATTCCTCTGTTCTTTAGGGGACAATATAATGAGCTCTGCGGGTGACTAAGGGTGAACCCACATCCACTTCTCTTCCAGAGATGTCTAGATGGAAGAGAAATTGGGCAGAGACAGAGCTAAGTTTTATAAAGTTATAGGAAAAGGGCAACGCCTTCAAGCTTCATATGGAGAAGTTTTGTGGGTTGGGGGCTGGGGGACCGGTGGGTAACTTGAGGGCTCAGAAGAAGTGGGGATGGAAGAGTTTGGTTCAAACTTCAGTCCGGTCACAGGCTGGCAGGCAAAGCCAACGCAAAACAGTGTGAAAAGTGCTCTTTGCAGTGGTACAGAGAGCCTGCAACATGTTTCCATTTGTTTTCCATTCTGGCTAAGCTTGCCTTCCTTTCTGGTTTAGGGGCTTCCCTAGGGGCTCGGGTGGTAAAGACTCTGCCTGCAATGTGGGAGACCAGGGTTTGATCCTTAGGTCGGGGGGACCCCCTGGAGAAGGGAATGGAAACCCACTCTAGTATTCTTGCTGGGAGAATCCCATGGACAGAGGAGCCTGACAGACTACAGTCCATGGGGTGGCAAAGAGTTGGATGTGACTGAGCAACTAACACTTTCACTTCCTGGTTTAATGCAAGCTCCTTCCAGGCAAGAACCCGGAGGGTCAAGAGGAGGAGCAGTGGAAATGCATCCCTGAGGAGAGTGGAGGACTTCAGAGTGAGAAGCCGTGAGGGGTAAGAGCCTCTAATAATTACGTAAATGTGTGGTCTTATGTGAGACGGTGGAAGCAGGCTGCAGCCTTGGGAGGTGAGGAAGCAGGTCAGTAACAATTTCCCAACATTTCCTATATTTATGTAGCATCATACGAAACTGTATAAAGAAGACGGCAGCCTCAGGAAGTGCAAAGGCGGGGGCACCGTTCTTTAACATAAATGTGTGCCCTGGTGGATCCTGTTTTATGATGAGGGTTGCAGTCTTAGGAAGGAAGGGCTGGAATTAATTTTCCAGTATTACATGGATTTGTATCATAATAATGGAGTTTTATATATAATGTATACACAAGAGAGCTGCTGACTTTGGAAGGGAGGCCTGTATTGATCATATAATAGCTGGTGCCTTTATCTTCCCATGAAATCCCTGAGTCTTCCCTGTTTCCCCAGTGGCCCTGGAGGAAGGGGCATAGAGAGCACCCAGAGCGAGGAGCACTGCTCTGCTTGGGGGCAACCCTTGGTCCTGAATCTCTGAGGGGTGAAGAGCACGTGAGTGGCCCCATTCCTCCAATCCCTAGCCACCCAGCCTGGGCTCACGCTGAGCTGGTTCCTTACAGTTAGAGGGAGAGACAGGAAGATGCTTCGTCACGGCGCAAATTGGGACTGAAATTCCAAACCCAGTGTATCGGTTCAGTTCAGTTCAGCCACTCAGTCATGTCCGACTCCTGTGACCCCCTGGACTGCAGCACGTCAGGCTTCCCTGTCCTTCACTAACTCCCGGAGCCTACCCAAACTTATGTCCATTGAATCGGTGATGCCATCCAACCATCTCATCCTTTGTTGTCCCCTTCACCTCCCACCTTCAATCTTTCCCAGTATCAGGGTCTTTTCAAATGAGTCAGTTCTTCGCATCAGGGGGCCAAAGGATTGGAGTTTCAGCTTTAGCATCAGTCCCTTCCATAAGAAAAATGCATTGGTTAGCTCAAGGTTTGAGAAAAGTTGAGTTCAGGTGGAACCAGGTGTCATTATGGCAAAACAGAATTTTAAGAGAAACCTCTTTTTAAGTTTCAGTAGAGAAGGGGGTGCGGAATGTAAACTAGTTTGTTTCCTCCTGCTGCTTAAGAGAGAGATAAAAAACTTCTGACACTGGTAGCCTATTTCCTCCGTTTGGAGACCCCTGGCCTTCCTGCCTGTTACCCTCTCAATACCAAGGGAACATTTCATGTGAAGATGGGTACAATAAAGGACAGAAGTGGTATGGACTTAACAGAAGCAGGAAAAATCCAGTGCATGAACACTGCTTCTAGAACTCCTTTTCTAAACGAGGAAAAAGAAAAGGTTTGAAAATGGAGTCAGAAAGGAGCCCATGTGAAAGGCTACATGGCTCTGTGGTTCCAGCCACACGCGCTTCCGACAGCTTGATTCCAGCTGCATGGCATCCTGGAAAAGGCACGTCTACGGAGCCGTTAAAACCGTCCGTCGTTGCTCGGGGACAGGGAGGCGGGGGGCGGTGGGCAGCGCCTAGGGTGTCATTAGTATGGACTATCACGTGACAGCCGCCGTGGGCGCGGAGGTACTTCCTCGCCAGGACAGGGTGTCTGCAGCTGCATGACTTTCTGCATCCCTCAAAGCCCACCAGACGTGCGACACCAGGGGTGAAGCTTAATGTCAGCTACAGGCTGCGGCTCACAACAGCTGTTCATCGGTTGTAACCAACGCACAGGAAGAAAACTAAGGATGGGCTCACAGGGGCGACTGGGTGCACAGGGAGGAATGTGTGGAAACTTGATTTCTCTTCGATTTTCCTGTAAACCTAAGATTGCTCTGGGGAAGGCAATGGCACCCCACTCCAGTCCTCTTGCCTGGAAAATCCCATGGATGGAGGAGCCTGGTGGGCTGCAGTCCATGGGGTCGCTAGGAGTCAGACACGACTGAGAGACTTCACTTTCACTTTTCCCTTTCATGCACTGGAGAAGGAAATGGCAGCCCCCTCCAGTGTTCTTGCCTGGAGAATCCCAGGGACGGGGGAGCCTGGTGGGCTGCCGGCTATGGGGTCGCACAGAGTCGGACACGACTGAAGCGACTTAGCAGCAGCAGCTGCAAGACTGCTCTAAAAAAATAAAGGCTGTGAATTTGAAAGTAAACAAGTGAAATTTACATGGTGGTGAGAGTGTGGCAGGAAGCCCCCTGGCAGGGGTGGCAGGTCAGGAAGGGGAGAGTTCCTGGCTTCCTCAAGCCGGAGGTGCATGGAAGCCCGCCTGCCTTTCGCAGACCTGGGCCCAGGAAGAGGAGGGGGGGGGGGGGGAGTGGGGTAGCCTTTGCGTTGACCCCTCTCTGCACCGTCAGCTTCCTCTCCCGGCAGACAGTGCCTGGCAGAGGTCACACAGGTAGGCAGCTCTCTCGTCTTAAAACCGCTGCCCCCACAACCACAAAACTTCTGATCTCGCAAGAAGATCAGGAGCTGTCGCCCTGCTCCTCTGGGCTTCTTTGCAGCAAAAGTCCTTCAAGTCCCCTCCAGACATGGGTTTTATAGGCCCTCCAGGTGGTCTGTCTCACCCGACAGAAGATGCTGAATCCCAGGCTCCCGGGGACCGGTCTTCAGCCTTGCCCCTCCTGCCAGTGTTGCAGGATTTCTAGTCCGGCTCCCTCTGCTACCAGCAGGGCTGCCCACCCTCCTCCTTTCCTGCCTGCGCTCTGGGGGCACCCCTGTTCCTCCACCCTCTCCTGATGGACCGAGGGGGCTGCGTGTGGAGCTCGGCCCAGTACGCTGTCTGCTGCCCTACCCCGGTCTCTAAGCATCCTGCCTCTGATGGAGTCTCCACTGTGGAGCTGGAGCCCAGGGTCCTCCCACCTCTGAGCTCTATCCCTCCTGAATTCTGCTCCCCAACAGAGAGGAGACATCCCCAAATGGATGCATCCAAATCGCCACCTCAGACTTCGCCTGGCTACCTCTCTGGTGACCTCGACCATCTCTGCCACAGCGTCTGTCTCCCCAGTTGCTCAGGCTAGAACTTCAGGACCCCTCCAGGGTTCCTCTATCGCACCACTGCTTCACATCTCCCTGAAAATCTTGTTGCCTTTGCTTTGAGTGTGAGCTCAAAATTTGGCCACCTCCACACACCCTCTGCGCTGCCTACTCTGAGCCACCAGCATCCCTCACCTGGACCACAGCATCACCTCCCACCTGCATCGCCCAGTCCGCCCCCTCCGCAGCAGCCTGACGCACCCTCCGGAGCCTGGCCTGGTGCTGTCACTGCTCTGCCCAGACCTCCTGCTGGTTTCCAGTCTCCTTCACGGTACAATCTCGCATGGCTTCTCTGATCCCATTTACCCTGCTCTCTCTCTCAGCCCAGCCAACCTTTCTCAGCACTTCCTGAAGAAACCAGCCTCTGGGCCATTGTGTGGGCTGTTCCCTGTGCCTGAATGTGCTTCCCCACACATCCAGCTGCTCCCCTCTCCTCCTTCAAGTATTCACGCAACACTGCCTTTCCAGGAGTGCCCCTGCCCTGACCTCTCTCCCCTTCTCCTTCCTTTCTGTCTCCTCGACCCTGAGGCCCATAGCCCTTCCCAGCATATCACCCTTCATACATATAATCTGTATTGTTTGCCCCTTATCACTGCCCCACCCCCCACACCAACACACACTAGAATGTAAGCTCCCGGGGTTTTGTTGCTTTCTGTTAACTGAGGCTTCTGCAAGCACCTGGCAGCTTGGAGGCATTCCAGGAACATCTGTGGAATAAACTCGTTGAGCCCCAGAGGGTGGGTGGAGGGGTCCTACCTTCACACTAATCTTCGGGGAGACCAGGGTGGATGTTTCTTTCTGCAGCCGGGACCTCAAGCCAGAACAGGTGCCCGTACCTCCCGACAGGATGATGTGGCCAAACAGGATCTTCCAGAGGGCGGGGTTGCAGGAGCTGATGCATTCGAATGCCTTCATGTGGATGCCCAGGTCGTTCCGCTCTGTCAGGATGGACGGAGCCAGGAAGCACTTAGGGGACCAGAGGCCTAGCGGCTGCACCCCTGGCTTCCTCCCTTCCCTGGCAGGGACCAGGGAGGCAGGGCCCCCGAGCCTCAGGCAGTTCGAGTGCAGGGGGCAAACAGCACCGCTGACTGCGAGGCCCTTACAGGTTCAACACAGTAGGGTACTGAACCGCCCGGTCAGTCCGGGGGCCACTGCTAAGGACTGAAGAAATAAATGTTAATTCTCCTCGCTCATCCGAAAGACCTTGTCTCCAAATGTCACCAAGAGTCACTCATTTTTAATTTTTTAGAATTGTTTAGATTAATTTTTATTGGGTAGTTTCTTTACAATGTCGTTTGTCAGTCTCTACTGTTCAGCAAAGGGAATCAGCTAGATGCATACAGGTTGTTTCCATTTAGATCACCAAAGAGCACCGGGTGGAGTTCTCTGAGCTGCACAGCAGGTTCTCCTTAGCTGTCTATTTTATACACAGTGTCAAGAGTGTATAAATGTCAATCCCAGGCTCCCAATTCATCCCACCCCCTTGGTGTCGTATGTTTGTGCTCTTCGTCTCTGAGTTTTTCGTTTTTAACGTGTGGGCATCAGTTGCCTTGTGAAAGGACGTCTGTCGTCACAGTGTCTTTGCTCAGGTGGCCTTGGAAAATTATCCTGGCCCTTCCTTTCCTGACGCGTCCGTCGCCTGTACGGCCTCAGATGCAATGAGGACAGACCCAAAGGCCGCGGGAGCTGTGGTCCTGCCTGTCTGCGGTTGTGAGGCTCTGGGAGGGATGGCCGGTGCCTACGGCTGTGTCCCCAGCTGTGAGGTTCCGCGCGTGTGACCCTGGGGTAGGGGCTGGAGAGTCTGATCCACAGCAGCCGCTCGGACGTGCGCACCTGCAGCTCCGTCAGCCGTGACCTCCCTGCCCCGGAAGAGAACTTTCCTACTGTGCGCGAAGCTTCCTCCGGTGGCTCCTTCATCTACCCTTCGTATCTGGAGGTGCCTGCCATGGTTTAAACCTCCCCCCTACACAGCCTGTCAGAGAACACAGAACCCGGCTCATCTTACTAGGTAAGAATGCTGGGTCCTTGCTAGGTACTAATTCTGGGGAACTTGACTTCTCTTTTACTCCCCTTTGTCCCTTATTAACGTAATCAATTACCTTTAAGTTTTTTTTTTTTTTAATTATTTTTTTATTTATTTATTTGGCTGTGTTGGGTCTTAGTTGGGGCATGTGGGGTCTAGTTCCCTGACCAGGGATCAAACCTGGCTCCCCTGCATTGGGAGCTCAGAGTCTTAGCCACTGGACCACCAGGGAAGTCCCACCTTTAAGTTTTGATTTCAGGCAAGAGCTGGCTTTCCTTGACTACTTTGCAGACTTCATTTTCCCAATCAAAGGGAATTTCATAACTCATCATTTTTTTTTCCTGTTCTCCCATGCCTGCCAGAGAGCTTTGTCAGCTCAACGTTCATTTAAAGTCTCTAGATCAGCCAGATTTTTAAAGTGTCCTTCAAATTCCATGGGTTGTGCTTCTTTGCTTTGTCTCAATATCCATGTTCCAAGGTATTTTGTAAGTAGGTAGAGTATAAATAATACATAATGAAAAAGACTTTCTGTCCAGGGTAGTATCTCATCACATCTGATGACTGATCTAACACTTTCCATTAGGTTTCTTCATCTGTAACAGGAAATAATGTGAGATCTGGGGAAGGCCGAAAGGACACAACCCACGTACAAATGGTCAGCAATGTGATGGGTATGTTGTTGTTAACTGTTGTTTAGCTGCTCAGTCATGTCCAACTCTTTTGTGACCCCCATGGACCTAGCCCATCAGGCTCCCCCTGTTCATGCGATTTCCCAGGCAAGAACACTGGAGTGGGTTGCCATTTCCTTCTCCAGGGGATCATCCTAACCCAGGGATCAAACCCCTGTCTCATTTATTGGCAGGTGGATTCTTTACCTGCTGAGCCACCGAGGAAGTCCTGGAGACTATTTCTTAAATAGTGCTGAAGTGTGTTTTGGTGCTTAATAAGTGACAGTTGATATCAGAGGACCCTGTGAAATGAGGTGTCAGCTTGCTATTATTTGCTACTCAAAATAGAATGCCCTCCTGGCTACCCATCTATCTCCTTCTGCCTTGCGACGTGCTCATCTGTCTGTGTGGAGTTCATCTCTGTCCCCCTCCACGGACTCACCTATGAGGTTTGGCTGGAAAAGCGCTTCGGGGCAGAAAAACCTCTCCCTCCCAAGGTCTATCTCCTGGCCGTCAGGCAGCTGACACTTTTGTGGGTAGGAGGGAGAGTTGGCTTCTGCCTTCTCTTTTTCAAAGTCCAAAGCCACAAAACAGCTTTTCTCTTTCAGGTCCCGCGCACACTCCCGATCAGCTGTGGAAGAAATGAAAACAGTCTGACTGTGAGTTGGGTTCACAAAAGGATTTTTTTCTCCAGAAGCCTCCTTCTAAAGCTTCTGCTCCTTGCAGGTGGGGGACCAGACAGAACCACTGCAGCTGCAATTTCTATTTTCATCTCATATTCTAGCACCGGGCTTCACACAGCTCAGTGTAAGGATTTTGCTGCAATGCAGGAGACTCGGGTTCCGTCCCTAGGTTGGGAAGATTCTCTGGAGAAGGGAAGGGCTACCCACTCCAGTATTCTTGCCTGGGAAATCCCATGGACAGAGGAACCTTGAGGGCTACAGTCCAGGTGGTCGCAAAGAACTAGACAAAACTTAGTGATGGAACAATTACACTCTAGTACCTGCTGATCTGTAACAGGTGTTGGGCCAGGTCTGTGCTTGAGAAGGGTGGACTAGGGATGTTCCAAACTAAACTGCAGATGTTTGAGAAGTGTCTTCACTTCATATGCGGTGTGTTTTGGGGGCTGGATCATTAAGTTCAATTTTATTATCTATTAATCTAGGAGGTGATGGTGCTGGCATCCCTACTTGCTACAAATATTGCCTCCAAACAGTTCACAACTGCCCCCTCCTCTGGAGAACTGCCCAAGACAACGGAAGCCCCCTATTCCAGAGACATCCCACCTTAGGGACTGCTGACAACAGGTTTCAGACTCAGCTACATCTCCTGGTGTTACTCTTTTATTTTTCACCCACCATCGCTTTTGAGATTGGGTCGGAGGGCTCTCCCTGTACCTGCTCACCTGGAAATCCCACTGGTTCTTCAGCCCATGGACATCTGACCTCTCCCTTGTCACTTCACCTAAACCAGGATGATGAATCTGTCACTTGGTAATGGCAGAAGTGGCAGAGGTGAAATTTGAAAGTAGACTTTTTCTTGACTTCTTTCCCTCCAGCAGCTGATGCTGTTGGTCACACCCTTCCCTTTCCTTGCCTCCTGGGTAACCCCTTATAGTTTCCCCTTCTTTGCCTGGTTTGGGCTTTGGTGAGACAAGTATAGGTTCAAATTAACTCTTTCACCTCTGCCTTTTACCAAGTGCCAAGCTTCCCTGATGGCTCAGTGAGTAAACAATCTGCCTGCAATGAGACCCTAGTTTGATTCCTGGGTTGAGAAGATCTTCTGGAGAAGGGATAGATTACCCACTCCAGTATTCTTGGGCTTCCCTTGTAGCTCAGCTAGTAAAGAATCCACCTACAATGTGGGAGACCTGGGTTCGATCCCTGGGTTGGGAAGATCCCCTGGAGAAGGGAACGGCTGCCCACTCCAGTATTCTGGCCTGGAGAATTCCATGGACTGTAAAGTCCATGGGGTCGCAAACAGTTGGCGAGCGACTTTCACTTTCACTTTCAAGCTCATTGTCCTCTTAACCTTCCCTCTCCTCATCTTCAAGAGTGGGAGTGATCATCCCTCACAGTATTGCTGTAAGGATGAGAGGAAATAATGCATATATGACTTCGCTAAGTGTGAGGAGTCAGTAAAATGTACGAGTCCATCCCAGCCGATCCTTACCACTGTCCCTTGCTTTCCTCTAATCACCACTATTCTTCTGGGTCCCATACTTTGTGTGGTTTGGATATAGACCTCTCACCTGAGAAGACTAGAAACCACAAGGTGAGTTATAGGCTTGTTGGGAATGGGTGCCATGTAGGGTCTACAGGCTGGGACTTTAGTCCAGGAAGTGGGTGAACAGTGGACAGGCCCCTCCTTATCTGGAGTCATGAGAAGTTGAATTCATCTAACTTTCCTAAACCTATTCCTCTTGCAATGGAGGTAATTGCTTCTACTCAGGGTATTGAAGCATAAAGCAATGAGAGAAGGTATGCGGACTGTTTCCTTCGTCATGTGCCTTTCCCAGGGTAAGTACTCTGTAAAGCTTAGCTCATCCCCATCAGCATCAGCATCACCTCACCCTCAGCACCTTCACCATCACCATCACACCCTCATCACCACCTTCATCACCATCATATCCTTACCTTCACCATCATCCTTGGGGCCATCATCAATGCACTAAATGTCCCTAAACATAGATAGCATTGCATTTTAGAACTAGAATGATGGTAAAGTAGCCTTTACTTTACAAATTGAGGGCTGTAGATGGAGGAAGCTAAGGAGGCTATTACGGCCCAAAGACTGGTTTACCTGGCTGAGAAGAGCAGCGTCCTACCTGTGCTCACAAATGAGTGCCCACTTTCTGACAGCAGATGTAGGAAGTACAAGGTTAGGTCTTGGCCTGCAATGTCCATGTGGAAGGTTGACTGATGCAAAGGACAGCCGTCAATGATGGGCACGAAATACGTCATTCCCTCTCCAGACTCAACCGTCACTCCTAGGCAGGAAAACACACTGGTATACCATGCCAGGTACCCGGCGTTGCTCATCAGTTGTCAAGTCTGCTTGAAGACATGGCAGAGGAGCAAATAACCAGGTGGGAAAACAAGGGATCTGAGGAGAAAACTTTCTTGCCCTGCAGGAGAATGTGCTAGGATGGTGCCAGTCTGGGTCAGACCAATGGCTAAATGCGTTGGAGGGGAAGCCTGCAGGTTTTCTAATTAAATCAGGTATTCAGGTATTAGCCTTTTCATACTGTTCGTGGGGTTCCCAAGGCAAGACTACTGAAGTGGTTTGCCATTCCCTTCTGCAGTGGACCACGTCAGGACTGTATATTGTCACGCCACTTAATTAACATATTGCGGAGTACATCATGTGAAATGCCCGGTGAGATGAATCACAAGCTGGAATCAAGATTGCTGGGAGAAATATCAACAACCTCAGATATGCAGATGATACCACTCTAAAGGCAGAAAGCAAAGTGGAACTAAAGAGCCTCTTAATGAGGGTCAAAGAGGAAAAAAAACTGGCTTAAAATGCAACATTGAAAAAACAATGATCATGGCATCCGGTCCCATCACTTTATGGCAAACAGACGGGGAAAAAGTGGAAATAGTGACAGATTTAGTTTTCTTGGGCTCCAAAATCATTGTGGATGGTGACTGCAGCCATGAAATTAAAAGATGCTTGCTCCTTGAAAGAAAAACTATGACAAACTTAGTGTATTAAAAAGCAGAAACATTACTTTGCTGGCAAAGATCTGTATAATCAAAGCCATGGTATTTCCAGTAGTCATGTATGGATGTAAGAGCTGGACCATAAAGAAGGCTGAGCACTGAAGAACTGATGCTTTCAAATGGTGGTGTTGGAGAAGACCCTTGGCAGTCCCTTGGGCTACAGGGAGATCAAACCAGTCCATCCTAAAGGAAATAAGTCCTGAATAGTCATTGGAAGTACTGATGCTGAAGCTGAAGCTCCAATACTTTGGCCACCTGATGCCAAGAGCTAACTCATTGAAAAAGACTGATTCTGGGAAAGATTGAAGAGAAGAAAAGAGAAGGGGATGACAGAGGATGAGATGGTTGGATGGCATTACCAACTCAATGGACATGAGTTTGAGCAAACTCTGGGAAATAGTGAAGGACAGGGAATCCTGGCGTGTTACAGTTCATGGGGTCACAAGAGAAGGACATGACTTAGCAACGTAACAACAACAAGGGCATGGCACCAGCATTTTCTTATTTTAAGACTTATTGAGCTAGGAAAAGGCAACCCACTCCAGTATTCTTGCCTGAAGAATTCCATGGACAGAGGAGCCTGGTAGGCTACAGTCCATGGGGTCGCAAAGAGTCAGACATGACTGAGTGACTAATCCTTTTAAAGCTACAGTAATCAAGATGATATAGTATTATCCTATAGCTACACAAACAGATTTGGAGGAGGAAACGGCAACCCACTCCAGCATTCTTGCCTGGGAAACCCAATGGACAGAGGAGCCTGGCGGGCCACAGTCCATGGGGTTGCAAACAGTCAGACACTGCTTAGTGACTGAGCACGCGCGAATAGATTGATGAAGCAGAAGAGACAGCACAGCAGCAGACCCCCACACACAGACAACTGGCTTATAAAAACTGTGCAAAGGCAATTCAGTGAAGAAAGCATAGTCTCTAAACAAATACTGTAGGGAAAATGAGACCTCTATACACACACAAAACTTCACTCGTACTTCATACCATATACAAAAATTTATTAGAAATGGATCTAAATGGAAAACTAAATAATTCTCTAGAAGAAAACAGCAGAAAACATTCTGGGCTCAGCATGTATTTCTTAGATATGATGCTAAAAATAAGATCCACTGAAACTAAATTGATAAACCGATCTTCCTTGAAGTTAAAAGCTTCTGCTCTTCAAAATACACAGTGAAGAGGGTGAAAAGTCACGTCATAAACTGGGAATAAATCGTTGCAAAACTTCTGTCTGATAAAAGACTTGTACCCAGAATACAGAAAGAATTCATAAAGCTCAAAGATAAAAAACTCAATAAAAAATTGGGCAAGACATTTGAACAGATGGAAGTAGATCTATAGTTGGTAAATGAACAAGTGAAAAATGCTCAACCTGATTGGTCTTCAGGGAAATGCCAATCAAAACCACGATGAGACACCGCTGCACACCTGTTCAAAAGCAGAAATGAAAGGCTGACCCCACCAAAGGCCTCGGAGGACGCGGGCCTCCCACCACGGCCGGGTGGGACCACCCAAAACGGCACAGATAAAATCACTCTGCAACCAGTCTGGCCGAGTTTTTAAACAATTAAACATCCACCTACCACATCACACAGTCACCTCCCTTCTAGCTGTTTGCCCAAATGAAATGAAAACAAGTGCCCGTGCAAGTGTACACAAATGTCCACAGAGACTCTGCTGATAAAGGCCCCCAGCTGGAAAATCCCAAACGTCCATTCCAGGGTGAATGGATGAAGTACGGGCCCTCATGCAAAGGAGCTTACTCAGCAGCAGCAAGGGATGAGCTGTTGATACAAACAACATGGATGAATCTCCAGATTATCATTTTGAGTGTACAAAGCCGCACAGGAAAGGGTACCCACTGCATAATGACACTTACACGAAAGTCCAGGAGATGCAGACCCATGTGTGGGGACAGACTGGCGGTCGTCTGAGGACAGACTGGAGGAGGCAGCGTGTGGGGGTGGGAGGGAAGAGTTTGAAGGATAAATTCATCCTCTTGATGGTGCAGGTGGGTTCAGAGTGTATCCACGCCTCAAAGTGTAACCAGCTGTATGCACTGCAGTTCAGTACATGTCAATCATGCCTCAATAAAGAGGTTCAGGAAGTAAGTGACTCAGTGTGGGAGGTAGGGGAAAAGGTCAACCAGGAGGGATGAAAAGGGCTTGTAAATGGCTTTTACGAATTTCTTTCTCTTCTTATTTGGCAGCAAGGGAGTGGGCAGCCAGAGGGAAGGGCTGGGTGTGGATGTGGGCTCCTAGGGGCAACTCACCAGCGGTGTGGCCAGAAGCGTAGAGAGAAAGGACTCCTTGGTTGGCTAAATATAAGGCAGGCACACTGAAGGTCTCAAACAGGATCTGCGAGAGGCATGGAAGCAGTCAAGGGGCGGTTCACCTAAATTCCATGAGTGCAGGAATCCCTCTGGCCAGAGGCACATGACTGCCCCAGAGGGATCCAGAGAGCGGGCCAGGAATGCCACCCTTCCTCCCAGCCCTGCCCTGACGAACTCTATAACACCCTGTCTCCCCGTCTGCAGAATGCGCCCACACCCTTCCCAGGTACCAAAAGGGTGAACACCCCCCACGCTGTCTCAGGACTGACTAGAGCTCATCAAGAGGCCGCCTTGTAAGCCACTGTTTCCTCACAGTGGGGAAAACGCAGGTTCCCAAAGCCTCTGAGAAGCCATTGCTGGTCCCTCCACTGAGTACACCCTTCTTTCCTCTCTCCGAGGGCAGGCAGACCCATACTGAGCAGGGTTCTTGGCCTTCCCCAATCAGTAGAAATCGATCAGAGCCCAGGCAAGACATTCAGCAAGGCTTGATCGGGGCCCCTGTTGCAGAAGGGGAGGGTGGCAAGAGCAAGTGACAGGTGTCTGGACCCCCCGAGTGGGGATGCGCGGGTTCCTCACACGGGGAGGGTCGAGGTGTGTCTGGGGAAAGCAGAAGAGTGGAGCAGGTGGCCTGCGCCCCCCTCATGGTGCTGGGAGCAGGGCCTTGCGCAGGACCCTGCTCCTGCCAGCCCTACCCAGTTTCTACCAGGTTTTGGTTTTGGGGTTTTTTTTGCTGCCAGCTCTTCAGAAGTGACAGTTGAGATTTTCGGTCTCCTTGTATCTTTTGGTCTGGAATATGCCCCCAGTGCACACGCACGCAGTTATTTTCGGTGTCGTCCAGTTTCTTTGCTCCAGGAGAGGTGTGTCTCGGTGCAGGCACCAGAGCAAAGGCCAGGTCCCAGGGCCCGTCTCCAGACGTCATCGGAATTCCGACACTTGGACTTGAGGCGACCCGTTTGTTTCATCGTGATGGAGCCGTGAAAGCTAGCGGTTACTGTGTGTTGACCACAGGCCGGCGCTTAGCCCGCACGCGGCTTGGTCAAGAACTCCCTCCTGGGAGCTGTGTGCGGGCGAGGCACACAGGGCAGGCACAGCCTTGTCTTTATGGCCCACGGTGGCGGCCCCCTGGGATGTGACGTAGGACCCCCACACACACCCACAGGAGAGACCCGTGGGCAAGAACGTGAGGAGCGGGTGGCAGAGCTGGGATGTGAGCAGAGGCTGCTGGACACGCCAGGGCACTGCCTCTGTGACCGTGCTGGGGTGAGTGAGTGATTCTCCGGCAGGATGGGGACGCTGGGGTCCACAGGACTGCGGGTTCTTTTTTCTTTTTTAAGTTCCCTCAAGTCCTTCCTAAGGCTATTCCTGCCCCTACACTTCAGAGGCAACCGATTTTTTTTTTTCTGCTGGGCGGGGTTGCTGCATCTGGCTCTGCTCTAGGTGTGGGGACTCCTCTCTGGTTTCGGGTGGTGGCTTCTCTTGTTGCAGACCCCAGGCTCTAGGCGCATGTGCTCAGTATTTGAGGCGAACGGGCTTAGTTGCCCCACGGCGGGTGGAATACTCCCGGACCCGGGATCGAACCTGTGTCCCCATTGAACCCGTGGTTGCATTGGCCAGGATTCTTAACGACTGGACCATCAGGGAAATTGTGTCGGTTCTTTCGATGGCAGGACTCAACATGGCGTCACTTGCACAGATGGAAAATAGACTTTGTCATGTGCAGCTCCAAACCAGGGACAGCCGCCAGGCTGTGCCAAGGGGGTGGGTCGGGGGTGCACCCGGGAACAGGGTGACCCTGAGCTGGAGCACTGAGGGCCAGCGGGGTGGTCTGCCGGGTTTCAAGGGATCCTTTGGATTGGCTCGTTTGGTGTCAGGGCCCCTGTGCATAGGAGCAGGCCCTAATGGCCTGGTACCCGGCTCTGAAGCGATTAGGGCAGGTGTACAGGGCCCTGGGGTGTGTGACAGGACCACGAGGGGAGTGGTTGGGGTGTGAACGTAATCAGCTGCCCAAGAGGGAAGTTATCCAGCCTCTAGCCAAGACCCAAACGAGATCAAGACAGCCTTTTTAACCAACATCATAGACGGAACACACACCACTGACTGTGGTACACAAGGCGTGCCACCCTCGAAGGGGGTTATTACAGAGCAGGGTCTGGGGGCTTGATGATTTACCAAGAGAAGCGAGGACACATGTCCATACAAAGATTAGCCTGTGAGTCTGTGCTGTTCTTGGGTGCCCCCCCCAACTGGATCCTGGAATTTGGATCCTAGTGGAGGTTAGAGGGCAGCTTTTACGATTCAGCTAGAGACCCTTCCTCTTAAAAACATAAAGACAAAAACCAGCTCCACTCCCCTGGCCTGGCAAGAGCTTGGATGGGTCTTCAGGGACCCTGAGGTCAAGCTCCCATTTCACAGATGAGAAAACAGAGGCCTAGGGACAAGAACCAGCATTTACTGACTGCTTGATGGTGCTAAGCATTGGGACACGAGCTTTACAGCGTCAACTCATCTCATTTCCATAGCGCCCCTGGGTGATACCGTTCTCATCCTCTGAGGAGGACACCGGGACCCTGAGAGGACCAGTCACTCCCCCGAGGTCACGGGCATTCGTGGAGCCGAGGCCAGCACTTGGGGGTCTCAATGGCAGCCCACGCCCTTCCCTGTATGCTGGGCTGTTCCCCCGCACTGGTTTCTGTCCTGGAACCTGGCCCCCAGAAATCCTCTTCAGATTCACATTTATTCTCGGAGGAGAACCAGCCCTGCAGTCCTCAGCCTGCTTGTCTCCAGGAGGAGCCCTGGACATCTGCTGCTGGACCGAGGGCCAAAGGCAGACAGGGGACCTGCTGGAAGGCCGGGGCGGACGGGAAGCTGGGCGCAGAGCCGCAGATGTGGAGAGTCCATTGTTCACAGGGAGGCGGCGTCCGGGGCCTTGGTGCAGGCCCCCAGGGCCGGCCACCCCTGGTTTGTCTGCAGAGGCTTCCACCCTCCAGCACTGCCCTGGGTGACCCACTAGGATCTGCCCGTGGGGGTCCCGAAGGAGAGAAGAGGGAGGTGGGAGAAGGCAGTGGACCGCTGACATCCCCACTCCCTCCCTCCTGGCCCCTCTGGGTGCTGGTGCCCATGGCTGCCCGCTCAGCCCCGGGCGCGTGACGGCTCCAGTTACCAGCCCGGAGCCCTGCCCCTCTCATGCTACCGTTCTGAGGCCTGGGCTCACGTGTGGATGTCGTTTCTTCAATAAACTCTCACCAGCATTACCCCGTGTGAGCGCCCTTTGGTTTCCTGGGATCCGATACAGTTGGGGAATAAATTCACAGACAGTCGTGGCAGAAGGGCAGGGAGCGGGTCTGGGAGTGTTGGGGAAGCGCCCGAGCCAGGCTTTGCGGCCGGCACTGCAGTTAGTGTGAGGGTGGTCAGCTTGCCTGGGCCACGGTGGGGCCAGACATTGGGTCAGACGTGGGTCTGGGCGTGTCCGAGGTGTTTCTGGATGAGACTGGCCATCAGGCCAGGAGCTAAGCGCTGTGCTCAGTCACTCAGTCGTGGCCGACTCTTGCAGCCCCATGGACTGTGGCCCGCCAGGCTCCCTATCCATGAGATTCTCCAGGCAAGAACACCGGAGTGGGTTGCCATTTCCTTCTCCAGGGGAGCTTCCCCACCCAGGGACTGAACCTCTGTCTCTTAGGTCTCCTGTACTGGCAGGCGGGTCCTTTACCACCAGCGCCACCTGTAGACTGAGCAGAGCAGGTTGTTCTTCCCAAAGTCAGTGATGTGAAAGTGAGAGTGTTAGTCGCTTAGTCGTGTCTGACTCTCTGCGACCCCATGGACTGTAGCCCACCAGGTCCATCAAGTTGGTGATGCCATCCAGCCATCTCATGCTCTGTCGTCCCCTTCTCCTCCTGCCTTCAATCTTTCCCAGCATCAGGGTCTTTTCCAACGAGTCGCCTCTTCGCATCCAGTGGCCAAAGGATTAGAGCTTCAGCATCAGTCCTCCAGGTGAATATTCACGGTTGATTTCCTTTAGGAGCGACAGGTCTAAATCCCTTGACTCTGTGTGTCTCCTCCACTGCATGTGTATCTCCTACTGGTTCTGTTTCCCTGGAGAGCCTGGAATGAGACTTTCCAGAGCTTCTGTCTCTTCTCTCTCCAGCTCACAGGGGCCCCTTCAGGCACTGGGCATTCTCGAAGCTGCTGTCTGCCATGGCAGGACTGAGGCTTATGCCGGGTCCACGTGCCACCTGGCGTGGCCCATTTCTGTCCACATGTGGGGGAGGACTCATTGGTGCCCTCGAGCTCTGTGTTAAATGAGGCGGAGCTCACACCTGTGCTGTGATGGATGCTTCCCTGTTTCTGGGCCACGGAAGGAGCCTCCTCCCTGGGCAGCTGGTGCCTTGGGCCGCTGGGCATGCCCCCTGGGTCACCGCTCACCAAGGGACGCACCACTGGCTCCAGGGAGTCCAAGCCAGGTGGCAGAACCTGGCTGCTTGCTTAATTAGCTCACCAGTGTCCTCATTAGACAGCTGCTGCGGCCCCTGGATGTCACGCCAGCCCCGAGGAGGACTCAGCCATCTGCACTGGGGGTGCACCCTCCTTTCCCCACCAGCCTTGATAGGCTCCGTCACCCAGTTCAACCCAGTCCAAGCAGCACACACCGCCCACTCCTTGGGGTCGGGGGACAAGCTGGGGTGAGGCCTAGGGATGGAGGAGGTCCTGGAGCTTTTAAGTCAGGCTCAGACCAGCAGGCCAGACACACCAGGCATCAGTGCTGAGAATACACTGCGCACACAGACCCTGGGGGTCTGGGTGTGTCCACAGGCCACTCGCTGTGTGACCTCAGCCAATGACTTCCTCAGCTCCTGGAAGCCCCAGTTTCCCTGCCTGCCCCAAAGGGCACATAGTGCCCTGGACGTAGAGTGGCTGCAGGTCGAGATGAAATCATTCAGCTTCAACAACTTACCTGTGCTCGATGGTTCGGTGAGCCCTCTGGTGGAAGCCGTCACTCTTGCTGCTGATGTCCAAGGGGTCGGGTCTCACTGGTGTCTCTGTCTCCCCCAAGGTTGGGGAGGGGCCTCTGCGGCCCTCCACCAGCCTGCTCCCTGACCCCTGAGCTCACCTCCTGGCCTCTTACCTGTGACAGTCTCTCTTTATTGGACATTGAGTTCAAGGGCGACTCTGTCATCAGCAGAGGGTGCTGCTCTGGGGCGACGTGGAGCATCTTGTAGAAGGAATAATGCCAGACCTGATGAGAGAAGGGGTGTGACTCAGCACCCTGAAGCCCCCACCCTGGCCTCTACCATTGCCTACCTTGGAGGAGGCCAGCCGAGGGCTGCGAGGACCATAGTGAGGCCCCACAGAGAGGCCACGTCGAGGGGGGCCAACTTGCTTGGCCTGGAGAGCATCATCTCAGAAATGGGTCCTCCAGCCCTAGTCGAGCCTTCAGATGCTGCAGCCCCAGGCAACACCTGCCTGCAACCCCGTGAGAATCAAGCCAGAACCACCCAGCTAAGCTGCCCCCAAATTCTTGGCCCACAGAAACCATGGGAGGTAACAGGTGACCATCTCTGCTCCCAGCCACTCTGTGTTGGGATGACCTCGAGTCTTGGATAGTTAACGCATCATCCAAGGCAGCGTGAACCTGTTCAACTACATACGGAGCCCTCAGTTACTGGGAGAGTGGTTCAAGTTAGCTGTGTCCATTCCATCCATACTACACTGGACACGGTTGGATGGCATCACCGACTCAATGGGCATGAACTTGGGCAAACTCTGGAAATTAGTAAGGGACAGGGAGGCTTGGTGTGCTGCAATCCATGGGGTCATAGTCAGACATGACTGAGCGACTGAACAACCACAAAAACACACAGAACATAAACTTTACCACTGGGACCTTTTTCCAACTGGACAGTCTGGAGGCGTCAAGTACATGCACATTGCTGTATGGCCATCACCTCCATCCATCTCCAGAACCTTCTATCTCCCCGAAATGACACTCTGTCCCCAGTAAACACTGATTCTCCATCCCCTCCGCCAGCCCCTGGTCCCCAACCTCCAGCTCTCTGTCTCCATGAATTTGATGACCCCCAGTCCTCATAGCAGTGGCATCATACATTGCTTGTCCTTCTGTGACTGCCCTATTTCACTGAGCGCCATGTCCTCAAGGTTCACCCCCATTGTAGCTGTGTCAGGATTTCCTTCCTTTTAAAGACCAAATGACATGCCCTGGTATGGAAGGGCCGTATTGTGTTCATCCAGTCGTTCGCTGAAGGACACTTTGGTCATTTCTACCTTTTAGCTGTTGTGAATCTCACTGCTATGAACACACGTGTACAAATATCTTCCTGGCCTTGCTTCCTGTCTTTGGGGAGTCACTCTGAAGGGGATTGCTTCCCTGGTGGCTCAGACAGCAAAGAATCTTCCGGAGATTGATTGATCTACAGGATACCCTGGGTTTGATCCTTGGGTCTGGAAGATTTCCTGGAGAAGGGAATGGAAACCCACTCCAGTACTCTTGCCTGCAGAATTCCACGGACAGAGGAGCCTGGCGGGCATAGCGTCTCAAAGAGTCGGACACGACTGGGTGACTAAACACTCACTTTCACGGTAATTCTAGCGTGACTTTTTGAGGAACCATCATATTGGTCTCTAGAGTGACTGCACTGTTTTGCATTCCCACCAAGAGTGTCTGAGAATTCCAAGTTTCTGACTCCTCATTCCCACCAACACTTGTCATTTGGTGGAGGGTGAGGGGTGAGGTGTTTATGTGTTTTTAATAGCCATCTTAACAGGTGTGGAGCGCGTTTCAGGTTTTTTAAAACCCATTGTCTCCTTTAATGCTCACAATGGCGTTATGTGGTAGGGAAAGTTATATCCCTTCCTTACAGGTTGGAAACAGGACTGGACAGCCAAGTCAAAATGATGCAGGTCGTGCATGACGGAGACGGGATTCAGGTCCAGGCCTCTGATCCTAAAGCCTGTATGCTGAGTACTGTGATGTAGTATCTCCAGGGACCCAGAGCCAGGAGATGGCGGGAGAGCCCTGGATGCTGTCCGTACACCCCTTCCTAGGTGGCGGGCAGCAGGCCACCCCAGGCATCCCACCCGCAGAGGCCACAGCCTACCTTCTCCATGTCATCCCAGTTGGTGATGGCAGCCCGAGAGATGGGGTATATGAGGTTGAGCTTCCCTCGGTTTTTCGGAACCTCGTTTCCAATGAACCAGTCTTCCTCTTCCATTCCCACCAACAGCTTCTGAAACACACAGGCCAGGCCACATCTGCCCTCAGCAGCATCTTCCTCGACTTTGGTCTGTGGGTGCACAGCGGATGGCGGGGAGCCCCAAAGTAATGCCGGGGACCATTCCGGGTCACAGCACCGCTGCTGGTGGCCTCCTCAGACCCCCGTGCTGTGTCAAAACACTGCTAAGGGCTTTCAGCCAATGACCTGCCAGCAGAAGGTGCACCCAGGAACCCCTGCTGGGACAGGCTCTTGCCCATTTGGTCGGTGAGGAGACCAAGGCCACAAAGAGAGGGGTGGGAAGGAAGGTCTGGAGGTGGCAAAGGGGGGGACACACTGGCTTCTATCTTTGCTTTGGAAAGTAAGCAGGGAGAGTCTCCAATTCAATATAATTTGCTATTTTGGGGGAAGACAAATCTACTTTCATGCAAATTAAGCCGAGCATTCCATCATTTGGGAACGATCAGAGAGTTGGCTGTGTGTTAATATGAGTCCACCAAGAACCAGACACCAAGAGGAGATGAACGGTACAAGGATTTTATTAGGGAACATGCCAGATGAGGGGGAGAGACACCAGGCTGCTGTCCGATTTTGAGACCAGGTACAGGACAGTGGGCTGGGTGGGTGACCTGGAATACCGCCCAGTTGGCAAAGCCATTGAGGAGTCCTTGAGCCAAAGTCATTCATCAGAGTCATGAAGCGGGTCTGCCTGGTGTCCCTGTCATGCTCCGTTGTTGGCTACAAGTCATCTGCGGGCAGCACGGCCTTGGTGTCACGGGGCAGACTGGCACTAGTGCTGAGGCAGAGGGCTGTGGTGGTGTGCTGGTGCACGGGGGCCACGCTGCATGGTGCCAGGCTGTGATGGTGCATGCTGCAGTGATGCCGGTGATCCAATGGCCTGGTGGTGCCAGGCTGCCCTGCTGCAGCGGATTTCGGAGAGAGGCCCCCTCGGGGAGCACCACAGCTCCTCCGCACAGAGCTCTGCCATCTCAGGAATTTGCATGTTAGGCGGACGAGGCCATGAGCCTCACGCACGGAGTCTGCCCTCTCTGAGCCTTGCCTCCTCCTTTGTCCGGTGTGACAATGCCGTCCACCCCTGCATCTGGCCACAGTATTGCCAGGGATCAAGTCTAGAAAGTCTGTGGCTGGAAACACATTTATAAACCGGAAGGATCCGCTCCTGCAAGGGGCAGGTTTCAGTTGAGCCCAGTCTTCGTGAGGAGGGAGAGGGACCACGGGTGCCTGCGGGAATGAGGAAGAGGCAGCCTCGTCCTGTGAGGCGTGGACGGCGCTCCAGTCTGACGACCTCGTGGCTACAGCGGCTGAGTGGCTCTGGGCAGAGCCTGTCCCGCCCCTCCTCGGCCTCCCCGGCCGCCCCAGGGCCGCCTCCACGCCAGCGGTCCCCCACCAGGGTGAGGGGCCCGGAGGGAAATGGGCCCAGGCGGAGCATCCTGCCTTGTGCCGACTCCTCTTGGAGGCAGAAGCTTCACCCGGGACTTGCCCGGAGCCCGGGGGGGTGGCACCGAGATGCCTCACAGAACACGAAGACCGAGAACCCAGGAGGCTGCGGTTCTGATAGAGGGTTTGCTGCCTGATCGTTCCTCTTGATCACACGCTACCATTTTCTTGAGGAATTTGAACTTTTTTTTCCATAATCTTGTGCTTCCCCAGGTATGAAACCTACACTGTTTCTTGTTGAGCCTTTTTGTAGAGCAAACAGGTATTATATCCTTCCCGGGGCTGTAGAATATTGTGCTATGGGCCAGCATTAATTTTTTTTTTTAGGATTCAGGCTATTTCTTTCTTTCTTTTAGTTAGAGGATCATTACTTTACAATATTGTGATGGTTTTTGCCATACGTCAACATGAATCAGCACTAGTTATACACATAGCCCCTCCCTCTTGAGCCCCCTTCCCACCCCTTTAGGCTCAACGTTAAGTTTGACCTTTCAGGACAAATGATCACACCTGTTGGGTTGAGAGATGTCACACCAAGGGTTTCAAACAGAGGGACTGAGTACAGGGAGGCGGTTACACTGTGCTGGGAGTTTCAAAGCACAGAAAGGGCAGAGAGTAGGACCACCCGAAGGCCGTTTGGCTGTGGGAAGAACCGGGCAGTGGGTTTGCAGAACAAGGGCTCAGAGGAGGCCCCACAGGGCTGGGAGGGACTCTCTCAGGCCACAGGGCGATCCAGGGATGGAGTGGGAGGATGAGGACAGCCTGCTGCTAGGGGTGGTGCTGAACAGGGTGGGAGAACAGGAAGCCTGCCCCCTCCTCTGCCTGCCAGGTGGCTTGGGTGCCTCCTACTTGCAGAACCTCTCAGGGGCCAGTAGGTAGAGGAGCCCCAGCCCCAGCATCACAGAGCAGAGCAGAAACCAGCTGCAGAGGACTGAATGGTGGTCCCTGAGATGGGTCCACATGTAGTTCCCAGAACCCATGCGGACGCAGCCTTGCCTGGAAACAGGGTCTTTGCCGATGTGACTCATTTAGGGGTCTGGAATGAGGCTGGATTTAGGGCAGGCCCGAGACTCAGCCGCAAGTGTCCTTATGTGAGAGAAGGGAGGGGAGCGTGAGCGGAGAAGGGGAAGGAGGGGAGAGAAGCCACTGGACGACGGAGGCAGAGGCCGCAGGGATCCAGCCTCAGGCCCATGAACGCCACGGGAAGTGGGAAGACGCCAGGAAGACCCTCCCCCAGACCCTGGAGAGTGTGCCCCTGCGACAACCTGTCACCTGCCGTATCAGGAAACAGAGGGTGTCGTGGCCAGCAAGCCCTCAGCCACTGCAGCCGCCCCGACTGTGCACCCCGAGGGGACTCGGGCGGAGACAAGCAGGGTGCTGGCCCCAGACTGCAGAAAGTGAAGGCGCTCAGTCGGGTCGGACCCGCCAGGCTGCTCTGTCCATCAGATTCTCCAGGCACAAACACTGGAGTGGGTTGCCATTTCTTCCTCCAGGGCATCTGCCTGACCCAGGGATTAAACCCAGGCCTCCCACATTGCAGGCGGATTCTTTACGGTCTGAGCCACCAGGGAAGTTCAAGAATACTACAAGCAATAAATGCTGGAGAGGATGTGGAGAAAAGGGAACCCTCTTACACTGTTGGTGGGAATGCAAACTAGTACAGCCACTATGGAAAACAGTGTGGAGGTTCCTTAAAAAGCTGCAAATAGACCTGCCATATGACCC